>CAWUFW010006266.1:600000-1180098 GCA_963921515.1 Calotriton arnoldi | reverse complement strand
TCAGGATGTCAGTCAGTGGTGTCCTGCTGTTTGTTGGTGCACAGTTGGCAGCAGGGCCTTGTGCTCCCACAGCAGTAGCCAGTGTCAGCCATCTTGTGAGTCCTTCTCCACTCCCTGTGATGTGAGCATGGTTCAGGGTGGTGTTGATGGGACAGTTGTGGGGGTGAGCTATGTCTGTGACTACGACTCCCATCATGCTATTGCCTCCACCCCCTTCCCAGCATGCCCATGCTTCCTTCCTTTTGACTCTGCTTCCCTGTGGGGTGGGCTGGCTGTGCTGACAGGATGGCTGGGAGTGTTGTCCTGGCAGTTGTTTGGCTAAGAGTCCCAAGAGTGTCCCTGTGCTTCACACAACATAACCCAGGGTGGTGGTGCTTTGTGGGATCTTGTGTTAGGATGGAGGGCATTGCATTCTACCAGGTGGGTACTGTGGAGTTTGTGTTGGGGGGGTGTGAGGGGAGGTGCTGGTGACTATAGTCAGTGCTGCAAGTCCCCCTTCCCACCCAGCCAGCCAGATATCCCACCATGGAACGTGCTTGCATTGCAGGGAGTGTAAGTTGTCTCTCAGGATGTCAGTCAGTGGTGTCCTGCTGTTTGTTGGTGCACAGTTGGCAGCAGGGCCTTGTGCTCCCCACAGCAGTAGCCAGTGTCAGCCATCTTGTGAGTCCTTCTCCACTCCCTGTGATGTGAGCATGGTTCAGGGTGGTGTTGATGGGACAGTTGTGGGGGTGAGCTATGTCTGTGACTATGACTCCCATCATGCTATTGCCTCCACCCCCTTCCCAGCATGCCCATGCTTCCTTCCTTTTGACTCTGCTTCCCTGTGGGGTGGGCTGGCTGTGCTGACAGGATGGCTAGGAGTGTTGTCCTGGCAGTTGTTTGGCTAAGAGTCCCAAGAGTGTCCCTGTGCTTCACACAACATAACCCAGGGTGGTGGTGCTTTGTGGGATCTTGTGTTAGGATGGAGGGCATTGCATTCTACCAGGTGGGTACTGTGGAGTTTGTGTTGGGGGGGGGTGTGAGGGGAGGTGCTGGTGACTATAGTCAGTGCTGCAAGTCCCCCTTCCCACCCAGCCAGCCAGATAGCCCACCATGGAACGTGCTTGCATTGCAGGGAGTGTAAGTTGTCTCTCAGGATGTCAGTCAGTGGTGTCCTGCTGTTTGTTGGTGCACAGTTGCCAGCAGGGCCTTGTGCTCCCCACAGCAGTAGCCAGTGTCAGCCATCTTGTCAGTTGTTTTCCACTCCCTGTGATGTGAGCATGGTTCAGGGTGGTGTTGATGGGACAGTTGTGAGGCTGAGCAATATCTGTGCCTACTACTCCCATCATGCTATTGCCTCCACCCCCTTCCCAGCATGCCCATGCTTCCTTCCTTTGACTCTGCTTCCCTGTGGGGTGGGCTGGCTGTGCTGACAGGATGGCTGGGAGTGTTGTCCTGGCAGTTGTTTGGCTAAGAGTCCCAAGAGTGTCCCTGTGCTTCACACAACATAACCCAGGGTGGTGGTGCTTTGTGGGATCTTGTGTTAGGATGGAGGGCATTGCATTCTACCAGGTGGGTACTGTGGAGTTTGTGTTGGGGGGGTGTGAGGGGAGGTGCTGGTGACTATAGTCAGTGCTGCAAGTCCCCCTTCCCACCCAGCCAGCCAGATAGCCCACCATGGAACGTGCTTGCACTGCAGGGAGTGTAAGTTGTCTCTCAGGATGTCAGTCAGTGGTGTCCTGCTGTTTGTTGGTGCACAGTTGCCAGCAGGGCCTTGTGCTCCCCACAGCAGTAGCCAGTGTCAGCCATCTTGTGAGTCCTTCTCCACTCCCTGTGATGTGAGCATGGTTCAGGGTGGTGTTGATGGGACAGTTGTGGGGGTGAGCTATGTCTGTGACTACGACTCCCATCATGCTATTGCCTCCACCCCCTTCCCAGCATGCCCATGCTTCCTTCCTTTTGACTCTGCTTCCCTGTGGGGTGGGCTGGCTGTGCTGACAGGATGGCTGGGAGTGTTGTCCTGGCAGTTGTTTGGCTAAGAGTCCCAAGAGTGTCCCTGTGCTTCACACAACATAACCCAGGGTGGTGGTGCTTTGTGGGATCTTGTGTTAGGATGGAGGGCATTGCATTCTACCAGGTGGGTACTGTGGAGTTTGTGTTGGGGGGGTGTGAGGGGAGGTGCTGGTGACTATAGTCAGTGCTGCAAGTCCCCCTTCCCACCCAGCCAGCCAGATAGCCCACCATGGAACGTGCTTGCATTGCAGGGAGTGTAAGTTGTCTCTCAGGATGTCAGTCAGTGGTGTCCTGCTGTTTGTTGGTGCACAGTTGCCAGCAGGGCCTTGTGCTCCCACAGCAGTAGCCAGTGTCAGCCATCTTGTGAGTCCTTCTCCACTCCCTGTGATGTGAGCATGGTTCAGGGTGGTGTTGATGGGACAGTTGTGGGGGGGCAATATGTGTGACTGCGACTCCCATGATGCTATTGGCTACACTGACTTGGCCAGCATACACAGAATTCCTTCCTTTGAGTGGTCTTCACTGTGTGTTGGTGTTGTTGTGGTGGCTACATGTGTGGATGTGTGTGTTAGTTCTATTTGTGCCACTGCCTAGCTGTAGTTGTGGTTGTGTTTGTACATGTGTTGGCACAGTTGGATGTGACTTTTTTGATGGCATGTGTTGTGTTTATCTGACTGACATACACATTTTGGGATGATTCTGTTCTAGTTGCTGTGTAATTGCTATGTGTGCATGGTTTGACTCTCCCCTTGACAGTGATGTGTGTGTTTTGTGGCAGTTTATTGTGTACATTTGTTGTGTACTCACCAGGCTCTGGGATGTTCTCTAGTCCATATACGCTCACTGGCGGAAGGATGGCCCGCACCTTCTCCTCCCAGGGCCTGAGGTATATTGGCTTGGCAGGAGGGCCACTGCCGGTATGTTGGCTGTTGATGTAGTCTATCTTCAGCAGGTCCCGTACCCTCCTGCGCACGTCATACCACCTGTTCTGGATGTCCGTCTTTGTGCGCCGACATGATGATTGGGCGTTCACCCTGTTGATGATCCTCTCCCACATCTTGGTTTTCTGCGACATGGGGGTCTGTTGGACCAGAGTGCCAAACAGCTGTGGCTCCACCCTGAGGATCTCGTCTACCAGGACTTCCAATTCACAATCTAGGAACTTGGGATTCTTCTTGGGGGGCATGGTGATGGGTGGTGATGGTGAGTGATGTGTGTGTTGGTGTGCAGGTGAGGGTGTGTGAGTGTGTGTTTTGCTGGGTGTATGTGAGGTAGGTATTTGTTGGTGTGCTGATGGTGTGTGGCTTGTGTGAGGGATGAGCTGTGGGTGTGTGGTTGCTTTCTCTTGGGTGCTGGCAGTGAAATGGCATTTGCAAAGGCTCATGGTAGTGATTTGTGTCCTTTATATAGGTGGAGTTGTGGGTGTGTCTTTGTTCTCTGTCCCCACCCCCCCAGTATTTATTGGCTTGGTAATTGCTTGTTTGGCCTTTTTTGGGTGATTTGTCCTTTGTGCTGTTTGTGTATGTTGGAAACGTTCTTGTGACCGAGTCGGACCCTGAATTGGTCTCGTACGGTGTTTTCCGTTTCGTTCACGCTGTGTTTGTGCAGTTTTGTATGCTGCGTACGCGTCGGTCGCGGTGTATTGTGTTGCTTCGGCTCGGTTTTGTATGCGTGTCGGTCGTACGGCTTGTCCTCCGTCCGACTCGGTCGTGTTTTCGCGCCTTGCATCGTACTTTGCGGGTTGGAGTTGGCGGGTACGATTCGGTCGGATTTGTTCCGGGTGCGTGTCGGTCGGTTGGATTCGCGTGTTTTCCGGCCGGATTGCTATTTTCCGAGCGGCTCGGTCGGTCGGCTTGGTTTCCTGACGTGTCGGTCGGATTTATCGCGGCTTGCATCGTACTTGGCGTGTCGGGCGCCACTGGTACGTGTCGGTCGGTATTTTTTCCGGATCCGAGTCGGTCGGTGCTTTTTCCGGCCCGAATCGGAATCGACCCCATTGTGTAGACATCAAAATTACCTATCGCAAAACGACCTGGTTTTGCAAGGGGGGTCACCTGAGTTTTTGGCCCCAGGCTCGGCGGCCATCTAGGGAAACCTACCAAACCATGACTTTTCTGAAAACTAGACACCTGGGGGAGTCCAGGGAGGTATGGCTAGCATGGACCCCCCAAGTGGAGAGGTGTGGTGCATCGGCCAGGGCAGTGACTTCGGAGCACAGGGTTCACGGTTCGATCCCCGGCTCCGGCGGCAGCTCAGCTCAGCACCATGTGACTCTGGGCAATAGCTCACTTAATTTCCACGACGGCCCCCAGCGCCTTGAGACCCGTAAGGGTGAGTAGCTGCGCTATATAAAAACGGACTTACTTACTAACAGAATATCGACCACAGGAATATCGAGGTACACAAATAACGTGTACAGAATATCGATGTCAAGAATATCGACATCCTATCTCTACAAAGGTAAGCACAAAAATATCGAAACCAAAATATCGCTGTTTAAAATATCGTTGTTCAAAATATCGTTTTTTTAAATGTCTTAAAAATAATATAAAATAAATTAAATAATAAATATAATTAATAAAAACATAGTTAGAATTATTAATTTTTTATTTAAATTATAAATAAATGTAATATAAAAAACAATTAAACTTACATATATAAAAATAATGATATATATATTTACTTAATAATATTGATAAATAATAATTTTATTAAATTATAAAATGTTAGAAACATAATAAAAATTATAAATACATATATATATACATACACCTGTAACATAAATATAAAAATAAAATTTATATATATAATATATTAAAATAATTATTTAATTTTAAAGCAACATTTTACACTACATTAACTAAAACAGTAGGGAAAATGTTGGATAGCGTAGATGATAAAATTACTATTCCCACTCCATGGAATGCAAAAGCAGGGAAAGTGTTGGATAGCGGAGGGGATAAAATTACTATTCCCACTCCAGCGAGTGCAACAGTAGGGAAAGTGTTGGATAGCGGAGTGGAATAATTTACTATTCCCACTCCAGGGAGTGCAACAGTAGGGAAAGTGTTGGATAGCAGAGGGGAATAATTTACTATTCGCAATCCAGCAAGTGCAACAGTAGGAAAAGTGTTGGATAGCGGAGGGGAAAAATTTACTATTCCCACTCCAAAGAGTGCAACAGTAGGGAAAGTGTTGGATAGCGGAGGGGAATAATTTACTATTCCCACTTCAACAAGTGCAACAGTAGGGAAAGTGTTGGATAGCAGAGGGGAATAATTTACTATTCCCACTCCACCAAGTGCAACAGTAGGGAAAGTGGTGGATTGCGGAGGGGAATAATTTACTATTCCCACTCCACGGAGTGCAACAGTAGGGAAAGTGTTGGATAGCGTAGGGGATAAAATTACTATTCCCACTCCAACAAGTTCAACAGTAGAGAAAGTGTTGGATAGTGGAGGGGATAAAATTACTATTCCCACTCCAGCAAGTGCAACTATACAAAAGTGTTGGATAGCGGAGGGGAATAATTTACTATTCCCACTCCAGCAAGTGCAACAGTAGGGAAAGTGTTTGATAGCGGAGGGGATAAAATTACTATTCCCACTCCAGGGAGTGCAAGAGTAGGGAAAGTGTTGGATAGCGGAGGGGATAAAATTACTATTCCCACTCCAGGGAGTGCAACAGTAGGGAAAGTGTTGGATAGCGGAGAAGAATAATTTACTATTCCCACTCCAGCAAGTGCAACACTAGTGAAAGTGTTGGATAGCGGAGGGTAATAATTTACTATTCCCACTCCACGGAGTGCAACAGTAGGGAAAGTGTTGGATAGCGTAGGGGATAAAATTACTATTCCCACTCCAACGAGTGTAACAGTAGGGAAAGTGTTGGATAGCGGAGGGGATAAAATTACTATTCCCACTCCAACAATTGCAACAGTAGGGAAAGTGTTGGATAGCGGAATGGAATAATTTACTATTCCCACTCCAGCAAAATAATAAACATTAATTAACAAATACTTAAATAATAAAAAATAACTTACATCCCACCAAATCCCCCTATAAATGACACCACCAATATTGTAAAACATGACAAAATTAACATAATTGCTTAACAATTAATTAATTTACTAATAACAATGAACAATCAAATTAAAAACAATCAGTAATAAATTAATTCACACTATTAAGACTATAAAATAGCAATAACTAAATATTATATAAAAAATATATTAAATTTTAATTACTTCCCACACTACTCCCTATAAATCCACAACCCGCTCCTAAAAAATAACACAAGTTACATATTTACCAATTAATTATTAAATATTAATAACCAATTAATAATTAATTATTAATAAATTATTTAACACAATTAACAATATAAAATATTAAATACACAAATATTAATTAATAAAAAATTATTACTTATTTAATTATAATGAAATTACTTCCCACCCTACTCCCTAATAAACCCACAACCTGCTCCAAAAAAAAGAACACAATTAACATATTTACCAATTAATAATTAATAACTAATAACAAATTAATAACTAATTAATAACAAATTATTTAACACAATTAACAATATAAATGATTAAATACATAAATATTAATTAATAAAATGATGAATTAATTAATTATAATTAAATTACTTCCCACCCTACTCCTCTATAAACCCACAACCCACTCCTAAAAAAATGACACAATTAACAGATTTACCAATAAATAATTAATAATTAATAACCAATTAATAACTAATTAATAACAAATTAATTAACACAATTAACAATATAAATTATTAAATACAAAAATATTAATTAATTAAAATTATTAATTAATTAATTATAATTAAATTACTTCCCACCCTATTCCTCTATAAACCCACAACCCGGTATGGAACTAAAACGCAAAATGTAATTTTCATAAAATTAATAACTTCTAAAAATTATTAATAAATATATTATAATTAAATTACTTCCCACCCTATTCCCCTATAAACCCACAACCCACTACGGAACTAAAATACGCAAAAATTAATTATCATAAAATTAATTATTTCTAAAATTTCAAACATACATTCCAAAATAAGCTATACTTATACAAAATATTTAATTCACATACTTTTAACACATATACTAAAATACAGAACACTAAAATAAATTTCGATATTATTAGCAACGATATTTTTACTAACCATATTACTAACCGATATTAAGTAAAACAATATTTCTTACCTGCATGTCGATATTCTGGTCGACGATATTCTTGCAGGTCGATATTGTGCCACATCGATATCTAAACATCGATATTCTGGTATATCGATATTTAAACATCGATATTATGTCTGCATACCCCCCCAAGGTTTTCGTACCCAGAATCCCCTGTAAACCTCAAATTTAGCTGAAAAGATTTTTCTCACATTTCTGTGTAGGAAAGTTGTGGGATCACCAGGCTGACACAAATTTCCTACCACCCAGCGTTCTCCCAGGTCTCCTGATAAAAATGGTACCTCACTTGTGTGGAAGCACTTACAAATCTAAACTTAGCAGGTGCCCCAGTTGAAACTCCACTTGAGCAAAGTGGAAACGATCCTAACTGCTTGGGCGAATGCAAAGCAATATGTTTCATCTAATATTCCATGATAGAGCCACGATAGAGCCCCTCAGATGGCTACTCACACATGGATACAGTCAGTCACACAGCCATTCACATAATACATGTTTCAAACAGTATCACTCATTAGAAGTACACAAAGTATACTCAGTTAACTTTTGTAGAATCTTTGTATATATCTTCAACACTCAGAAACTTTTAGAAAACACTCTGCCTGAGCCTAACTATAACTATAACGTTCATGTAACCTTTGATTTTTTCAGTGGAAATATCCATAGACATAACATGGGGAAAAGCCGTTTTGGGACCCCTCTTTTTCTCGGCCCCGCTTGACGGATCATCCAGAAACTTTCAACACAGCAGCTGAACCAAAAGGGGAAGTTTTGTGGAGATTTGTCAAGCGGCATCAAAGTTATTGACAAAACAAAAACACTTTTCCTATGGAAACTTTGGTCCTAACTATAACTACCTACCGGCAACCGCCAGTATATATAACTTACACTTTTGGTTCAGCTGCTGTGTTGCAAGTTTCTGGGTGATCTGTCATGCGGGGGCCGAGAAAAAGGGGAGTCCCAAAACACGTTTTCCCCATGTTATATCTATGGAGATTTTTAATTTTTTTACACGACTACAGCCCGAATTGCTGAACGGAATTACACCAAATTTGGCAGAAAGCTAGCTGGGCCTGATTCACAGAACTAACTTACGTCAAAAACGTAAACGTGGACTCCTAACTTCTGTGAACACCGAAATGAGTAAGTTCATTCTGTGAATACCAAAATGAGTAAGTGCATTCTGTGAATACCTAAAACGTACTAACTTTACGTTTACGTTTACGTTTTTGACGTAAGTTAGTTCTGTGAATCAGGCCCGATGTCGGTCCAGAAAGCGTGTTTTTTGTGCTTTGGTGCAAATCCGTTCTGTAGTTTGTGAGATATCTGTCTTTAAAAAATATAGATTTACGGGGATGCGAGTCCTTGCTGTAGACTCAAGAAGCCTACTAAAATTTGATTGGCTGTCAACACTTCAACCAGGAAGTGTTGGCAGCCATTCTGGGACTCAGCTTGAAGCCAAGTCCCAGAAAAAAAGTTTTAAAAAAAGAAAAGGGGGCAGGGTAGGAATACCTTGAAACCCCAGATATGGTGGAGGGGTTCCTGAAGAACCCCACTGGGAGGAAAAAGCATTTTTTATTTTTATTTTGACGCTGCAATTTAAAAAAAAAAAGCTAGCACGGGCTCCGTTGCTTGCTTTGTAATAACCCCCCGGTGGGCCAGGTCCCGGGGGCATATGTCAAATATAGGAGGGGGCACACTGGCCCCCCCTCCTAGGAATAATCAAAGACCCGGGGACGCCACCTCCCCATGGCTATTTCCTTATAGTGTGGGGGGGCCACGTGGACCCCCCATCCTGGGGACCTACCCCTCTCCGGGACACTTATAATTATGTATGCGGGCGGGCCACTGGGCCAGCCCGCAGCCTCGGGGACAGCCATCTCCACGGGGCTAATTCAATATAGTGTAGGGGGCCTCGCAAACCTCCCCTGCTACCTCCCCAGGGCTATTTACAATAATATTGAGGGGACCTTGTGGATCCTCCTGCCCCCGGGACCACCACCCCCCCAGACTTTAAATGTTTGGGTTGGGGGGCCTCATGAACCCCCCGGGCCCTGGGGAACCCCACCTCCCTGGGGCCAAACTCTAAAATGGGAGGGGGCTGCGTGGCCCCCCTCCCAGGCCATTCTTTGCCCCGGGGACCCCCACCACCCTGAGGCAGGCCCCTAGTCAAGGAAGGAGGGGGGCCACGCGGCCGCCGCCTGGAGCCTTAGATGACCCTGGGGACCTCCACCCCCAGGGCCGGCTCCAGCAATGTCCTGGGGTGCCCACCTCCAGTCATGCAGATATACACACTTATATATAGTGAGGATAGTGATGTTGAGTTAAGGATAGTAATACTATACTTACCTTTGTGTACTGACCTCCACAATATTTTGCTCCTCAATATATTGGCTATGAAGTTAAGATTAAGATAACCTAATATTGCTTACTTGATATTCCAGACAACACACCTTTCAGTGGTTATATTTTTACCGGAATGTGCAGAAGAAAGTGTTGTGCGGGCTTGATTTGTGTAGACAGTCATTTAACTACGCTTTCTCAAACCTAAAGAATGATGAGGGGATTTCAGAATGGTACCAACAAGTATCTTGTTTTATCAGAAATCTTTAGTTGTCTTACAAATGCCAATGGTGTGCAACTAAATCCTTCATCCCTCCCTTTGTGACTTTTGCACCTTTATTTACACCTGACTACTGGCTTTTATCATTAAACATCGAACAGGGGTGCTACAATCTGAATTACAAAATACAGGATGTGCTTTAATTCCTACAAAGAGGTGCATGAAAGAGCTGCAAGGAAACAGGTGATTTGATACACACATCTGCACAACTATACACATAAAGGAAGCATTTCTACAGTTTAAGTTCTCAAGCTGGATAAGTGCTATCGATTTCCAAAGGTGCAACATAGGGCAACTTATTCCCCAAGAGCAGTAAGCAGACAGCCAAGGCTTTGATTTTGAAATGCTTTTTAAAACGCACAAAGAAATGTGCTTTCTTTTGCTGTAAAATATATTGTTTCAAAATAATCACGTTTCAGTATTGAACAAGAATACTGAAGACATTTTAAAACTGGAAAACAAACACTGGAGGAAAGAGGCTTTTCGTTGTTGTCCTTTTTCCAGTGTTGTGACTTTTCAATTCACAGATTGGTGCTTTACAAATAAATCCCGAGCACACCCTCCTCCTCTTATCGCTTTTACCTCTATAATGTTTCAGAATAAACAACAGTTGGATATTTTAATGCCAAACATTTACTAAAAAATGAGGACCTACGGAAGTTAAAACAATGTACACATTTACAATACACAACAAAGCAATTTAAAGAAAGAATTTGAGTAGGAACAACTGTAACATAAATCTAATATCACAAGAAACTAATTGCAACAGTTCACTGTTCAATATTTGTATGTTTTCTCCCACGGATATAAAAGAAACAGTTATACATCTTCCCCATCACAAATTATATAATTATCATGCCTTATTTATGCAGATCAGAAAGGATTTGTATAATACTCTTGATGCAACAGAAACGAATTCAAAGATCATTTCGACCAAAAGATCTACGAATATTGGAGGTTAATTGATGACACCCATATTTCTTGGATTGCTCAGAACGTTAGATTTCACAGCCAATTCTGGAGAATATTTTTCATAATTTTTCCATCAAGTGGTAGGGGAATGGAGAAAGAAGAACACATGTATATAACACTAATTGAAAGATAAAAAAATATTATGCATTTCCTTGCCCAGACTTGTTATAATTTCACAGGTAAGGGTCGTGTCATTATTCATTTCGTAATAAGTGAAAACATCTCTTAGTTTTTGTACTCTAAATTAGAGGTAAAGAAATTGTGGCAGGTATTTAGAGACTGGTTTACAAATATCCTGGAAAAAATCTAAAATCGTTTTCATCCATGGCTTTTTCTGATTTTCAGGGTGTTTGCAAGTTATGGATTTTCCTCTATACCCCTATAGCGCTATACCTACTCCTGACACTCATCCATAATAAATGTGTTACGACACATTTTTTTAAAATAAACATTCTGTGAATTAAGAATACTAATCACAAATTCAATTTGGTGCACTTAGCAGCAGAAAAAGATGGGAATGCGGCCCTTAATCTCCCACAATGGCGTGGGTGAACCAATTTAACAGTGCCAAGAGTCACATGAAATTTATGAGATGTGCAAATTTCTAGATGTGCAAGTCAAATGTTTGTTCTTATAATAAGCTATAGTGTTAAACTGATTGAATAGTTATTGCAGGAACCGTTTGGATAATTCAATCTCAGGCAGCAATATGTCACACTGAGGGGGGGCCTGCAATGGAGTTCTAATAAAGTAACTTTTTTAATTTATTGTTATTGATGTAAGGTAAAGGTGACCCAAGTGGTATCCTGAGTGACTTGAATTTGTCAAAAGTGATACCCATAATAAAATTCTCATTTACTGAAACCAACCCAAAACTTGAATACAAGCCTCTTGCTTCTCAAATAGATGATCAATTCATTTGTAATCACCAACAGGAAAAGTAGTATATTTGTCGAAGAAGGAGCTGTTCACTCATTTCTGCCACAAGGACAACTAGACGAATGCATCATTTGTTTGTGCAATGCATTGTAACTATTCATTAATGTGAACATCTCTATATCATTGGAAGTCCGGTCCATTTAAGGAGTACTAGATTGGTACCCCTATATGCTCATAGAATACATAAATAGTAGGGTGTAGTTAATTATAAAATCCACTGACAGCGTCACTGCAAACTGCGCCTTTTAGGGGCACATGCCACAGCTGTTCATCGAAACTATTCTTGTTAGGTATAGTAAAATGCCCCTTTTTGAGTGGTGACCCCAAATTCTTGCTAGATTTTTCTGCTGTTTTTTGGACTCTAGACACTGGGACACTATTGTCCAGGTCCGGTGTATGTGCTCTGACCCCTAAAAATATGTCAAATTGGTATACCCCTAATTGCCATATTTAACTTCACTGAACATCCCCAGTAAATGGTACCAAGTGTACCCAGGGCCTATAAGTTAAATATCAATAGTGGACTGCAGCACACATTGTGCCATCACTAAAGTGACAATGCAAAACATTACTGCAGGCCTGCCTCCAGTAATTTGGCTGCGCAGGTTAAAACTGCAAATTCGATCTGTCAAAAATGACCTCTTTGGACAGGCATAAGCCCTCCTTTTAAATATTATGGTCGCCCAAGTAAGGCCTTAATTACCCATAAGATAGGGTGCCTGATATTTAAAAGAAGGACATGTAAAACCTTAGTATTAAGCACGTCCTTACAGTGGCAAAGATCTTAAAGTTATTTTCACTATAAAAGCTGTTCCATAGGCAAGCATTAGGATACATTATTAAAGTTAATAAAGTTATCTCCGCCTAGGAAATAGATAAAAAATTACTTCTTAGGGCCCGATTCTGATGCAGGTTGGAAAAGCTTCCAGACCGAGGGCCTGATTCTGATGCGGTTAGGAAGGCCTCCTAACGGCATTTGCTCCTTCCAAATCGGATCGGGAACGTGTCTTCCCGACCGAGGGCCCAATTCTGATGCGGTTAGGAACAAATGTTCCCATTGAAGTCAATGGGAGTTCAACCAAATCGTATCTGGAAGCATCCGGATGCATCCTACTCCGCCGGTCGGACTTTCCCGATCCGAGTGGGTCGGACACCATTTCCCAACCGATTCGGTCGGGAAGCTTTTCCAACCCGCATCAGAATCGGCCCCTTGGTCTTTTTAAAATATTTATTGCAAAGTCAATTAATTGGTAAAGTCTGATTAGTAACAAATATTTTACCTTTAGCCAGCCCAAAGCTTCTAGAATCCCATTTGCTTGAGATTCCAACTGTCATTCAGGAGCAGAATAACTCCTTGTTTAGGTGAGGATTGGCTCCCAGAGCTCAGACAAATGCCTTGGGTGTGGGGAAAAGTTGACCATATCCTGACAGGATGGCCTAGGGGTTATGCGCACCACCTTGGATATCGTCAAAAGAAGCCTGCTCTGTCACTGGCAGACGTAGCTCCTACCTGGGTCTGCCACTCTTTTGTCTTGTTAGACAGCCAGGCACCAATTCCATAACTGGTTAAAGTGACCACAGAGAAGAGAAGGTGGTTGCTCGTTTGTGTAGCCACACCTGTGGGAGGGCACAGGGAACCCTACACAGTGGAAGAAAGGTTCTTGCCAATTTTGTTTTAGGTAGAGAGGGGCACTGTGAAATAGGTTTATATTAAAGCACACATGAAGTGCTGCAAAAGTGGGTAGGGTCCCCCTAGGAACCTTTGCCCTATTGGTTAGGGAGGGACCAGGAATTCCCCTAGCCCACAGGCTGGCACTGGGCATAAATGTGGCACCCCCAGTGCCATCTGCAGAACACCTTGGACCTGTAGAAGACAGAAGAAGGACTGTACCTGCTGTTGTGACCTATGAGGCGAACCTTAAGAGCTGGACCTTCACTCACTTGTACCCAAGACTGAGAATTGGACTCCAAGGAGTAGTTGGCTGACCTACTGTTAAGCTTCAGGGACACAAAAGCTACATGAAGCCCACTTTCCTGAGAGAGTCCAGTTGACCACTTACAACTGGACCTGCACCCTGCTGGTGGCTTCTACTGGAGTGGATCCTGACCTCTATGTGGGGTCCCTAAGGGCCCATTAAATAATAGTCAGAGTGTTCTACTCCTGCCTAACTCTAAAACCTGGGCCTTAGAAGCATTTTTAAGGATTTTGCCTGGAGAACTAACAGAAGACTGAGACCAAATGGCCAAGCTGATCTGCAAAGGGTGCATGGCCAATGGGTCTGACTTTGCCTCAGGTCCTGCTTTCAGCAGCACATCTGATTCAGCTGTCCTGACACCGAGCATAATCTGATGACGTTGAACCCTTTCTGGCTACAGCCTGCATCCTTGCCCTGCTGAAGAAATCCGACTTCCAGAAAAGAGACTAAGACCGGTGGTAGAAATCTTCAACTGACCCTACTCCTTGAAGCATCTGATTGACATCAATGACATCCTGGTCATTAACTCTTGATTTTTTCCAGCTCAAAGCTTTTTCCGCCTTCATCGCCGGCTTCCCTGAGACCTCATCCTTCATCAACCCACCATCCATGAACCCATCTTGGGATCCGACCTTCTGCCTCGCCTCGCTGCAAATCTTACCTTCTCAGAAAATTTCTAAGTCAGAAGTTAAATCTTTGATCGATACCAACCTGGACCTCGTATTGTTTCTACGTGTGGTAACACTGGACCTGATTCTACTGCTTAGCAGGTCTGACCACTAAAATCGCTTTAGTAATGGGCGGCAAGTGCACCCTTCAAAGCAAACACGAGATGATTGATGGAGTGCTAAAACTTTTCCGACACTCACCCCCAGTCACAGATCTGGGTTGAATCCATCATCATTCTTTAGCTCACTTCGCCACCTCAGTTCAGTCCCAGCTATATGCAAATCAGTCTTGACCCTGTGCCTCATGGGAACTGTCCAGCCCGAACTGCCAAGCCAGGTCTTCTCTGAACCGGAAACAAGCATCCTCTGACCAGTTTCTGGGTAACACCCTTCATCAGCCAGGCTAGCTTGAATCCAGTGGCAAAGTGAGCAAGGGACCCACGTCTGGGCATACCCTGCCAACTTACGGTGAACAAAGCAAACACAAGGAGATGATGGACGGAGCGCTGAAACTTTTCAGACACTCACCCCCAGTCACAGATCTGGGTTGAATCCATCATCATTCTTTAGCTCACTTCGCCACCTCAGTTCAGTCCCAGCTATATGCAAATCAGTCTTGACCCTGTGCCTCATGGGAACAGTCCAGTCCGAACTGCCAAGCCAGGTCTTCCCTGAACCGGAAACAAGCATCCTGGGACCAGTTTCTGGGTAACACCTTTCATCAGCCAGGCTAGCTTGAATCCAGTGGCAAAGTGAGCAAAGGACCCACGTCTGCGCATACCCTGCCAACTTAGGGTGAACAAAGCAAACACAAGGAGATGATGGACGGAGCGCTGAAACTTTTCAGACACTCACCCCCAGTCACAGATCTGGGTTGAATCCATCATCATTCTTTAGCTCACTTCGCTACCTCAGTTCAGACCCAGCTATATGCAAATCAGTCTTGACACTGTGCCTCATGGGAACAGTCCAGCCTGAACTGCCAAGCAAGGTCTTCCCTGAACCGGAAACAAGCACCCTGGGACCGGTTTCTGGGTAACACCCGTCATCAGCCAGGCTAGCTTGAATCCAGTGGCAAAGTGAGCAAGGGACCCACGTCTGGGCATACCCTGCCAACTTAGGGCGTACAAAGCAAACACAAGGAGATAATGGACGGAGCGCTGAATCTTTTCAGACACTCACCACCAGTCACAGATCTGGGTTGAATCCATCATCATTCTTTAGCTCACTTCACCCCCTCAGTTCAGACCCAGCTATATGCAAATCAGTCTTGACCCTGTGCCTTATGGGAACTGTCCAGCCTGAACTGCCAAGCGAGGTACTCCCTGGACCGGAAGCAAGCATCCTGGGACCGGTTATGGGGTATTTCCCCTTATCAGTCAGGCTAGCTTGAATCCAGTGGAACAGTGAGCAAGGGACCCATTGTCTGGGCTTACCCATCCCACTTAGAGCGAAAAGAGCTATGCAAACAAATGATGGACGGAATGCTGAATAATCATACATTCACCCCAGTCAAGAGATCTGAGTTAAATCCATCGTTCTTTTGCTAACCATGCCACCCCAGTTTAGACCCAGCCATATGCAAATCAGTCTTGACCCTGTTCCTTATGGGAACAGTCCAGCCCGAACTACCAAGCCAGGTACTCCCTGGACCGGAAACAAGCATCCTGGGAGCGGTTTCTGGTATTTCCCTTCATCAGCTAGGCTAGCTTGAATCAAGTGGCACGGTGATCTCTTGACTGGGGGTGAATGTATGATTTTTTCAGCATTTCATCCATCATTTGTTTGCTTAGCACTTTCCGCCCTAAGTGGGATGGGTATGCCCAGACGTGGGTCCCTTGCTCACTGTGCCACTTGATTCAAGCTAGCCTAGCTGATGAGGGGAAATACCAGAAACCGCTCCCAGGATGCTTGTTTCCGGTCCAGGGAGTACCTGGCTTGGTAGTTCGGGCTGGACTGTTTCCATAAGGAACAGGGTCAATACTGATTTGCATATGGTTGGGTCTAAACTGGGGTGGCATGGTAAGCAAAAGAACGATGGATTTAACTCAGATCTCTTGACTGGGGTGAATGTTTGATTTGTTTTGCATCCCATCCATCATTTGTGATTCTTTTGCTTTCTTCCCCTAAGTGCGTCGGGTATGTCCAGATGTGGGTCCCGGGCTCACTGTGCCACTGGATTCAAGCTAGCCTGGCTGATGAGGGATGATACCCCGAAACTGGTCCCAGGATGCTTGTTTCTGGTCCAGGGAGGACCTCGCTTGGCAGTTCAGGCTGGACAGTTCCTATAAGGAACAGGGTCAAGACTTATTTGCATAGGGTTGGGTCTAAACTGGGGTGGTGAAGTGAGCTAAAGAACGATGATGGATTCAACCCAGATCTGTGACTGGGTGTGAGTGTCTGAAAAGTTTCACTTCTAAGGCAAGTAGGAGAATATAATGCTTCCCCTGCCAGGCAATAGTCTCCACTTCCCTTAGCTATCATCATCACACCATTCTCCATTTCCACCCGTTTCAGTCACTGCACCCACATTTACCTGCTCAGAATAGGTGTTAACTTTGAGCATTCATTCCCACACTATTGAGAATTTCATTACAAATTTTGCGTGAAAAACTTTGTTCGCATGCTCATTCCCCATTCAGTGGGGATTAACTTGCAACATTCATAGATGATGCAGAGATACAGACGGGAATTGTTAATTCTGGCCACCTGGTATCTCTACACCTAACTGCTCCTAATTCATAATCAAGGCCTCAGACAGTAGGGCGAGGTTACGGAATGGCATTGAGATGGATTGTCCAGAAGGGCCACCTTGATGTCTGTTAAGGTGTCATCCATTCCTGTCAAGTAGCTGTTCATGTTCTTTGTATGTTCACTCATTGCACTCATAAGCTCCAAGATTGTTTCAATGTCTTGAAAAAAGCATGAGTGACTGCTTGCACAACCTCTGTGATCATGGATGTGGGTGTCTGACACTGTGTGATCCTATTGTCAAACTGTAGGATATGGCATACATTGTCAATGGACACAGTGACAGCCCTAAATTTAGGGGTTCCATCTTTGGCTTTTTTAGACATAGCTGCAGTTAGGATCATCCATGCAGTAAGCAGATAGCTTTGTCGGTGTGTGAGTTATAACTTCAAGCAACAACATGACATCATCATCCCTGCATGGCATGGCTGGGTTCTGTGTCAGGGTGATATCGAGTGTCTGTGGTATTTCTGAGAGAAAAGGGCAAAATAGGGCAATGTGAAGTGCTATTACCTTATACACATCATGATTAGGAGAATACGTATTGAGTTACCACGAATTGTGTGAGATGTAAAGAACTGGCCTGGACACTGTCAACCTAGCAATGGTAAGTGCCCACTGAACACTGTACAGTGTTAGACTTTACATCCATGTCTATGATATAACATACTGCTGGTGTGACACTATTTCACTTACAGTACAGTACATAGACATGTGCAATTATATTTTTATCTTTTGTGGTGCTATGTCTGCCTCAGTTATGCTGAACTTCAAGAGGACTCTTCAGGTTCTGACACATACATCTTACACTGACATCACCAGGGATTGCACTTATATGGCACGTTACCATCACAGTATGTTACATTTCATATGGCTATTGGCACTAAATTCAAATTGAGTGTCTTCACCATTCCCTTTCTATATTATGTGTGTCCAGTTCAGGCGCTTGATTGTACGTTTGACTGCAACAGGTTCTAAATGTGGATGTGGGACTGGACAAGAACTGGAGAGCATCCATTTGCATGTGTCCATGGGAGCTTTTAGTTACAAATGGTGTAATGTTGAATTGCTTTCCTGAGGCTCCTTCTTCTTCAAGATCAGCTGTGTCACTGTTTGCAGTCCACAAAGCAACACTGGCACTAAGGCAGCAGCCATCCTTTTTTTTAATCTTAAAGTAAGATTTTTTGGGTGTTTAATTCTCACATGTTGCCTGAACTGCCTTTCTACTTTGAGACAGCTCTTCCTTAGTATGATTCTTCATACCGACTTTTCTTGATCTAATAGACAGCCAGTGGAGTAATGTAAAAAGATAGTGTCCTCCTGCTGAGTGTTGTAAGGGGCTTCTGAGACTCCCATACCTCATAGAAATGCATATACCTAAGGCTTAATGGGGGCCACCAGAGGGTGGGGGCCCACTACACCACGGTGGCTGTAGGGACCTGCGTTACACCCTTGTCCACAGCCTATATTGTGGGTGTCACACATTTTTTCCCCAGCATGTGTTCCAGTGAGTAGTATTTTGTGAGCTGTAAAATTTGATGATGCAAGTAGTTTGCCATGATGGTTGCTGACCTCACTGATGGGATTACCACCCCATCTTCCTCTTCCAGCCATAACTGGTCAGGTGTTCTTGTATTTTTGGGTTCTCGTGCATGTCCTGCCTCCTTGAGCAGGGGTGGCTGATCCCTTCCCTCACTCTAGAGATACTTTCCCATACCTTCGCACAATTTTTAGACAGATTGTACTGTTGCACAGCTTAATTTGTTGTTTACGTTATGCATTGCAGACGACACATTCCAATGTCTTAGTGTGTGTGTTTGGCGACAATGTCGTTTTTCTTTGCCCATTGGCAAGTAAGTTTGGCCCTGGCAAAAAAATACTCCATACAAGAAACGTTTCTTTAGTGCAGCGTTGCGCCATGCAAACTTGACTAAATCTGTTCCTGAATCTGCATGACAAAAACAAACGTAAGTTTGAAACATTTGTGGAAACCCCGCTGCTCTAAACAATTTTTTGTAACCAAAATGTTAGCGAGAGGTAGTCAACTCTATTCCAATTTATTACGAATTAATTATATTGAAAAGGATACCGCGAGTCAAATTACACACAGACATAACTCGATTACAGAAGCTAAATTGTTTTATAGACTTTTTTTTCTATGTTATTCATTCTGGTGTAACAATAAGCCTTAAGAACAATGTGTCATTAATTGTGCATTTCAGCTACGTGGACACTGCACAAAAGGGTTCATTTGTCTTGCAGAAATGACCCGATCAGTTCATAGCAGAGAAAAAAAAATGACTGACGACGGAGTCCAGGAGTCCATACACAATGGACGGCCCTTTCCTTGTCCCCATATTCTTGAGCAAATAAAGCAAGCAGGTGCAAGTCATATTCACGCACGGCCTTTACGGAAGATTGTGAGCTTAACCAGTGAGAAAAGTTTTAACGCCACTCGGATGAACACAATCCAGTCGAATGTCTAGGCTGATTAAATTCATATTGTTGCACCAGCACATGGCAGGCTGGAGGAAAATTATGAAATCTCACCGCCTGCGCCATGGTAACACAGCGAACAGTGCCTGGGAAAAATGTGAATACCAGGAAAACGCCAATATTTCTCTTTGTGTTTTCGCCCTTGACAGGTTTATCCCCCCATCTGCTGATGCGCAGTGTACAAGTAGGGCGCTTGCTGTGACCGATTGTATGCTTTTATCCCCGAACTGTCACAATTCTTTTCTCCTTTTTTGTGCCTCTTTTCACGCGTTAAGTCGCTGTAACAGCCACTCTTGTATGAAACAGGCCCTGAAGAGAAACCCATAACTGCGAGGCAGAGTTACCATTCTATTTACTAAATTGTTACATGAAGTCATGGGGCTTGTTGCATGGAAAATAATAATTGTAATTGTCCATCAATAAGGATATATAAAAAAAAAAAATGGAACTTTTTATCCCTTAGGCTTTCTCCAATTTTTTGAGAATTTACCAAAAACTACAGGAGTGCTCATTGTGAAGCTGTAAGGGTTGCACGTTTCTTTAAGTAATCCAATGAATAAACTGTATTCACACAAGCCTAGATGTAGTAGTTGTACAGTTGCAAACCTGTAAATGTTTAGCAAATGCGCATTTACATTTGCTATATTTTCAAAGGAAAAATGTTTTTACGGTGGAGAAAACCATTACAATACATACCCACTCATTTTGTGGGGAATCCCTCCCCATCCCCATCAAGAATAGAAACTTACTCTGGCCCTTGACAGGATTAAATCTCACACCTTACCCAGGGGTAGGAATGTGTCTCACAAAAATGTTCGAATTCCCAAAAACCTGGAGGTTTGTGAGTGTACTTCTGCTTACCAAGGCGTACCTTCTCTTGAACACCCGCTTACGACGAGCAAATCTGCTCACACATAAAAGAAGACCATAATCAGGAGCGGCCGGTATGCTGGAGGAGCGAGGGGTGCGGGCTGGCGGTAGAGGGGGGGGAGGGGCACTAGGGGTCGCGGGGGAATAAAATAAATAAATAAATAAACATACCTGCAGCCGTTCCCTTCGCGCTCTTCTTCACCTCTTCAGGAAGGCACAGACTCCCAGAATGCCCTGCGGCCAATCCTGAAGCTGCTCTTGCACAGATAGCAGCTTCAGGATTGGCCTTAGCTCCCTCAATTTGTGTTCCAGGAAAGACTGGGAGTCTGTGCCTGCTCTATCCAACCCAGCTGTGTTGCTGGGTTGGAGAGAGCTTTCACTGCGCATGATGGTTTGGCTGGCCTGACGCGGCCGGCCAAACCATCATGCGCAGTGATGGGAGTGCACTACCACTCCAATCAGTGCCTGTCACTACCTGGCCCCGCACCAAGACTTGGCAGGAAAGGAAAAATAAAACGTGTGCCATTTTATTTTCCCTTTCCTGACGTTTTTGGGGGGGGCGATGCTCCTCCGCCATAGCGGAGGAGCTGCTGCTGACCATAATGGTGTCATTTTGGGTGGTAGTTAATTACTCTGATGGTCACTTAGACCTTGTTGGGCAGCATGGAGTGGTCCCTGACCCCTGTTCCCTGGCAGAAGACCACACACTAGAGTTTGAAATCTCTGCCTGCCTACAATCTGTTTGGCAATACAGCGGAAGAGTTGAAGGCAGATCAGATTGCAGTGTGGGTGCCATGTCTTTTTGGCCACGCTGGTCAAACCTGTTTCTCTGAAACAAACCCCCAAACAGAGAGTTAATTTTAGTAAGGCACGTTGCAATGTCCCTGATGCGCAGAGAGTATATTTGATTTCCTTGCCCAGGAATGCCATGATATGCACCTGAAATAAGGAAAACAGGTGTAAGTGGGCAGACGCTTGCAACAATTTTTTCCTTCAGCTTGAAATGATACTGTCTGAGTATCACATTTTGTGAACAAGCCTAAGGGGTGCTGCGTACACCCATGAGAGGATGTATTATACAATTGTCAAGATTTAAACCTGTGTGCCTGAGTACGTTGATTAGAGGAGAGGAGTTGGCCTAACGGCTAGGGCGGTCAACCTCGAATCTGGGGAACTGGTTCGAGTCTCGGCAATGACGCTGAACATCCTGTGATTCTGGGCAAACCACTTAATGTCCCCGTGCCTAACAAAAATGAATGTGTCCTCATGTAATGCAACTGGTGCTATGGAAAGAGCTCTGATACCCGATACCTTCTGGTCAAGTTCGCGCTATATAAAACTCCGTAAAAAAAAAAAAGAAAGTGAATGAGAGTTTAGTGTGCGGGCCACCGTTGCCGTGGCGAAACTTCCATCAGCCTCGTAGCAGGTCCTCTGCCATATTCAGACTGCCACCTACTCGGGCAGGGGAGTTTTGCCAAAGTGTTCAGTCAATACAGCCGGAATACTGTTGGGAAAAATATAATGCCAGGTGGGTCATGTTGTCATTGGGGCTACTCTGCATGTTTTTGTTTCTCATAACCGAATCACCAGGGTGTAGGGAGAAACAAGAAAAAAATGTCCCTTATCGCAAGTGAGATTTCACCATATGTACTTCAGGCATTTCCTGCCATGTGTCACAGAGAAGTTCCGGACAAAGGACATTAACGTAGAACGTATTAAGGCAAGTAGGGTGGGCCTCTGGGCATTCAATAATCAATGGTATTTGGCGACTAGGCCGCTGGCTCAAAGTTTCAAACTGTGGAGCCAGCTGAGGCGTCACCTATGGAAACCTAGATGTTCCCGCACCCCTACAATGAGGCAGAACCAATTTCCTAATAACTTTAGGACACTGTGGAGTGTAATATAGTCCAATATTGCCATTGCGGGTTTCTAGTGACATCATTAACCACAAGTCCAAAGACCAATTGGTTTGTAAATGCCACCAGAACAGCGAGATGGCTGTACTGGAAAATAGACTGCATGTTTTCGGTTATTTATTTTTATATTACATGTTTATGTTTTGATAGCTTAAAAAACGTCGTTCAGGGTGCAGCTAAAATGTGGACAGATTTGAATTTATTGTTTAGGTTTTGCTTACAGTTCATGAATAAACCGTAGCTAAAGCAAGGGACAATGGTGAGGGATTTATGAGTTTCCGCCCTTAGAAATAGTGGAGTGGATGAATATGTGCCTGTTTTTGAAATCTTACATTTTGTAATTGCATTACA
Source organism: Calotriton arnoldi (assembly GCA_963921515.1). Taxonomy (NCBI): domain Eukaryota; kingdom Metazoa; phylum Chordata; class Amphibia; order Caudata; family Salamandridae; genus Calotriton; species Calotriton arnoldi. The sequence goes on along the minus strand of CAWUFW010006266.1, from coordinate 1,157,317 downwards.
TTCTTTCCATGTTCCATTAACTCCTCCTCTGCTTTCTTTCTCTATCTACCTATTTTTAGTTTTACAATCATTTCTAATTTCTTGTCAGGATTAAAATGTTGCATAGACAACCTCAAAGTCTTTCTCTGAAATTTGATTTCAGCTGCTTCTTCTCATACTTATGATATCTGACTTGTTCAATATTAATTACTGGATGGAGCAGAATAATGTAAATGTATACTGCCCTTGATATTATAAAATTTGATAAGAAATCAAGAAGTGCACAAACTCACATTTGTCCTGTAAAATGGCGTGTTTCCTTGGCCGAAAGGCAGTGAAAAACAATCACCGGACAGCAAACCTATCTCTTTAGCTTGACTCTCATTAATGATTGTTTTCCAGCCAATCTTTAGGTTGTGAACTCATTTTTGGCCAAAGTTTACCTGAGACACCGGAGATATTGAACAGGAGGCAGATGGATCCTGCCTATTAGCTTTCTGAAAAATTGCTCCCATCTAACTTGTCTGCCAGGAGTTTGGAAAATAGCCTTTCCGAACCAGTTAAGAGAAAAGTACAAACAACAATCAACAGAACAAAAGTCAACCTCTCCGAGTATTTTCTTTTTACATCCAGTGGAGTTCTATGTAACTGGGGCCATTTTTTTAAAATTGACATCACTTTAACTTGCAAATTAGGCTGTTGCAAAGTTGCAGAAAGAATTCAGTTTTCGTTCTCTAATTGACAGGCTATATGTATGAAAGCCAGGAAGCTCTACTTTTCTACAAATTAAAAAAAAACAGTCATCAAATTGTACATTTGTGACTGGTGCTGTTGAAAACGTTGCCACTAATAGCTAATATCTCTTTGGAGTTTATGTGCTCCTGTAAGATGCAAAAGCCATAGAAAGCATTAATGGTAGCTCCGAAGTCGTGGCTATCTCAGGCAGGCTGGCGACCACTTTCTTAGATTTCATACTGTAGGGCAGATTTACAAGCCCCTTGAGCCACTTTTGCGTCACTTTTCCCATGTTAAAAATGACGCAAAAGTGGCGCAAGGGCCTTGTAAATAAGCCCATGTATGTCTTAAACAAGCTGTGCGCTTTTTTTTATTAGCCGTATTCTGCAATGGGCTGAACAGCTTCTAGGGCTCACGCCAGTCTCCAGCTCTTTTGATTAGGACTCTGAGTTCTTCCTAATAAATTAACCAGTGTTTCCATAAGGAGGGTGAATGCATCAATGACCAGGAATAGATTGGTCTTGGTTCTTAATCCATTTTATAACAGCAAGCATGCACACCTTCCCGCCAGCGCTTTATTAGATACTTATTAGCGACTGAAACTGAACCTGGTGGTTGAGAACTTACCCTCTGTTCCATCTGGGATTTCTTTTAACTTCATTCCATTTTGTTTCTCAAACAAATGGATAATTCTGGCAACTCTCAGAGCTTTCCCTGTCGGAAGGAGAGTTCCTGTGTGCCAGGTCTGATCTCCCATCATGGAGGTTATGATATCCCTCCCGCTCTAAATGTCCACTGTGCTGCAGAATCTGCAAGACATTTGCCATAATAACTGCTTTTAAATATTAATTGTTAATTATTTTTAGATCCCCTCCTCCTGCATTTAATGTATTGTTTGCAAACCCCTTTCTCTTCAAATTTGGGATTGTGCAGTACAACTTTGATTTTGATAGCTTGATGAATAATTTCAGACCTGATTGCATGACGGAGGCATAAGAGAGGGTTCGTAGACAGGGTTAAGAGAGCTGATGTGATCTTTCCGACAAGGATCCGAAGAACGGAAGACATCCATCCACCCAACACAGTTTGAGGTTAATATTAACAATGAAAGCGCAAAGCCACCTGGTAAGAAATGTGACACACTTCCATGTCTTCAGTGACATCCAATTTGTAAATATTCCATTCCAAATCTCTTACAGTAAAATCAGTTACAATCCAACTATTGGTGCACTGAACATTTCCCATATATTTTTCCCTTCTAATGCATTACTAAGGGAGAGAAGAAAACACTTATTTTGAACAGCTCCCATGCTATAAAAAACAATCACTGGCCAGCTCGGGCTATTATAATGGAACTGTCACTTTAAATGAAACTATCCCTGTCCATTTCATCCTGCAGTTACATTGTGAAAGGAACATAATTCATAGATTTATGAGAAAGAAACAAGGTGGGATTGTATGTTCTTTATTTTAGTGAAGCAGGACTGGATTAGTTTTTTCTCACGTTTCATAAATGAAAGGGAGGAAAACCGCTTGAACTCAGTGAGTCCTTAGATCTTGACTGTTGTAGTACAGTGGTATATTTAATCAATGTCACTAATGTTAGTGTGAGGAAGTGGTCAAGCAAAAGTTTACACTAGAGCAGTAAGTGATTCCATGTTCTTTTTCTAAAGTTAGCTTCAAGTTTGGGCAAGACTAGGGGGCATATTCACAAGGACTTATCGCCGAGTTATCGCCACCTCAACGCATCAAAAGTGGAGATAGATTTAACGCACCATTCACAAGCGGGTGCAAACTGCAGACATCGCCAGTATTCCCGCGATAACTGCCGCAAATTTCATCCCCACGGGTGACACCACCAACTAACCCTAATGAGATGCAGAGTAGGCGTTCCCGTGCAAAAACACACGAAAACACCACTACACCACTTTCACAACGAACTGCCAGATCTGCGATGCGAACAAAAACTACGCGATAAGCCGCGGTAGCAGCAGCTATTTAACACCTGCCTCTTGCTGGTGTTAAGCAGGACGACTACCTGCAGTAGGCAACGGAGCCCCGCACACAGCCACAGCCAAGGAACAACTGACGCCATGGAGCTACTCATCATGCAGCTTGGGGCCCCAACAGGGCCACAACACCCACCGCCACCACCCCCAGGACCGACACAACCCCCAGGACCGGGACTGGCACCCCCCCCCCCGGACCACCACAGAGGCAGCGCAGAGTAAGACAGCGGACCTACCGAAAACGCACCAGTCTCACAGACCTAACGCCCGAGGAAGTCATTGCCCACTACAGGCTCAAAAGGACAACCATCCTCAGCATCATGACCCACATCGGCCCCAGGCTGACGGTCCCAACACAGCGGACAACCAACATCCCTCCGCAGACAAAGCTGCTGGCTGTGCTGCACATGTTGGCCTCTGGTACCTTCCAACCAACAACGGCCAGAGTCGGAGGAGTCTCACAGCCAGCCCTATCAAAGTTCCTCACACCTGCCCTGGATGCCTTCATCAGCTTCATACCCCAGTACCTTCACTTCCCCCACACTGCGCAGGAACAGCTGGAGACCAAGCAAGGCTTCTACGCCATTGCTAGCTTCCCACACGTGTTGGGGGCCATTGACTACACACATGTCCCACTTGTGCCCCCTGCGGACACTGCACACATCTACCGCAACAGAAAGCACATGCATTCCATCAATGTGCAGGCAAGAGTGGACCACCGGGGAATGTTCACCAATGTCGTCGCGAACTACCCAGGCAGTGTGCACGATTCCTACATCTTCCGACAGTCCATCATCAACCAGCGCTTCCAGGGTGGCATCTATGAAACTGGACTGCTCGTTGGTAAGTACCAAATCAACACACCACACACCTCAAAGCCACCATCACACAACGCACAACTGTGGGAATGCACACGTGACTAAACCACATACAACATGTCAATCAACATGCCCACCTACCAGACACGACAACACAACTCCATTGGGATACTGGGCTTCCCATGTACAAAGCGATACAAAGGGATGATGGACGGAGCGTTTGAGCCAATCAAACACTCACCCCCAGTCAACTGATCTGGGTTTAATCCATCATCATTCTTTAGCTCACTCCACCACCCCAGTTCAGACATGGCCATATGCAAATCAGTCTGACCCTGTGCCTCATGGGAACAGTCCAGCCCGAACTGCCAAGCAATGTCTTCCCTGGACCGGAAACAAGCATCCTAGGACCGGTTTCTGGCATTTCAGCCGTCATCAGCCAGGCTTGCTTGAATCCAGTGGCAAAGTGAGCAAGGGACCCACTTTGCCACTGGATTCAAGCAAGCCTGGCTGATGACGGCTGGAATGCCAGAAACCGGTCCTAGGATGCTTGTTTCGGTCCAGGGAAGACATGGCTTGGCAGTTCGGGCTGGACTGTTCCCATGAGGCACAGGGTCAGACTGATTTGCATATGGCCATGTCTGAACTGGGGTGGTGGAGTGAGCTAAAGAATGATGATGGATTAAACCCAGATCAGTTGACTGGGGTGAGTGTTTGATTGGCTCAACGTTCAGTCCATCATCCCCTTTGTATCGCTTTGTTCGCCCTAAGTTGGCGGGGGTATGCCCAGACGTGGGTCCCTTGCTCACTTTGCCACTGGATTCAAGCAAGCCTGGCTGATGACGGCTGGAATGCCAGAAACCGGTCCTAGGATGCTTGTTTCCGGTCCAGGGAAGACATGGCTTGGCAGTTCGGGCTGGACTGTTCCCATGAGGCACAGGGTCAGACTGATTTGCATATGGCCATGTCTGAACTGGGGTGGTGGAGTGAGCTAAAGAATGATGATGGATTAAACCCAGATCAGTTGACTGGGGGTGAGTGTTTGATTGGCTCAAACGTTCCGTCCATTATCCCCTTTTGTATCCCATGTACAAAAGCCAGCTACATCATGGCACCACAGCCACACAACAGCTGAACGTGTGGAGAGGCGGAAAGCAGGCATGTGCGAAGGACGCAAGTGACCCATGAATGGGAATGTACACAACGACAAGTGTGGCGTGAATGTGCTGGACAGACCTGGGTATGCAAACCACAGATATGTCCATGCAGACATTAACTGCTGGTGTCTGGGGAGTAGCGAACTGTGGACGCAACCATGTCAACCCAGGCTGTGGGTTAGATCGCGGAAATGTCGCTCGCTGCGTCCCCCCCTGTGTGCGTGAGCGTAGTGGGTTGGTCCGGCTTACGCCAGGCCTGCGCAGGGGTGTGGATGAAAACACCGTTGCGCTGAGCGTGGTGCACTCCCGGAATGGCCAACGTCACTGCCAGGGCGGCGCCTCTCAGCCCGCCACGAGGCCGACGCCGTGAGCAGCGGTGCCTGCGAGCCTGTGCGCCTGCTGCACCCCGGGCCGCTGATACCCAGACCCGGCTTATCTGCCCCAGCGCTCCATGGCCGCACTGTTCACCTTGTTGACACCCTAGTGTGTCAAAGAGGTCCCACCACGTGCCGGTGCTAGCTCCAAGACCCATGCCCGCGAGCTTGGCAGCCTCCTCAGACCATCGCTGTCCTCCGTGACACAGGCCCCCAGGAGTCCACATTCGTTGACATACCCCACCGCTGCAGCCGGCCTACACTGGAGTCCAGTATGTCCCACATCTAGAACTGAGTTTTCATTAATCAATGGCAGAGTTCATGCCAGTGAACGCAGGGAGTGGAGTGAGAGACAGATGCGTTTCAGTCCGGTGGAAACATGGATCACCGTTACAGAGGAGGTCAACCACTCGCAAGGACTGACCTGGTGCCACTAACCCTGTGCGCCGTGAGTCACCGTCAGCCTCCGGCAGAACATTGTTGGTGTCTGAGCTGTGGCCTGGGGGTTGTCATCAGCAACTGGCAGGTACGGACTTGGTGTTTGGCATGAGTCTGTGGCATTCATATCTGCCATGTTGCCGGACACAGCTGGTATGTGCCCTCTGCACCATGCCCTGGGGGTACACCTCTCACTCTCCCCCGAGACACTCCGCGAAAACCACGTTTGATACATACGAGACCCTGCTCTGCCCTTATGCCCCTACCCCAGTCTCCCGCAAGTCAGCGTCCCGTGGTGGTAGGCCCGTGTCGGCCGCTGTGCATCCGGGGCCACTAACTCTGTGCAACTCAAGTCATGCTCCCTTGCTGTTCGTACATTGCATTCCTGAGTGCCTGATGACTGTTGAAGTTGGTGCCAGCACCAGCTACTCTCTGAGGGCTGGCTTACACACACCCCACACACAGCCAGCACAGGCGTCACTGGACTAGTGGGCCTGCCAACACATCATGCCGAACCAAGTATTGACTCTTATCTCTCTGCACTGTCACAGGTGATCAAGGATATGCACTCTGCCCTTAGATGATGACACCCCTCCGAGACCCGAACAAACCCGCCCAGAGGCAGTACAATGTGGCCCACATACGCACCAGGGGCATCGTGGAACGCACATTTGGCGTCTTGAAGTCACGTTTCAGGTGCCTGGACGTCACAGGTGGAAGGCTCCTGTACAGCCCAGACATTGTGTGCAAGATGATCGTTGCATGTTGTGTGTTGCACAACATCTGTGTATGCACCAATGCCCCATGGATCCCAGTTCCAGAGGTACCGGATGATGATGAGGACGATGGGGCAGGGGGCCCACATGCCACTGCAGCTGCGGCAGGAATAGCCCGTAGGAAGACCCTCATTGCCAATTTCTTGTCATGAGCACGTCACATTGTGGCCGTCCTTGGCAATCATGGGACAGTACTAAATGTCCACAAGCACGGCATGTGTGAATAATAAAAATTTGCAGGTTACAGGTTGTACTTGTACATTGTCATGTCACAGTTTCCTGCTGTGCCAGATGTGATTGGCCATGTTGTGCACATATGCGGCACCAGTTGTGTCCTGTGTTCTGTTGTGGAGGTGTTGCTGTTTATACCAGGATGTTGTCAATGTCGAGGTGCACTTATTCTTATGTGCGTATGCTGCACGGTGGGTGAGGCGCTCCTGCGGCTCTGATTTGGCTGCCACTTATCCCTTTCATGCGGTGTGCCTTTCAGTTCTGTGCTTCCACAGTGCTGAGATGTTGCAGACTTGGGTAACTTGTGCTCTTTGTCGAGTTGTGACTCTTGGGCATGGCTTGTCCGCAGATGTGTCGTTGACGTCAGGGGTTGTTTGTGCAGGTGGTTGTGTCCGAGTGTGACCTGCTCCTTTCCGGTTGTGGTCCGCACTCAGCCACCTCAGTGTCATGCCGTGTACATTGTCATGATGATTGGACTGCAGCCATGCTACTCGTCATGTGGTGTGTCTTGCATTGTCAGTGTGGCTGACATATATGCATGTTTGCTGTGTTTCGCACGTGTGCATGTGTTGGTTGTGGGATTGTTGATGTGTTGGGTGGGTACCCCTTTGGGCACATGGTGTACGTGGGACTACTTGGTGCTTGTGTGTGTGCTGAAGTGTTCCCGTGGGATCAGGGACATGATCCTGAGTCATTGTGGGTGTGCAGTGTGCTCTGCTTAATTGTGCATGTGTGCCATTGTGCCCATTTCCCCCCTTCCCCCCACTCCCTGGTCGGTACGCACCCTGTTGATGTGGTGTCAGGTCATGTTGGGCAGTGTTCGGATCCCCAACTCCTGTCACCGTCTCCCGACTGATGACTCTGGCCACCATCTTCTCCATGTCATTCAGCTCCTGGTGTTCTGCTGGCCCCCCTCCTCCGAAGTGCGTTGCTGCTTTCGTGTTGGCAGCGTGTTTCTGCTTGGTTTTGCCATTCACATCAATCCAGCGCCTCTTGTCCTCTTCCATTGTCCTCCTCGGTGCTGCGACGGCATTCACATGGTCCGAGATGGTGTGCCGTCTTTGCCTCTTTGTTGCCAATGACACGTTGGAGGTGACGTACAGTTGGTGGTGGTGGTCTATCTCATCCGTGACGATGATCGTGTTTTCCTGCAGACTGTACCCCGTCTTCCTCTTCCTCTTCTCATTGCCCTTCCACGTGCCCTGGATTCCTGGGTGTTCCTCCATGGGGATTGTGGGGTTCATGTTGTCCTCTGCAGTCGGTCAGGGTGCATCTGTGGTACTCCGCAGTTCATTTCCTTTTTGGTGGCATTTTCCGTATGCTGCTCTTGTGCATTTTCCCGCATTACGCGTGGGTATTGCTGGCCTCTTGCCGGTTATCACTGTTTTCTTGTCGCGTTTGGGCCCATCGCGTCTTTTTACGCGTTGGGGTTTGCGTTTTTATCGCCGTTGCGGTGGTTGTATCGCGGACATTGGCCTCGGTATCGGGAGGCTATCGCATGGTACCGCCGTGTTGTGAATTCCACGTTAGCACGGGGTAATTTTCCCGCGATCGACTGCGATGTGTGAAGTTGCTTTAACATTTTTTGGAGATGTTTAGCGCACGTTTTTGGGAATATCCCCCTAAAACTCAGTCACGTTTTTAAGATATTCACAATGAATGTGCATGAGGCAGATATACATTTCATTAATTTCAATAGAGATCATTTGCTTATTAGTCACTTTTGGTCGCGCAGGTAATCCCTGGTTCAAACATGCAGATGTATGCCAATGTTCAGTTCTAGAAATTGTTTACATATAAAGGAATTAATTTATGAGGCCGCCATGTCAGCCCACCATCTCAGCTTGCCACCTCAGCTGTTGCTCTAGCCTGTGCTCCCTGTCAAAGGACCACCCGCCATATTGGAAGAACCTTACTTGACTGGCAGGGATCTCTAAAACAAGCTGCACAACCGCTGATGATGCAGCTGCTGTGAATTTTGCTGAATGGGTGCCATGTTGTTTCGCCACAGAGCAAAACATTCCGTGGTTGTCATAACAAACTCTGAAGTGGACATTTCCATTGCAAAACAAAAATCCAATGGCCCCTGGTGTGTAGGGAGTTTTGTCCCTCTGATTTGGGCCAATACTTTTTGCTGCCTCGCATAGCAGTCTGAGGCAGGGTGATCTACTGATGCGTTCTGCGAGGCGACTGTCACTGCGGCTTGGCAGACCAGTGGCATAAGAGGAATTTGGTCAAGGGTTTCCATATGTGGAGCCAGCCGAGGTTCTACTGATGGAAGCTCTGTGGATTGCCACCTCTGAATTGGACAGGGAACTTCAAGTTTGGTGGGTAGGTGAACTGATAAAGTTATTCACTCCCTCTGCCACTCTGTAAATCACCCTGAAAGTAACATTTCAAACTGTCATACAGGGCACTAGATCAACCTTTTCCTCTTAAACCAGAATCATTCACCTAAGTGAAAATTGTAAATCCATAGTACATTTCATATTTTGACTAACAGAATAGGAATTTGTGGAATTTTACAATAAAAAATTGCATTTATTAATCCCCTAGCTCAACACCAACAGAATCAACACGAATGAAAACCTTATGTTTTAATCTCGGATGTAGGGACATCCTACTCAGTCCACCATTTAAAGATCAGACACAATCCATCCTTTAATTACGAGTTAATAAATTCGAATTTTACACAATTACTGAAGTCGCTGTTTCATTCTCTAATGAAGGGCGCACAGCCAATTCAAACATTTTAAACAAGTTCCATTTTGCCACATAGTCCAATGTATTACAGGGGTTCGTTTATCAGTGGCCAGTAGTTTAATATATTATTTATAATTCAACTTGACAAATACATGAGCAGCTCCTGACAAAATGGGATGAACATAAGTTACTGCTCACGAATGAAGTCCACACACAGGAACAGATTTATTAAAATGTCTCGCAATGCAGCACAGCAAGATACCTTGCTGCGCTACTTTGCTTGACAGGGAGAGGGCAGGAAAGCGCAATATTTAACATTATATGGAGCATTCCTGTCCTCTCCTTGCATTGGCGCACTATGGGGCATATATACAAAGAAGTGGCGAAGCGTGTCGTTAGCCTCCTTGGCTTAACGACACACTCCGCCACTTCTGAAACGCAGGGTTGCACCATATTTACAAGAATATGGTGCAGCCCGGCGTTTCCCCCTTCCTGCACATAAACAATCTTTGAATGCCGCTTTGTAACTTCTATGTGTGCTGCATTATTGCAGCACACATATAAGTTGCAAAATGGCATTTTTAAAAATGGTTGTTTATGTGCAGGAAGAGGGAGTTTCCTGTACATAAACAATCATTGGCCTTTTGCTGTTTTCATGTGTGCTGCACAATGCAGTACACATGAAAACAGCAAAAAAGAGGAGAAATGTAACATTTCTCTTCGTTGCGCCAGGGTAAGACAAGGTATTCCCTGGTCTTAATTCTGGTGCTGCCTTCTATTTACACCTCCCTTGTATATAGGAGGCAGCATCAGAATCAATGGGTGTTGCGGTGGAACGCCCACGGCAGCACCCATTGCCCTTCCCTTTCATGCTAAGCATAGCGTGAAAGGGGGCCTTATTTACAAAGCAGCGTTAAGCCACATTAAGTGGCTTAACGCTGCCTTGTAAATAAGTCAAGGCCCCTATCGCCACAGGTACGTCCTAAAAAGTGATGTTCTTAGGCGATAGGGGCTTGTACATATACCCCTATGTGTTGCCTAGCACCAATGCTTGCACTCAAGCACCATTGTGCAAGGGTACCGTGCCTGTGTTGCAGGCATGATTATTATTTTTTTTACAACCAGATTTTATTGATTTTCAAATACATCATCTACAGTCATAGGCTAGTGCATCTTCAGTCAGGTACATAAAACATCCTGCCATTATTGCTGGTGCATTTATTCAGAACTTAACCCCCCAACAGAACTATCCCTCCCTCCCTCCTTGAGTTGCGCTTAGGTGGATACAATCTACTCTTCAAATACTATTGGGTTCTTGTGTGGAAGGTGCCAGTTCTGGCTTACTACGGCTCCTGCCTCCCCTGTTCTCGGTGCCCTAGTCCGTCATTTCCTTCTGGACTCGCTGGTGGTGGTGGGGAGCCTACTCCACTGCTATAGTGCCTCTCCGCTGCTAATACACCTACTAAGTTTTCCCAGGCCCTTGCCCTGTCTATCTTCCCTATGCCTCGGCCAGCTTCCCTGAGGAGCAATCTGCCTTCCGCCCCACCCATTTCTCTAACTCCCTCCTCCAGGAGACATTTCTAGGCCCTCCCGGTGCCTTCCAGTTTCTGGCTATCTCCCTTTTGGCCAGGATGAAAGCTAAGTCCTGGAATCTCCTGGTTGTTTTGTTTTTGCCCGTGTGTGGGAACCACCCTAGTAAGAAATGCTCAGGGGTGCGCGGGAGATCCATGTCTATGAGATCCCCTATTACTTGTCTAATTTCTTCCCAAAAGGCTTGTAGCGTGGGGCAGCTCCAGAACATGTGGATGATATGTGCTTCTCTCTCTCCACACCTCGGGCACAATGCTGTGTCTATGTGTATGTATCTTCTAATGCGGGACGGGGTTAAGTACTCTTTGTGCAATATGTAGAAATTAATCAATTTGAATTGCGCATTCCTGGATACTTTCGGGGTCCGTTCTAGGATCCTACGTCACTCCGTCTCAGGGATCTGTTTACCCAATTCCTCCTCCCACTGTAATCGCAAGCGCTCTAATGGTTTCTGCGTGTCCTGTCTCATTGCCTTGTACAGGCAGGAAACTGTCTTGATTCTTCCAGCTGAGAGTATTACATATCTACATCCCATCAGTGCCCGTGGCTCCATACCCCCTCCCCCCCAATGTTGTCTAATCCTCCTGGTGAGTGCCCCGTGTCTAAGGAAGTGACCTCCCGGTAAATAGTATGCCACCTGCAGTTCTTCAAATGGGAGTAGCGTGAAGTCCAGGTATAAGTCGCCCATCGACTTCAGTCCTGCCTCTTCCCAGTCCTCCAACCCCGCCCAATGAGCCCCCTGTGGTAACCATCGTAGCATAGTAATTGGAATGTCTGGAGAGTAGGGAATCCTGACCCCACCCGTCTCAAGTACCTAGCCCCGCATCGCACTACCACCCTAGTTTCCATGGTGTCAGTGGACGCGTTCCGTCGGGTCCTTAGGAGTATCTGTGCGATGGTCGTGGCATCCGGTGCAGCTGGGTACTGTTCCCTGTTCTGGGTTGGGCTTGCTGCCAGCCATTGAATCAGCCAGTACAGCTGAGCAGCAATATAATAACCCTCAAAATCTGGGACCGCTAGCCCTCCAGCTGCCGTCGGGCGCTGCAAGGTGGCCAGTGCTACTCGTCTGCGCCCCGCTCCCCAGATAAATGACGTGAGCAGTGAGTCAAGATCTCTGAACATTGCCCTCGGGATCCATTTCGGCAAGGCCCCAAAGTAGTACAGGAGGCGCGGAAGCGCCACCATCTTCAGGACCGCCACTCGTCCTGCCACTGATAACGGCAATGTACTCCAGAATTCCATCGCAGTCTTCACTGACCTGATTGCTCTACCCACGTTTCCCTCTAGTAGCTCCGCCGTTTCATGATATATTTTGCCTCCCAAGTATTACAGGCAGTTGGGCTCCCATTTCAGGTGGTCAAGGTCAGGTGGTGGGAGGGCGTTGGCTGTCATTGGGTATAAGCTAGTTTTCCTCCAGTTGGCTTTGAGGCCAGACATGGCCCGAACCGGGCCAGCATTCTCTGCGCCCCTCTTAGCTCGCCCCCTGTGTCCCCAAGGAACAGTAGGAGGTTGTCCGCATACAGTGCTAAGCATTGTTGCGTCTCTCCTACCCCCAGACCTTTGTAGTCCTGTCCGCTTCACGCCCGGCACAACAGCGGCTCCATAGCCAATGCAAACAGGAGCGGGGAGAGGGGGGATCCCTGCCTCGTACCCCTCTCCACCTTCTGCTTGGGGTAAATGGTTCGTCCAGTGTGCACCCGTGCCTTGGGGGACGTATACAGTAGCCGTACCCATGCCAAGAATCCATCTCCCAGCCCCAACCTGAAAAGGACCTCATATAGGTAAGGCCACTCAAGGTTGTCAAAGGCCTTCTCAATGTCCACCTCGAGCACCGCTGCCTCATGTTTATCGTATCCATTGGAGCCGATGACAGCCAAGAGCCGCCTGATATTTATGGCCGTGTTCCGTCCAGGGATGAACCCCGCTTGGTCCGCATGAACCAGGTCGGGCATATGTAAGAGGAGGCGCATCGCTAGAATTTTTCTCAAGATTTTGTAATCCATATTGAGCATGGATAGGGCCCTGTAGGCTGTGTAGTCCTGCGGTTCCTTCCCAGGCTTAGGCACTGGGACAATAAGGGCTTCTCTAGTACTCTCCAGCATTATTCCCACTCCCAGAGCCTCCTGATACATAGTGACCAGTCTAGGGGCCATCTCCTCCATATATGTTACATAAAATTCTGCCGGTAGGCCGTCTGCGCCCGGGGTTTTGTTCCTTGCCATACCCTTGATGGCTACCCACACCTCCCGTTGCGTTATGTCTGCACCCAGCTCCTCCGCCTCTTCAGGACCCAATTGTGCCATCTGCAGATCCACCAGGTACTCCCTTGCGTCTGCACAGTCGTCCTCTCCCGACTTTCTATACAGTTGTGCATAGTAGCTGGCGAAAACTTCATTGATCTTATCCTGTGTAAAGTGTCTAACCCACATCTCATCCTGTATCTCCACTAGTGGCGAGTTCCTGCTCACCAGATTTGCTAGCCACGCTAGGAGCGTACCGGACTTGTCCCGCTCAGCGTGGGTGCACTCTAGGTACTTCTTGTAATCGAAGCATCGCAGTCTCTCGGTCTGCCTCGCCACTTCCTCCTTAACCTCTAAAAGTGCCTGCTGGAGCTCTGGGCGCTCTGGCTGCCTGCGTTCCAGCTCTCTGAGGGTCGTCTCCGCACCCTCTACTTCTCTCGAGATGACCCGCCTGACCCCAGTAGCGCGCGGAATGCATTGGCCCCGTAGGACCACCTTAAAGGCGTCCCATTTAGCATTCGGCGAGGAGGCTGTCCCCGCGTTAGCCTCGAAGTAGCTCGCTATTTCCCCCCTGATCTCTTCGCGTAAGACCCGGTCTTCCTGTGTGTCCGGACGGAGCCTCCACGTTGGTATCGCTGGTATGGGGTGTTTCTATCCCAGAGAGAGGACCAGTGGATTATGGTCCGATATCGTGCGCGCTAAGTATTCCGCAGCATGGACCTCGCGTTGCATGTCTGCTAAGCACAGAAAAGCGTCTAGTCGCGCGTGAACCTCGTGGACTGCCGAGAAGTAGGAGTAGTCTCTATCTTGAGGATGCAAAGTCCGCCAGGCGTCTACCAGTCCCCACCCCTGTCTCCAGGCCGTAAATGCTAGTGATGCGCCCGCTGCTTGGGAATTACGCAATGGCGGGTGTGATCTATCTAGTTGTGTGTCATCAACACTATTAAAGTCGCCCCCCACTAACGTGGTGCCCATCAGATATTGCGTCAGGCAGTGGCTCAGTCTCGCAAAGAAGGCCGGTTGTTCTGCGTTGGGAGCATAGACACTAATCATACTGATCTCCCGGCCTTCTAGCCGCCCTTTTATAGCTACGTATCGGCCCTCTGGGTCTACCAGTGAGTCAGTCAGTTGGAATGGTACCCCCGTTTGGATCCATATTAGGGCCCCTCGCGCATATGCTGAATAGGTAGTGTAAAAGAGTTGTCCCCTCCACCGTCTGTGCAAGGCTTGTCCCTCTTTCTGCGTGAGGTGCGTCTCCTGCAACAGGGCTATTTGAGCTCCCCTCCTCCGAATGTATGAGAGGACCTTGTGGCGTTTTGTCATTGTGTGCATACCCCTGAAGTTCCAGGTCATGCACTTATACTTGTGTTTGTCAGCCATTGGGAGGTATTACTGTTCCTGGCCTGCCACCCTCCTTGTATGTCGTCCTCCGACTGCTCTCCCCACTCGAATCCCCATGCTTCCAGGTATGCTGCAACTCAAGGGTTCCCCCCCTTATTAACTGTAAACATTGTCCCCAACTCCCACTCCCCAGGATAAGTAGGATAACACCCCCCATCCAAACAAGGTCAAAGGTCCGCAAGTGACTGCTTGCAGGTCGATCAGTCAATTACAATGGGGGAAGGCTGCTCGTCTGCCGCTCTCCCGGTCTCTGCAGCCGCCTCACAGTTCCACTGTCCCATCAGGGCCCCCACAGTGCCTCCCCTCCACTAGTCCATGTGCCTCATTACTGGGTTAGGAGTGTCCAATTCTGCTCCGGACCTGTTCATGGAAGATCCCTGCTCCCCTCCTCTAGGCGATATCGTCCGCTGTCTGTGGTGTTACATCTGGGAGCACCATGCTCGAGGTCTCGGACTCACTAGATCCATGCTCTGCGCCTGAGTCCGCCGCTGTCTCGCTGCTCTCGAGGGGCATGTGGTTCCGTTCTTTGCCGCTGATTAGCGCCACCACCTGCATTGCGTTCTGACATTCAATCTGTGCCTCCTACCGCGTTGGAGCTAGGTTCTCCCTCATGGCCCGTCGACCTCTAGACCGGTTCTCTCTCCTTCTCCTCCGCTCCGGTTCCCTTGGCAGTGCCACCCCTTCATGTTTCTCCAGCCAGTCAGCTGCCTCCCGTGAGGACCTGAAGAACTCCGTGCCCCTCTCTGTAGTGACTCGTAGCATGGCCGGGTATTGCGTTGCATACTTGCAATTGAGTTGTCGCAACCACAGTTTTACTTCTCGGTAAGACCCTCGTTGTTGTTGCACTTCCCTGGAAAAGTCTGGGAAGATTCTCACCACCACATTATCCACCTCTATGTCTCCTTTGAGGCGCGCCTGGGTAAGGATATGGTCCCGATCCCTGAAATGGAGGAGCTTTGCTATCACCACCCGTGGCGGCGCTCCAGGCATCGGAGGCTTCGCCGGGACTCGGTGCGCCCTCTCTAGGGCGTAGAAGTTTGACAGGCCGTCCGGCGCTACTTCCTCCCATAGCCATTTTTTCCAGTTAGGTTAGCATGCTATGGCCTTCAATTTTCTCCTTGTAGTCCTATAATTCTGAGGTTGCTTCTACGCGATCTGTTTTCAGCATCCTCAGCCTGGGACTCCAGCATCCGTACCTTCGTCTCCAGGTCTGTTATGCGCTGTTTCATGTTGGCCATGTCTGGCAATGTTTCAGAGAGTTTGCCCTCTGTTGTCTTGACACGGTCTGCCAGCTTCTTGTGGTCTTCTCTGAGCAGGCCCAAGTCCAGGCTAAGCGAGTCGATTTTAGTTTCCAGACGTTCACTGGAGGAGGTGATGGCCTGGAGAATGTCCTGCAACGTAGGGTCTCTGGGGCTTTCCGCCTGTGAGAGTGCCTTTTCCCCCTCCGCCATCGGTTTACCTGTTGGACCCTCTTCTCTATCCTTCTTCTTGGGGATCTTTCCCCTGATGCCTTCTTTGTCCCAACCGCTTCTGGTGCTGCGCGTGCTCCTAGGGCGCCCCTGGGGATCTCCGCTGCTCGTGGTGCCCGCTCTCCCTGTGGTTCCTCTGTGATCCAGTGCGTACCCCCCCCTTACCCTCCAGTCAGCTAAAGCTGTGTGCGTCTCGATTTGCACTGCTGTGTGCTAGGCCCGCAGGTGTGTCCCGTGTCCCCCGTATGTCTCCTGGTCTCTCCGCCGAGTCAGACAGGGGGCTCATGGCCATATCATGTTCATGCCTAGTTAGCTTATTTCGTGGGTGATCGTGTACTCCTAGGCCTCAATCTACTGTCTCTGCATCTTATTTTTTTTTGGGGGGGGGTCCTGTGCTAAGGGTCTCTGTTGTGGGGTCGTCGGGGCGTCGTGGGCATCATGCACTGCAGGCTATGCCAAGCGCCTCACCATGCAAGCCGAGATGTCCCACGATGCCACGGGTGTCTGGCTTCACGTGGCTGCTCTCCTCCTCCTCCAGAGTACCCTTGGGACCTCAGGCTCGTTCCCCCCTATCCCGCCTGGCAAATAGGTGGGGGCCTCCCAGGTTCACCCTCTACTCAGCCGTCTGTCTCTGCTCCCGCTATTCTCCTCAGGCACCCTCAGAACTCGCTCACCTCACAGGGGGGACCATGCAGGATGTGCCTCCTCAAGCTAGGTCGCCTGCTCCGCTGCTCTGGGTGTCTCCGGCCAGCACTTTGCTCCGCACTCTGGCCCATCCCCCAGTGGTCCCAGTCACGCTGCAGCTGCCCCCGCTCTGCTCCTGTGGCGCCACTGCGGAGGGAGGGTCCCCTGCGTGCGGTCTTGCAGTGGGTAGAACGGGGAGTTAACTCCCCAGCACAGACTGCCGCGGCCCGGTTAGTGCCGCGACCCTCCCTGTAGCCACTTTACTCCGCGGTGGGCGCTGCCATTTTGACTTGCCTTGCAGCCTCGCATCCACCTGTGCCACCGGTGCAGCCTCTGGGAGGCTCCGTCAGCCCTAATCAATTCCTGCGGCGGGGAGAGAGGGGGGGAATAGCCGCACTCACAGGCCGCCGTTTCCCAAGTGGAGCCACCTGACCGGCGATCTTCGTGGCTCCGTCATCCACCAGTGGGCACCGCCATCTTATCTCGCCCCGTATCTGTGATCGGCTTCTACCTCACTGTCCAGGCCGCTCCAAACAGGGGGGAGTCCCCAAGGCCAACTCAAGCCTCGCGGAGGGGTGGAAGAAGGAGGCACCCACAGGTATGGTCCGCCGCAGCGCAAGCAATACCGGTGTCTTCCTTGGCTCTGTCACCTCTCTGCAGGTGCCGCCATCTTGGCTCGCCTCGCGGCAGCGAGCAGCTCTCTCCGGTCTGCAGATTTCAGCCGCTTTTCCAAGGTTCTCTCAGCCCTGGTACACACCGCTCCCCTTAACCAGCTATGAGGGTGCTCTGTGGGGGGTTCATTCCTGCTTGGGGCATCAAAATGCTGCTGGATGGCATTCGCCCGACCGGAGCTCTCGAGCTTGCTGCTCACTCCATCCGCGCCAAGCTACACCCCCCCCTCGGTCGCAGGCAGGATTATTTTTGTGCAGGAAGTGACACCTTTCTGCACAAAAACAATCCTCTGAGGCTTGTTCCTCTTTCTATGTGTGCTACACAATGCAGCACATGTAAAAAGAGGAAAAAACGAAAAGAAATAAACATATTTCTCCTCGTTACCCCCACCCTAGGAAGGTTGTAGCATTTTGACGTATTGTCAGGTCTACCACTCATGGTAAATCTGGGAATGCACCAAAATCCATGGGTGGATGCATGGGAAAGCCCACGCTCCACCCATGCAAAGCATCCCTGGGGCAGAGTAATGCAAGGCAGTAACTTGCTCTGCCTTGCGTTACTCCACATTTACCAATCCACGCAGGGCCACATAAGGTGGCCTTGTGTGGCTTGATAAATCTCATTCTAGGTTTTGTGTTGCACTTCATCCCCTTGCGTGATGCAAGGGCAATGCAAAACCTTTGATAAATCTGGCCTTCACCATATATACAAGCAACGGAGGCTATATTAAATAGGCTACAAAGCGGGAAGCTACTGGCATAGCTCCATAAAAAGGATGATGCAACAAACCACATACAGACAATAATACCAAAAGATGGGAAACTAATAACAAGGGACAAGGCTGTGCAGGTGACATCTGACGAGTAACAACAAACCTTTCACACATACAGGATGACAAAAACTAGAGAAGAACATTTACCTCAAACTGCAGAGTCCCAAGATTGACAAAGGGTCGAAAAAATCTAGAATTAGAAGAATAAATAATGGAAGAAAAGGTTGAAACATAAATGAAAGCTTCAAACTGGAAAGGCGCTAGGACCTAATGGTCCTCAAGTTGAATTTCATAAACAAATGACAGCTATAATTCAGCCATTATTAAATATGTTCAAACAACCAAAACAAGATGGAGTATTACCAAGGGACTTCCAAACTGCAACAATAACACTGGGGCCTATTCACAGAACTAATCTGAGACAAAATCCTAAACTTACTACTTTTGGTATTCACAGAAGGCATTTAGTAGTAGTAAAGTTAGGATTTTGTCTTAAGTTTGACTTAAGACAAACTTAAGACAGACTTAAGAAGGACTTAAGACAAACTTAAGACAGACTTAAGACAGACTTAAGACAGACTTAAGACGGACTTAAGACAAAATCCTAACTTTACTACTACTAAATGCCTTCTGTGAATACCAAAAGTAGTAAGTTTAGGATTTTGTCTCAGATTAGTTCTGTGAATCGGGCCCGTTGTCTCTTAAGACTGGGATAACATTGATAGAATGTGAATCCCGTTGCCACCATATTACTACTAAATTGCAAAACTAAAATATTGCTAGTATATAGACTGCTGCCAATTTTAGTGGAGTTCATTCACCCAGACAATCAGGATTTATGCTGAGAGATCAGCAAGGTCTAACCTACGTAAATTATATAATAACATAAATTTATGCACAGAGAGTAACAGAAGGAACCCATAGCTTTAATATTGCTTGATGCTGACAAAGCGTTTGACTTGGTCAAATGGACTTTCCTAATTGGCATGCTGGAAAAGATAGGTTTTGGACTGAATTTTTGACATGTATATGACTCCTTTTCAGTGGGTCACTGGCGAAGGCTAGAGTGAACAGGACACAAACCAGGTATTCCTAATAGAAAGAGGAGTACTACAAGGATGCCTCCTCTCCCCTATCTTGTTCATATTGATGAAAGAATCTTTAGCAAAGAGGATAAGGAGAGACACCCCGATGAGGGGGATGGAAGTGGAGCACAGAATGGGACGAGCATTTACCACTGTATGCAGGGGGTATACTGCTATATATATAACAGACCCCTAGCACATTCTGTCTAGATAGAAACTAATAATAAATATATATGGAAAATTCTCAGGATTTACAATAAATTAGGGGGCATCTTTACTGTACCCCTTACAAAACTGAATCCTGCTTCCATCCTTATCAATGCTCTTGAAAATAAAACTGGAACTTTGGATCTAGCGCCGTTCATATTGGAAGGGACTTCCCCTAACACTAGAAGGAAGGGTGGAATTGATTTAAATGACATCACTGCCAAAGTTTTTTTTTATATATGCTACAGAACACAGCACACAAAATCCCAAACAATTTCTTTGAAAAGAATAAAAACTATTGAGTTCTCTGTTATGGATGAATAAGCCCCCTAACAGAGTACATACTAGGGAGGCATTCAACGCCTTGCCCCAGATAACACTGGCACTAAGAACTGACAGACATTCCTTCTGCGGGATGGATTACACACAAATGTTGCCTAGGAGGAAGCAAAAACAAACCTTGCCACCTGCTACACAAGTACTGGTCAGACTAAGCAAAAAACTCACAAGGGAAGTGGGATAAAAAGACAGACTAATACCCAAAACAGAGATAATGACACTCTTGAAACATAAAGAAGAATACGTAATGGAAGACACACAGACATTCAAATGCATACAACTGAGACATGCTCTGCACTCAAAGCCACAGGAAAAATTGACAGACGTAGATGAGTAACTACTATAAATCAGACTACTAGACACACATATGACAGAAAAAGCAGGGTCCGGCATATATACCATACTCAAAGAGACCTTCAAATATTGAAAAGACAACAGGAGCAAATCACAGGGGAATTGGAAGATTGATCATGGGAGGAGGCACAAAAGTACCACAGTGAAGTATCATAAAGGTCAACCTTCAGATTAACACAGTCCAAAATCCTAGATGGGGTATATTACACAAGAAGTTAAGTGTTGAAACTTGGCACAGCAAGAAATGAAAATGTGGGCAACAGGTGAACTTCATACACATACTATGGGGATGCTCAACTACTCGAAATACCAGTCCAGAATACAGAGAGAGATGGGGAAAGTACAAGGAACTGGAAGCAAGCACTACACTACTGGGTCCTTGGGGTACACAAGTCCTCACAAGTTGCCAAAAATATTGGTATACCAAATAATGGTCGTAGCAAAATGAGCTATAGCACAAAAATGGGGAAGTGCAGACCCTCCCTGAACAACAGAATCACATAGAAACATGGATGTGCATGATAATGGAGAAAGGGGTATTCAATGCGAGGGCATGTCCCCAAAAGTATGTGAAAGTTTGGGGAGCGTGGAGAACACATTGCAGATGGTCAGACGAAGCATCAAGACCAGAAAGGCAGAACATAACAAATATTCCCAGTCAATAGTTTACATACAACATATACAAGAGGTAAGCACAAATAAGCACATTACACACATACAGAAACTAAAAAGGGAATATGAGTGATACTCACGATGATACTAAGGAAAAGGATAACAGGTAAATGGAGAATGCAAAATGGTGCAAAGATAACTCTTACTTATAGAATAGGGATGGCTATATACTGTATGTTTGGATGTAACATGTGCAAGAAAACAAAATCAATAACAATTTTTCTTGCTTTTTTTAACAGAAAAAAAGGAACAGCAGGTACGAACTGGGAGTAAACAACTTAAATTGAAATAAAACTAGACAAGTGTAATCTCATTTGCTTCTACAAAGTACCAGTGGCTGTAATTGAGACTATTGTTACCGAAATATTGTCTAACAAAACTATTGAGGCCTAGATACGGTTTTCAAAACTATTGCTCTATTGGATGTAAGAGTTTATATTAACTCTAATGGCGCACCATTTTTGTTAACTATGTTTAGGACACAATATTTTTGTCAGACGATATTTAGGCAATAATATTCTGCCACCACACCATCCTGGATTCTGTCTTATGCCTGTCGTACATTATGCCTCAGGTGAAACAATGGGTAATTGAAAATACAAGTTCATGTATGTTTTATCACACTATTCTCGTACTTCTATGGAAGAATAGTTCAATGGACTACTGTGACCAAAGAGTCCTAGCTGACGAGGACCCTTGGAGCCTCATAATAGAGATGCAAAAGAGGGTGTTACCTTGATGTATTATCAATCACATCAGGCAAAGCCGGTACAGATAAGTGCGGTGGGGTGCGCCGGAAGGGGGGAGCCGACAGGTGACGGGATAGGGAAAAATAAATAAATAAAACCACTTACCTTGCGCTTGCCGCATCGCCGACTCGGCGATGCGGCGAGCTGAAGGTAAGTGGTTTTATTTATTTTTTTATTTTATTTTCCCTATCCTGGTTTCTGTCGACTTCCCCCCGCCCCGCTCCACCCCCGCCCACCCCACCGCTCTTACCTGTACCGGCCAGGCCTATTGAAAGCATAAATAATATATACGTAATTAATACGGCATTTTGGCATAACATCACTCCCTTTTCTTAAACTGTAACTAACTTCTGCTTTTGGAGGTACGCAATCTCTGGTTCCAAGATACATTTAAAGCTGTTTCTTAAACTGTAATATAAACTAACATTCATCAGAATGATATAATTCACACTGGAACCAATAAATCGCTTTCCTACGCATGTGCCACTGTCTTCAATACATATATGCATTGTGAAAATGTCGACAGTCTTTCAAGGTGAGGAGGATGCTTCATGTGTCTCACGTAGATTTATAGTCACAAGTGCAACAAAATGTGTTTATAGTCCTTCATTAGAATATCTGAAACAGTACTTTAACTACTCAAGTTTGCTTCCAAAACATGACTAACAGCTTGATGTATGAAATTTCCATAAACAAATTGTGCATCGAATTTTTCAAATGGAAAATAATTTTGCGATCTGTCTTACAATCAAATAGGTCGGGCCCAAAAATTCTGAATTGTTGTGGTTCTAGCAGTACCTACCCCATCAATATTCATGAAGTAGATCACACATTGCAACTCATCATGATTGGATGCCATCACAGGGATGGTGGTCTGCTGGAGTGAGCGTTCACAATGTCTGTGATCACATTTAACTAAACTTATTTTTATTTTTAAGTTCAGCCCTTTCATTAACATTTTTAAAATTGTTTGGGAGTTGGCAGTTGGTCCTGGACCACTGCATACTACCCAAATAAGTTTTAAAAAAAACACATTTACAAAGGGGAGGGGTCCTATGAGACCCCTTCCATAATTTGAATTTGTCAACACCCAACTCAAGAGTCAGTAGCTTTTCAATGATTTGTGACCTAATGTTGGTCTCAAACCAGTGATACATACCATGGGCTGCTGCTGAGACTGCAGATCCCATCCCGATAGACTGCAAAGGAGACCTGAAGATCCCAAAGATAGACTCTGGCGACTATCCGCTCAGGGTGCTCTACTGTGGAGTGTGTTCATTACCAACAGAGTACTGTGAATACATGCCAGATGTTATAAAGTGTAGGCAATGGTTAGAGAAGAACTTTCCCAACGAATTTGCAAAACTTACTGTTGGGCCGGCACCGAAACAGGATCCTGGTTTTGGGGAAAGACCAGGAACGGCAGGAGATGACGACGAAAAAGAAAAAGCAAAAAAGAAGTGGAAGAGGTCAAATAAAACAGAAAAAGAAGACAGCACCACAGAAGATTACAATAGCCAAAATCCCAAGAGCCAAAAAGAAATATGTCACAAGAGTGGGAGGATCTAGCAACGTTTGAAATTGATATCAAAGAAGCACAAAGATTTTTTGCGCAGAAATTCTCCTGTGGTGCTTCGGTAACGGGTGAGGATGAAATCATCATTCAGAGAGATTTTACAGATGACATCATCGATGTGATTCAGGAGAAGTGGCCAGAGGTGGATGATGAAAGTATTGAAGATCTGGGGGAAGTCAAGAAGTGATTCAACAGCGTGCCTGTATTTAAGTAAAGTTGTAGTCGATGCAGCCAAAGCAAGGAAAGCTTTTGGGGACTTTGCTTTTACCATTCTACACAAATGTGGACCGTTCTTATCATTGGCACTTTCACTATTCTGTAAGGATTTCTTTGTGATTTTTTTTTAACTTCCAAATGTTACTGCTAAGTTTCCCATCATGCTACTGCATGGAGTAATTACTTAGTTTAATAAACTATTAATTCTGGCCGTCAAAAAAAAAAGTGATAAAAACCATAACAAATTGGAGTTTGCACGGGATGCGTTAAACACATACCTTTCATATAGCAAATTGTTATACCTTTGTTAACCATTTTGTGATTCGGTAAAGAAAACCATTTTGAGGTCACGCATTTTGAGATTTTGCAAAAACCGCAGTTCTTTGCAACAGCAAAATAGCTTTGTCCATCAGGACCCTAAATTCCTTAGAATACTTCTCTGTACTCAGCCTAGACTTCAAACATATTTCCATCAAGTGAACAATCCCCAAGATTTGCACAAGGCCTGAAACAAGGTCCTAGCAGCTACAGCAAAGTATCTCTATTGACTTGCTAAGATGCACTGGACCACACAAAATGGTATAATCGTTATCTTCAAATTGGCCATCTACATTTCTAAACATTGCACAACATCTCTAGTTTATTAGGAAGTGTAGTTTGTGGATTTATGTTCAGCCCCCTAGGCATACAGTGTCCTCCAGACACACAAGGCGTTTCACCAAGTGGGACCAACATTCCCAGTGCACCGTCATCTTTTCCTTCCCCAGAAGGAATGTTGCACTGAGTTTGAAGTGGTACAGTCAGTGAGCGCACAAGTGCGGAAAGCAGATCATTTACAATTTTGTTAAATAACTCATCCAAGTTTTGGCACAGGCTCGCCCTGAAGACTAAGGGGCATATTATCAACAAATGGCGATATTTATCGCTAACTCCCCTTAGCGCCATTTCCCTTATCGCCGCAGTTCGCCGGAATCTATCGCCGCATTAGCGGCGTATTAGCAACATGCCACTAACAGCCGATAGCTACCTTTTCCCGCGGGAATGGACGGCGATAGATTTAGCGTGCAGGCGATAAAAAAACTCACGCTAACGTGAAAAAAGTGGCGAAGGGCCAATCAGCGACAGAATCCTATTGCTAATTAGCACCAGGCCTGCATTTAACGCGTTCAGCGGGAAAATGCACTATAAAAGGCCCGCCAAGCAGTACAAAAAAAAAATGGAAAATACCAGAGGAGCAATGGAAGAAGCTGGGACCAGTGCAGAGGCCACAAACATGCCCACAAATACCCAGGAGGACCAGCCAGGGACCCATGTGAAGGCCAAGAGGAAGAGGAATCCTAAGTTCAGCCTGCAGGAAAACCAGGTCCTGATTGCGGAGGTGACTGAACACCAACAAGAACTGTTTGTCACCTCCACAGTGACATTGGCAAGAAAAAAAGAAATATGGGAGGACATTGTGTCCAAGGTGAATGCCGTTGGAGAGAGGAGGAGGACAGTGGACGACTGCAAGAAGCGCTGGCATGATACCAAGCGCAAAACCAAGGAGAAACTAGCAGCCAACGTGAGAGCAGCGAGGCAGACTGGAGGTGGGAGTCCAGTGCCACAGGAGGAGCTGGATGAGTTGGAGGAGCAGGTGTCCCGAGTCATCAGTGAGGAGACGGTGGTTGGAGTTGCGGGCCAGGATAGTGCTGAATGTGAACAGACACAACAACACCAGGGTGAGCATCAACCAGGGATGGGGGGGAAGGGGGTGGATGGGCACAGTGGCACTCATGTACAATTTAATTAATTGAAGTGCATACCCACATGTACTGTGGATCATGTCCCGGATACCCCTGTCCATGGTGGCATAGGGACATATCACATTTCTCAAACAACACATTGCACGATACACATTGGCCAGCATACAGACCTTCAAATGAGCACAGGAAAGGAAGCCCAAATTAGTCCTAGGTCAACGTCAGACCACTCCATAAGTGCCCCCTCAAATGACAAAGTGGAACAACAACCTGACATGCGGCAGGGTGGCTAAATGCCCCCCTTGCCACATCACCACACACATACAAATTGCCTGCACAAGGACACATCTCACTCTAACGCCAAAATGCATGTGCACTGTGAGTGTGACTGGTCATGTGCACGATAAGGCATGCCACCACCAATGTCAGCACACCTGCAGCATTCTGCACATGTGTATGAGTGGTGTGCAGGAATGTGCATGTGCATATAGGTGGACTTTGCTGTGCATACACAACCTTGCACACTACTCAGACACATGTGCACAATGCTGCAGGTATGCTGACATTGGTGGTGGCATGCCTCATCGTGCACATGACCAGTCACATGCACAGTGCATCCGCATTTTGGCCTCAGAGTGAGACGTGTCCATGTGCAGGCAATTTGTATGTGCGTGGTGATGTGGCAAGGGGGAAAATCTAACATCACCTGCATCACCATGCAATGTGCCCCCTTGCCTGTTCATGAGATGCAGTCTGCTGTACACCAAGTGGGGAAACATCTAGTGAGTCTGCATACCACACATACATGCAATGTCACAACAAATTGACCATGTAGGCTGCTGGATAAAGGTTGCACCTACAAAAATGCACACAAACAGCACACTTCACTCAAAGGGCGAGGAATACAATGAGCAGGGGGACGTGCCAACAACCACACAGTACGTGAACAATGCAGAACAGGAATGTACCACACCAATATGTACTGCATGCCTTGTCTGTGTGACATACTCGCTGAACCACAATGTGCCTGTAAAGCTGTCTCACTGTCAAAGTATGACAACAAGCAAGGATAGCTAAATTGAAATAAATCATGTCAACCGGCCAAATGCCACCCTCAACCCCTATGTAAAATTGCACTTCTACCCCCCCCAAGTGTACACATCTGCCACACAGAATACAGCATTCCACATCAGTCCTGATGTAAGTTGTCCATCACACCATCATGTGCAAGTCAAATTAACGGTTTGGTAAGTCAACTGTGTCAGTGAACAAATATGCAGTCAGGTAGCCATCACCCACATGCCAAGCCAGGCATTGAATGACAGAACCAGGACAGCAGGTATCATCCATGGCAGCAGCTGCGTCGCACATACACAAACACACATCACCCGCACATTTGCATTCCTTGTGAGGGTGGCGTTGACCAGGCCTCAGCACCATAAATAGGCATCATGAAATGCACATACATCAGAAAACTGACCACTTACACCCCACACGTGGGTTCAACCTTGAGGGTAATGGGTGTTGACACCATGGGGCATATTACCAAGCCCCTATCGCCACCACAACGTCACTTACCTGTTGACGTTGGGGTGGCGATAGGGTCAGCGCATCATTATCAAGGCAGCGTTAAGTCACTCAATGTGACTAAAAGACACGTTAAGTTGCTTTACGCTGCCTTGAGAATAGGGCCCCTTTCACACTAAACTTTGTGGGAAAGGGGGCATGCAGTGGGTGTTGTGGTGGGCGTCCCACAACAACACCCATTGAAGTCGATGCTGCCAGCCATCATCAAGTTAGGCGAGAAGAGGTGGCAGTGCTGATCTGAACACCAGAGAAATCATGGGCCTAAGGTTGCAAAACTAGGAGAAATGCATTAATCCCCTAGTTATTGCTTGTATCATATGTGCTGCCTTGTGCAGCCCACATGTGAAAAGCCAAATTCCATGGTATATTCATGTACAGGAAGGTGTCCCTTCCTGTACATGAGCAAACTGTACTTCTAAATGTCATTTCTTAACTTCCATGTGTGCTGCACGAAGCAGCACACATGAAAGCTACAAAATGCCGTCTTAGCGTTGTCCATGTGCAGTAAGCAACTACTTCCTACACATGAACAAACCTCCCTGCTCGCAGACACCCTTGCACTATGGTGCAAGGGAGCCTGCGCTGGCGCTAAGCAGTGTAATTTACTCCCATTGCAGGGGGAAACGCCAGGCTGCACCATATCCTTGATAACATGTATGAGCCTGGCGTTCAGAGATGTTTTAAGGCATGGGCAAAGTGGGCTCTGGCCCAGGGCCCCAGCCTTTCAGGGGCCCCTGATAGAACCAGCTCTGTTCTGCAGAGAGTCTTACCCTGATGACCTTGAATAATTCTTAAACAGATTGTTTTAATTCAGTTTTAATTAATTTATTTTAATGTGTGTGGTGTGTGAAAGTCTATTACAGACATTTTTCAGAGAAATGTTTTGTTTATGATTCATGCAACATCCATAAAAAAGTTCTTTTAGATCAAAACAGGACCTCACCTATGAGAAATGGGAGCGGGTCACAGAGATTATTTGCAGTAATATTAGTGAGCTGCTGCTGTGTTGTAATATTGGAAACACAGGTCACTATCCTTGAATATTTGATGTAACCATATTTAGAATTTGGATGAGTGTGCTTGTGCACTGTCAGTGACCTGGCACAAGACAGCATGAAACAACTGAAACTGGATCATAAATTCAAAGCTGATCCGAACAGGGGCCCCCAAAATACATTTTGCCCAGGGCCCCCAGAATCCTTAAGATGTCCCTGCTGGCATTACCAAAGTGGATGCGAGAGCCGTGAAGACAAGATGGCTAACGCCTCTCCCTGCCAATTCCTTGGTAACATGCCCCTGTCTGTTCAGACCGTAACAACTATTGAAACTCACGCAGAACCATACTCACAACGGGTCAGCCAAACGGAGGGCACTCAGCAATGCATGCAACAAAAACATGAAGGACGACATGCACACCAGACAAATCACAATAGACAAAGCAAAATGGATGTCCATGTGTACCACATAGTGCAGCACATGTTGAAACAGCAAGTAAGGTCACATTGCTAATGTGCCTAAAGTGTGCCCTACTCACACATAGAGAGAAAAAGACACAAACAGTCCCTACAATGGATTATGGAAAGGGCAAAACGCCTCACTTTAGGATCAAGTGTCTCTGTATATATACAACCAATCTAGCACGAAAGATGAACAAGGAAAACTTTCATTTTATCAACATTAAAAACAAAATGTATATGAATAAAAATACATTTATTTTATGTAAAAGTATATTTGCGAACATACAAATGTTATCACATGTTTATACAATTAGTGTAATAACACTCCTCCCAAGGGAGGTTACAATCTAAATAAATCACAAAAAAGATAAAAAACTTTAAAAACAGTCGACGCAGCGTTTCGGTGAGACCTTTATTTTTCACCTTCCTCAGGACTAAAAGTTTTCATAAAATCTTACGATAAATTGGATTATGTTCAAATTACATAATCTGTGGAGGGTAAGACCTCATACCACATCAGAAGGCTACAATGATAGGGCCTTTAAAAATGATAATAAGTGCCTTCTCTTTGTCCGTTAGAGCCACCGTAGTACAGGACATACATGGATTAAAATCAGCTCTGTCAGGCTATTCTAGCCAGCAGATGTGCCACAAACTTCAATGGCAGAATTCTAAATACTAACATCGACGTTTTTGCATTGACGATGTGGTGTTCTGGTCTTGACTTTAGCGTACTGGTTGATGATTTAAAATCAAGTGGGGGATGGACGGCCTCCCTGCTCTAACGGACTTCCGGGTCTGGATCCAGACCCGGAAGTCCGTTAGAGGAGGGAGGCCGTCCATCCCCCACATCGTCAATGCAAAAAAAACAGTGGCTCTAACGGACAAAGAGAAGGCACTTATTATCATTTTTAAAGGCCCTATCATTGTCTGAGGAAGGTGAAAAAATCAAGGTCTCACCGAAACGCTGCGTCGACTGTTTTTAAAGTTTTTTATCTTTTTTGTAAACAAGACATTTGAAGTCAAACAATGCACAACTCACACAACTCTGACCAAGACCCATATTCCACCCAGTTTGCCTCAGCACAGCATTGTAAATGCACAGAACCCAAAGGCTCACTATCTGAAAGGTATAATGTGCAGCTAAACAAAACCTGCAGGTGCCACCAGCACACAATGCAGTGCACACACAGACAAATCTGAGCACATCAACATTGACTACTATGTGGGCCAAATAGCATTACTCACACAAATGAACAGAGGACACAACTTGTGACGCCTGGGTGTAGATATTGTACAATAACATTTGTCATAGCTGGAAACTGTGAGATGACAATGTACAACTACAACATCACATCCGCAATTTCCTCAAAATCATCACTAACCTGCAACAAATAGGCATCTCCTCAAAAACAGTATGAATGGACACTGTCCTGCTGTCTGCTTGTAAACACATCTAATGCATGATTGTACATGACAAACACTGTTAAACTGTATCTACCCTATCACATTGCAGAGGGAGAGACATCACCTCCTGGACAGCAGACTGGCCCAACCTTCACTGATGACAAGGAGGAATACCCCACCATCGATCAGGAAGCACTGCAACATCTGCTAGACTCCTTCAGCACCCCACCTCCAGGAGCAGGGCAACCCAGCAGCATAGCGGCAACCCCACCCCCTGCACAAACCAACCAGCAGCAAGCACCTCCCACCACAGCTGCCACCCCGGACCTCGAGAACACACACCTGGCCTTCCAACGCCGTGTGCTGGAGGTCCAGCGGGAGATGGCGGAACAGGTGAGGGTGGGGTTCGAGCGCCTGGCGGACAAACTTGAGGCCATACGTGGGTGTCTGAGTCCCATCCGGGACCACATGCAGAAGATCACAGACACCCACAGCCCGCTCAATGCCCTCCAATGGTCCATGACTGACATTGCTGGAGTCATGATTCTGAGACAACAACAACTGTCTGCTCAGAGTGGCTCCAGCAATGTCAGCCAGGATTTGGCCAACATCTGTCGGATAATGGTGAGCGTGGAGCGGATGCAGGCACAAGACATGGCTGCCAGGGCCGCCCACCAGCGCGAGGTTGCTGGGATCTATCATGCCCTGCACCAGCTCATCACTTCATTGCTGCCACAGGGACTGGCGCAGATGAATGCTGCTGCTGCCTCCACATCCTCAGCTCCGCCACCTGATATGTCAGTGCCTCACACTGCTGCACCCACCATACCACCACCCACATGTGAGGCACATGACACATCAGAGGACGAAGAGGAGGGTGAAAGTGCATTTGTGCTAAGGAGGAAGCGGTAGCATCCATCTGCGCCAAAAGCACAGTTTCCTCCTTGGTTCCGGGCTTAGTATCATGCCACAGAAAATCTTCTTGCACTGTCTTCCACTGTCCCCCGACAATCACCTTGGAGCTCCACATGGACTGCCATATAACTTTTTATCTTGCCAATGCCACTGCAATCAGACTGCGGACTGAACTATGCCTCTTCCCCTGGACCTGTTACCACCAAATGACTCTGTCTGGCCCTGCAACGGGCATCCATGCAATGTGGGCATGTATGGCCAAGCACTGGTCCAGTCTTCATCCTCTGAATGTCAATAAAATTGTTTAACTCACACAGATGTGTGTGGTTCTTGACCAATCAAGTATAGAAGTATGTAAAAAATGTTAGGACACTGATTCACCCAGAAGGTACACCAAGGGAAATACGAGCAATGTACCAGTTTTACCTGATACAGATAGGCAGTGAGATGGCAGTGTATGTGTGAACTAGCGTTGCCCCCATTGCTCCGAAACAACCATCTAGCAATATACCAACCTAGCCCCACATCCTCTCATGAAAAGGCATGTGTGCCAAAATGTCCTAGTCTGTTGCAGGCCACGAGTTGTGTCCTCCTTAACACTTGTAAACAAATATCTCTTGGCATATCTACTCACACACTACGTGGTGGACAAAGCCTGTTGTGATGGTGCACATTGCATGTCACATCCCAAAATACTGGACAGCATTTTCACATTGATGAAGACACGGAAGGGCACATGTCCACCATACACATACGGAACCACAATGTCTGCCTCAGTGAAGTAGATTGGCAAATAGGGGCTCACCCCAAAGTGCAAGGCCTCAGTCAGCCCCTCCCTGTTGACAAACGATGTAACCTAAAATATGCCCCCTCCCATGCTGTGACCACTGCTAGCGTATTGGGCAATGTGTGTAGGGATGTGTGTGGCACTACACTCAGGATATAGTCAGATGCACCAACAACATTTCAAGGGTGTCATCAACATGAGCCAATGGCAGAAGTAACAGCTGGGACAAGTCTCCATGACACTGTCACTATAGGAAGCAATGCAACATTTCCCCCTTGTGTGCAGCAGGACAGTGTGCCATCCCCCAAACATCAGCTGTGACAAAATCAAAACTTGACTAGTCCAGTGAGTCACGGTAGGCATTTAGGAGATGTCAACTCTGTAAAGCAAAATGCACTACTCCCAAACTACATTTGTGAGTAACGTAAAATGTGAAGTCATCACTTACTCACAGATTACTTTTGTAAATCATGAACACTGCTGTTCCATGTCCTGTACACAATGCACACAGATTTCTAACAAATCATGCATGGTCTGAAGAGTGAGCGTACATGAACCCGAACATATCTTGCAAAGGAAGCGGACACACTGGCACTACGCAGCAAGTGTGGCTAGGTCTGTGCAATGTAGATGGACTCTGTGGCAGGAGCATCTGACATGCAGGTGTGTGACGGAATCCGTGGACCCTGGCGCATACATCCATCTCCATGATGGATAACAGTAGCTAACTGTATTCACTTGCCATGCCATCTCACTAGGTCATGTCCAAAGTGTGCAACAATGTGCTGTCCAAATCCGTGAGTCACACAGAAGGTGTAGAACGTCACAGACGACTGTCCCTAGACCAGGGCGTCAATCCAAATTGACACCCTGTCATCAATGCAAGTCCAGTGTGCTCCCATCTAAGGGATCCTGACACAATACATCCTGCAAACTTACATGTCATGAGCAGACTTAGCGATTCCAATGGATAGTCCAGTGATGTGAAAAGTTGCATACAATGGAAAGAGCCACACTCTACAACCTCGTCCCTGACATAAGTGCAAGCAGAAATCCAAAGTATCAAATTTTTATTTGAACAGTATAAATATGCAAGTGACCTAAACTAACACTTATCACTATAACTACTACTAAAATCTAAACTAACTATAAAACAATCTTACTTACCTAAACTATCTACTCTAACTAATCCTAAACATGCAACAACACATCATAGACATCAACCCCCCTCCCACCCTAAAGGTACACCACGAGACAGGACAAAGACATCTAAGCTATACATAAACTAACTAAACATGTAACCTACACAAATATATATATTTTTTTAAAGATTTTGGGGCATATTAGCAAGGGCACTATCGCCGCTTTAGCGGCACTTTTTGCCGCTAAAGCGGCGATATTCATATCGCCCTATCAGCAAACTGTCTCTAACAGCAGTTAGCGAAAGTTTGCGGGCATTAGCGCCCGTTTTGTTACCGCTTTGCATGTCAGCGATATTTATCGCTAATGACATGCAAAGTGGGCGTTCCAGATGAACAAACCTGGGAAACACCCGCTAACAGGCCTATCGCCTATTAGCAAGGTGGCCATGACCCCAGTTAGCGACGTGAAAAGTCGCGCTAACCGGGTCATCGCCATTTATTTAACACCTGCAATTAGCAGGTGTTAGCCATACCTAACATGGGGGTGGATTGTGCTGATACGACCACAGGGTCGTATCAGCAAAGGTGTTCTCCTTTCTCCATGCAACATCGCTGGTTTTTCAGCGATGTTGGCCCTTTCCCCGCTATCGCTGGAATATTCAACGCCATAGCGCTAATCGTTGCTAATACAGCGTTAGTGTGGCGATATATTCCAGCGATAGCCGGCGATAAAAAAAATCACGCTAAGCAGGGTTAGCGATGATTATCGCCTCTTCTTGCTAATATGCCCCTTTGTTTTTACATTTTAATGAAGAAAAAACACATCAACTCCCCACCCAAAGGAAAAGGAAAGTTATCCCCATATACGGATGACTAATTAAAATCTTATATCTACCTAACAAGCTAACACTATCTAAAATCTACACTAAAACTACACTACCTAACAAATAAATAACTAACCTAACACTACATAATAAAATATTTCAAACATTGGGGGAAGGGGAGAAGAGGGGGATGGTGTCCAACAGGTCCACCCATCATGGCAGTCCCAAGTGTTTGTGTATGTCCATCACACGTCTGTTGACAGCAGACAATTCACGCCTGAGCTCTGCCAGCGATACCACAATGTCCTGTAGCAGCCTCCTGTCCCGCAATGTGAACGAGACCACTTGATCCCCAGTTGCAGGTGGGACAGTGCCTTGGGGTGGGGGGGCCGTAAGGGGATGTGCCACCTGTACCTGCTGGGACACACCACTGACACCTGAGGTGCTTGGGGGGGCTGTGTGACATTCTGGGCATACTCAGGCACCACCTTCCATGTGCCCTTCCTACGTTCCTCATGGTACCTCTTGGACATGTTGCGGTACCCCTTCGCAACCTTCTTCACATGGCGGTAACAGTCCTTCCGCACCTGGAAGGCATGTATTTGGCCAGGCATCATGTTGTCTGTAAAACATACACAAAGGCAAATTAGAGTCCCTTAGCCAATTAAAATTTCCTCCATACACATCTGTAATACAAGTTCACTTCAACATGGGAGCATACACTACAGCGTAACTATGTGAAGTCAGCAAGTGACCTGGACAACAACATGTTGACGCATGGATCAGTGACTACATGCTGGGGTGACTGACATGACAGTGCATGGCATGGTACATGCACTGTCACTGAGTAATTTGGCTTGACAGTGCCAAAAGATTTGGCCATTACATACACGGGCAGAGGGGTGACATGTACAAGCAATCGGAGGAGGAAATCATTACCCCCTGTGTGTAGCACCACCCTCATCCTCTCCAGTGACACAGGGCTGCATGATAGGTACTATGCCCATGTGCAGGCATGTGTGTCCCCCAGCACATGTGTGTAGTTCATCACGACTGCGCCAACCCAGGCACCCTTGCACCAGAGTGCAAGGTTGTGTGTGTGCAGGTGAGTTTGGTGTCTGTACATGAAGGTGCCCCTTCATGCACAGATTCCATCCTAGAGGACCATGTTGTGACTATCATGTGTGTTGCTTAGTGGAGCACACAGGAAAGATACATTGGGGAAAAATGAGGCATGTCAATGTATGTACTGGAAGGGCCACCTTGCTGTACTTATACACACCATGTCAATTCTCTATTCCCATGTGTGCTGCACAAAGCAGCTCACAGGTACAAAGCAAACATGATGATCAAGAAGCATCCCTGCTCATATGGCCAGAATACAACCGGGATGTAACTGTTGGTAAGTTGTGCGCTGCCAACTATGAATGCCGCACTTGGACATCAGGGGCAGCTTCTGATACAATGGGTGTTGCCGTGGAACGCCGAACACAACCCCCAATGCACGCCCCGTTCACACTCAACACAGCATGACAGTGTACCTCATTGACAAGTAAGCATTAATACACATAGAATGTATTAACGCTGCTCAGATTATGATGCTAGGCCCCTATTGACAACACAACTTTGATGACAGTTACATTGACTTTGCGATATGGGCTTGATGATATGCACCTCACTTCCAATGTGTGGCACTGACTGGGGATGGGCCAAGTCACAACTGTGAGACCAATGCATTTGTCCAGAGTCACTTCCCGATTAGTGCACACTGCTGACTTCCACAATACATCATCACACTGTAGGCAAGGTAGACATGATACGCACCCATACTACATACTGCAACGGTGATCATGTGGCCCAGACATCACTGCCAACGCAACATGCTAGTCAATTACATTCCAACTCACCAGTGGCGTGTGGGTCCTCGAAGCTGTCAATGTCCCCCTGTGTGATTGGCGGTCGTCCATCTGTGAGACAAGGAAAGAAATATGTATTGGGATTAGACTTCAATTCATATGCGTCGTATTTCTCATACCAATCATCACCATGACAGCAAATGCTACGTAACTGTAGTGTGGCGTTTCATGTTGACTACATGATTGGGTCAACTTTGACTGCCATTCACACCAGACCTGTGACAGCTGATTTTGGACAGACGAGACTGTAATGCTAGCTGACATGCCCATGATCGTAGTGTGAGTCATCCACAAGGCAACATTACTACATGCATCCTGATGTTCTACATGCACTTTGTACAATTGAGTAGCTGCAGATTGCACAAAGCAGTCACACAGAGGTAGGTGGTGTATGACAATCTGGGGATGTCCACTTTCCTTAGACCATTTGTACCTATACAATACTTTGTCACACAGCAACTATGTTCACAGGGCAGCGTATCTAACGTGACACAAATCATGAGGACAGCATTCTGACTCTACCTTTTGGCCAGCACACAGCTCACATGGAGAATTCCATGGCTGGTTCATGTGCAGTCACCCCTGCCGTACCCAAACAATCTTCTGCCTGCACGCACATTTTGCGCAGGTGTGCCAGCTATGGCAGTACAGTGCCAAGTGTTGGTCCAACGCAGTGGGTGACACAGACTTGCAACATATGCTTGTCAATGTGATGCTGCGTTGTGTTTCGGATGTGCCAACAAGATGCGCAAACGCATTGCGTCTCCCACCTCAATCAGCAACCATTTCACACTTTGACACCAGTGTCACACACGTCGTAATTTTCATTCGTTACAGTACACCAGATTAAATGTGGAGTTTGTACTTACCACCCTGTAGGCCTATCATGACTCCCATGTAGTCAAGGAGGTCAGCTTCTCGTGCAAGCATGTCCTGCCAGCGGTGCTTCCACTGGCGCACGTTACGGTCCACTCCAAAGAACCTGCGCATATGCACCCGCACACGCTCCACCTAATCTTCCGCACACTCACGTTGTATCCTTTCAGGATACGGCCTCCCCTCTCCAACATCAGTGGCAGGTGTAATTTTATGAGCCACAGGAAGCCCCCAATGCCTCCTCGGACATCCTGCCCTCCCTGCCCACACCTGGCATCTCCCTGCACACCTGTGAGCCCACAGCCAGAGAAAAAAAAATGATCCCTCTAAAATATCCCCAAAAACAATGTTAGTGTACTACCCCAAGACAGACACCCGACAAAACTGAGTACAGGAGACAGTTAAACACAATAAATCAGTACACAGCACTTCACAGACACTATCAACAGGACACAGGACACAGCAACACTCTCAAAATCTCCAAACTGCAGCACACACCACCAAACAGCTCCAACACTCTCCACAATCACCAGCAATGTGCTCAAAAGAGAAAGTGAAAGTGGAAAACACTACTCCAGTAGACAGGAAGCATGCAGACATCACTTCCTGTGTCTTTGCGGCCCGTTTTTGATTTAGCGGTAAAAATCTGCACGCAAATGGTCACATGAGTAAACTTTCTAATGGCAAAAAGTATTGCGCGATGTATTTTAACATTGGGTGGATGGAAAGAGAAAATATCGCTTTTTCGTGTTAGCGGGCAGATCTGCACGCTAAGAGGGAATCAATGCACTGATGTACAGTCTTACTGCAAAATTCATGTCAGAGCCATGTAACAACATGTTGAGGTTGGTTGACACTCAAATGACACCATGTAAATGATGTTTCACCACACATGACACCCTAACTTGCAACATTCAACACAGGTCACACCATAATTGCATACCTAACAAGAGAACCATCAATCAATCATGGATTTTTTAAGTGTGCTGCTCACCCGTGGGGGTCACAAGGCGTAGGGGCATGACTTTCGGCACGCTTCAAGTTGTCTGTGTACGTGCATGTGTTGAAGGTGATGTTGATGTTGCGTAGTGGTTCGTGTGCGGAGGCAGATGCGGCTCTGTGGTAGATGTGAGGGGGCCAGGGGTCTGTGTGGGCCCCGAGTGGATGCCTTTCCTAGCGGAGGAGGTGTCTTCATCCGTGCATGGTGTCCATTTGGAGATGGCGGTATGGTTGTTGTCTCAGGGGTGCTGGTGGTCCGTCTGCTGTCAAGTTAGTGGTCTACATACTTGTTGTAGGGCTTGTTGATCTGGAGCTGATTGATGCTTCAAAGCTAATTGCTTAGGACACACAGAAAGGCAGGTTTTACCCCATTGCACGCCCTATTTTCATATTTTACCCCATTGCACGCCCTATTTTCATATTTTACCCCATTGCACGCCCTATTTTCAGATTTTACCCCATTGCACGCCTTATTTTCATATTTTACCCCATTGCACGCCCTATTTTCATATTTTACCCCATTGCACGCCCTATTTTCATGATTTACACCATTGCACGCCCTATTTTCAGATTTTACCCCATTGCACGCCCTATATTCAGAATTTATCCCATTGCACGCCCTCTTGTCAGAATTTACCCCATTGCACGCCCTATTGTCAGAATTTACCCCATTGCACACCCTATTTTCGGATTTTACCCCATTGCACGCCCTATTTTCAGATTTTAGCCCATTGCACGCCCTATTTTCAGATTTTAGCCCATTGCACCCCCAAAGTTTCATCTCTTACCCCATTGCACGGCCACAGTCTCATTGTTTTACACAATGTACACACTTCAATAAATTATTGACCACTGTCAACAGACTACAATTGTTCATTTATTCACAGATGACAACCTATATTGACTGATTTACACAAAGGACACGCAACAATTTTGGAATGGGTAGCCCAATTTGCACCATGAAGACTCTAGTCTTACACATTTGACACACTGTAAAGCATCTATGTACTGAGGAGACATCCCAGCATGGATGAAGTTTTGTTATTTTCATTGCACATATTGTGCAACGTACCCTTTTCAGAGAGATGTACCCATGCTGGACAATAACATGCAGACAGGGTATGTGTGTAATTTTTGTTTTTATTGGCACACACCGTGATTGTGGTCATTTTGCTATGGGATACATTGGAGGGGGACTGTCACAATGTGACGTGCTCAGTTGAAGAAATTGTTTATTATTCGGTCCCTTCGGGCAGTTCCTGCTGTATTTACTGTGGGGTGTGCGCAACCTGCCTCATCTTCAGCATCATCCTGGTCGTCGTCCGGGGCAGGAGGCACTTGAATCCATGGAGCATTTGTGCGCACACATATATTGTGCAATACACAACATGCAAGGATGATTTTGTTGACCATTTCAGGGCTGTACAGCAGTCTGCCACCTGTGATGTCCAGGCAACGAAAACGTGACTTTAGCACACCAAATGTGCGCTCCACAATGGACCGGGTGCGTCTGTGGGCCGCATTATACTGCCTCTGGGCTTGGGTGGTGGGGTTTTGGAGGGGTGTCATCATCCACGGGCATAGTGCATATCCTTGGTCACCTGTAACATATGATAGCGAGATGTTTACATTATTGGTTGTGCAGGCTGTGTTGTTGGTGTAGATGGTTTGGTGGTGTGTCATTTGTGTTATGTTGGATTTCATGTTAGCCATGTGTTGCTTCGGACTGATTACAAGCATCACTGCAAATTAAATTGCCTCACTGTTGATACTCCCTTCCCCAAGCCTCATCAATTGTGTGCGCTGCGCGGTTGCATGACTGGCTCTTCTACCATCTATCGATGGCACTCATCCACCCTCCTCACAGTCAATGCCATGTGAACGTTGAAATGGCAATGGGCCACACCAGACACGGTTCACGTTCAGTTGTGCTGCTGTCGCTGCTGCCAGACCTGCCCCAATGCACAACACATGCTGTTTCCTGTCCCGAGCGGACACATATCAACAGTCATCAGCCCCCTCGCATGCAGGGCCCATTGCAGTCAGGAGCGCTTCATCCACACCATCAGCATCATCAGACGCAACGCTGTCCACTCCGTGGACTACGTACTCATCCCGGAGTGTAGCCTCCAACTCACATGCCACGACTACTCAAGGTACATTTGACTCGGGGGAAATGTTAGCTGACATCAGACTGTCCCAGATCTTCACCACACTGATCCACAAGGCAGGGCACACCTTTGACGGCTTCTTTGCATGTGTAGACTACGTCCAGTTCCTCTGCCCCACTAAACGCACATTTGTTGACCACTTACGCATGCACCACCTTGTTGATGTACCCCAACCACCGTTGACCACATGCAAGCCCCCACAAAGTTGGTGTAGATCAGTCACCGATGAGATGCTACACAGCAAAAACCACAACACTGCAGTCGTCAACAATGGCGCAAGTCCACATTTTCCATACATGTATCTCCAACTGCGCATGCACCCTTGTCCCACTATGCAACTGCAACATACGGCAGGCAATGAATGCCACCTCGGTCAGCACCAACCTCAGGGTTGGCAGATGCAGCTGCTGACACATGGAGTGGAGCTGGTGCAAGCTTTGGGATACCAGTAAACTGCACCACCAACACGTACAGAATGCTCATATTCAACATCAACAATACGCACACACACCAAACTGCTCTTCCAGGTAGGATTGCTGTGATTTGCAGCATGGATGATCAACAGCTGGGGCATGCTATACTCAGGGGAAACATGAGTCATCATCCTCGTAACAGTACAATCAGCATGTGGCATCACCTGGTGGTCCAACGCTTTCAGATGCCCCCACCCCAAATCTAGGTACCTAGGCCCCGTATTTGACTCCTCCATCTCCATGTACCTACAGGTGTACGAAATGGCATGCAGCTGCTTCGCCAGC
This sequence comes from Calotriton arnoldi, assembly GCA_963921515.1. NCBI lineage: Eukaryota > Metazoa > Chordata > Amphibia > Caudata > Salamandridae > Calotriton > Calotriton arnoldi. Next base: position 1,117,493 of record CAWUFW010006266.1, on the reverse strand, counting down.
CTCTGCATCCTCCATGCAACCTTCACATAGATCCCCCCATTGTCGGGTGTAACAGTGACCCACACAGTCATTGCCATCAGGCTGGGCTACAGAAACACACTATATGCCAACATGGGCACGTCTGCAGTCAGCTTACTCCCGACTGTCCAGCACAACACCTACACACTGGGCCTTGTGTTCCTACTTTCATTATGGATCATGTGCCTCCATCGCACATACATGGTTCCCACCTCTCACCACATTTGCTTATGGGTGGCACAGGGGCCAAGCATTTGAGGATGGTTTGTCTAGATATCTAGCCACAGTTCCCACAGTTCTTGGTGTTGTTGTGTCTGGTATGTGGGCATGTTGATTGACATGTTGTATGTGTGGTTGTAACATGTACATTCTCACAATTGTGAGTTGCATGAATGTGGAGTTGAGGCGTGTGGCGTGTTCAGTTAGTACTTACCAACAAGAACTGCATTTCCATATGTGCCATCCTGGAAGCGCTGGTTTATGATAGACTGTCGGAAGATGTAGGAATCATGCACACTCCCTGGGAACTTGGCTATGACATTGGTGAACAGTCCCCGGTGGTCCACTATTGCCTGCACATTCATGGAATGGGTGTGCTTTCTGTTGCGGTATATGTGTGCACTATCCGCAGGGGGCACGAATAGGACATGTGTGCAGTCAATTGCGCCCAACACCTGTGGGAATCCGGCTATGGCGTAGAATCCTTGCTTGGTCTCAATCTGTTCCTGCACAGTGTTAGGGAAGTGGAGGTGCTGGGGTATCAGGCTGAGTATGCCATCCAAGACAGTTGGGAGGAAGATTGAGAAGGCTGCCTGTGAGACTCCTCCAACTCTGGCCGTTGTTGGTTGAAAGGTCCCAGAGGCCAACATATGCAGCATGGCCAGCAGCTTTGTCTGCGGAGGGATGTTGGTTCTCCGCTGTGTTTGTGGCGTCAGCCTGTGGGCTATCAGGTTCAGGATCTGTTGGATGGATGTCCTTTTGAGCCTGTAGTGGGCAATGACATCCTCTGGTGTTAGGTCTGCGAGGCTGAGACGTCTGCGCAGGGCCCACTGTCGTCTTTGGCGCTGCCTTGGTGGTGGTCCTGGGGGGGGTGGCAGTGGCGGTGGTGGTTGTTGCCTTCCTGGGACTCCAAGCTGAATGATTAGCACCTCCATGGCGTCTGTGGGTCTTCAGGTGTGGGTCTGGGCTGGTCTCCCTTATATACCTCCATTTATCACCATTTTTCAATTTTTAGACCTGTTTTTTTCAGGTCTTATTTTCCTGCATCTAAGGGGCCTTAGCTGCACTTTTTTTATCGCTTCGCGGGTCCGGGACATCATTGGTAACAGTGCGATGGTGTGTTAGCAACTTTTTTCGTGAAATTTTGAGAAGGAATGCCTACTTTGCATATCATTAGCGGAAACTATCGCTGCCATGCACGGCGATAGTAAAAACGATAGCTATCGCCGGAAAGCTGCCGCTAACGCTTGTTAGCGACATCTTGGCAATAGGGCGATAAAAAAAACGCGTTAGCGGCAGGAAAGTGCCGCTAACGCGGCGTTAACTGGCTTGATAATATGCCCCTGACTTGTTTAAGGGAGAAGGTCATTGGGAGCGCATATGTTCAAAGATGTCTTCTGAAATACCTTTATCATTCTAACGTGGGAGAGTGAACAAACCTGTGCATTAAACCAGCAAACTGCCTACCCAGCTCAAAATCTTCGTAGTTATCTTATCTCACATCAAAAATAATATAAAAAACGTTCACATCATTTTTCGATAACACGGGTCTGTGAAAATAAATGCTGGAAGGCATGTTCGTGTATATGGGCACATTTGTTTCTAGTGCAAAGGTTGCAAATATGAGTACAGTTTAGGGTTGTTTGAAAACTTTGCACTGGCACACTAATTTCTTCAATCTCTTGGAACTGCAGATATTTCAAATAAGCTTTCAGTGAGAAAACCCTGTCAAATTTGGCTAAGCAAATTTCGCAAAATGAAGAAGCAGTAAGAAAAATATGCAGTAAAAAACATTTTGCGTTTTTGAAATTCTATTTCTCTTCAGCAAAACATTTTTTTTCTTCGATTTCCCCTGTCAAACAAATTTAATCATTTTCATTGCAAAACACTGATTCTGAAGTTTATTGCTTGTGAATAATTTACAGTTTTCCTTCCAGTTGAAAAGATTATAGAAAGCATGGACCACACTCCACTGAATGGACAGAACACCACTTCGATTATCTTTTTGTGACTTATAGCTGGTTAGTGCTGACGAAACATCATCCAGGGCAGAGTCAATTACCTTTATAATGATTCCTCTCACTATTTAAGAGCAAACACGTAATTTCAGCTCTTTTTTACAGCTTTTGGGGCACCAGATTGGCTTTGAAGACGAGGCAATGCTCATAAAGATGTTTATTAGGTCTGGTGTGATAGCTCAGCTACCTGTATCATCTATTGTTACTGATTCTTTAAACAATACATCAATCAATCAATCAGGAGTTTATATAGCGCAGCTTCTCACCCATGAGGGTCTCAAGGTGCTGAGGGAGGGGGCTGCTGATCCGTCTGGGCATGGAGGTGCAGTCGAAGAGCCGGTCTTGAGGTCCTTCCTGAATTGGGTCATCAATGGGAATTGCCTGAGGTGAAGGGGCAGGGTGTTCTAGGTTTTGGCGGCGAGGTAGGAGAATGTTCTTCCTCCGGTTTTGGTCTTGTGGATCTGTGGGAAGGAGGCCAGGGCAAGTTGGGCAGAGCGTACTTGTCTGGCAGGTACGTGGAAATTGAGGCAGTGGTTCAGATATGCTGGTCCTGCATTGTGGAGAGCTTTGTAGGCATGTGTGAGGAACTTAAAGGTGATTCTCTTGTTGATTGGGAGCCAGTGGAGATATGTTGGAGGTGTTGTGTTATGTGGCTGCAGCGGGGGATGTCGAGGACCAGTCTGGCTGCAGCGTTTAGGATGTTCTGTAGTTTCCTGAGCTGTTTCTGGGTGACACCGGCGTAGAGTGCGTTGCTGTAGTCAAGTCTGCTGGTGATGTGTGCGTGGGTGACCGTCTTTCTGGATTCTGTGGGGATTCATCTGAATGTCTTTTGAAGCAGGCGGAGCTTGTGGAAGCAGGAAGGAGGCTACATAGAGAGGGCTTTGACTTTACCGGAGGATCATTATTCTCTCACCTCATGTTATTGGCACCTTCATGTATCATTTCACCTCCTGTAGGATGCTTGCATTGCAATGCATGAGAATGCCTTACCATCTTAAAAGTATGTTGAACCATCATGCATTAAATGCATTATCTCAGAGATGCATTGTGTACAGAAAGCAATTGTTTTGTTTTTGTTTTTACTCTGCAGAAGGTTTTTTTCAAATGTTTTACTCTGGACTTACAATGCAAGTCTGACCTATTGGCTTTGCCAATGCTTTTTTTTGTTTTGAAGAAATCAAAATGGAGGTGATGCCATGGCTTTGCTGGAGTGGTATAATTTTGTGCAAAATCTGTTGATATTGGCATGAGAACAGCCGCCATTGCTGGATAAAGATAGCTATTGAATTGTTAATGTGCAGGAATTATTCGACATTTTGTCTCTCCCTTTCTTGCTCTATTTCTCTCATACCCCTTTGCTCTCCCCCTCTCACTCCTTCTCTTTCGCTACCTTTCTTTATCACTCCCTCTTTCTCTCTCTCTCTTCCGTCCCTCCTCATTCTCTACCCCTCCCTCTGCTGTCTCGTTATCCCTTTCTCACTGTTCACTCTTCCCTGCCTATCAAAATATCTGCTTGACCCGCCCACTTTTTCTGCGCACCACGCGCTCCCCTGATGCTGACTTGGCTCGGTCCTTGAAGGCTACTTTACCTCCCCGTGCCTTCGTTTACACAAATATAATTGCAGATAGCTGGAGTGCTCCCTGCTGCTAGGTTATTTTATCACCACTGCGCAGAGGACGTTAGAAGCGCTCTATGAATACAAGATTACTATTATTATTTTGTGTATGAGTTCCATAGAGGCATAAATATGCATAAAAATCTTTCGCAGTTATGGAAAATGCATTTCTACTGAAGAGGACCATTACATTTGTGATTTAATAGGAGAAGAAATAGAAAACAGTTTCAGAGCAGGAAGGAGAGTTGATCAGAGCGGAGGAAAAACACTATAATTTGTTGATTTCCACAAATGGTAAAAGATTCACGGTCAGGAGCACAGATATTTGTTTAACGTATCATTAACATTTGTTATTCCACGGGCCACGTTTCGATCTTTGGTAGAAAAACGCGGTCAGTCTTTCGTAAAGTAAAGTAGACTTTTTATTATGGAGGAAATTGCACCAACAATTTGTGTAGCTAGATTTTAGATACATATTTAGCCTTACTTTAGGTTCACCAAAGCGCTTAATGCATACAAACACAAAAACAATATTAGAGGGTATGTTAGTCACTTGGACAATGCAGAAAAACATTTGAAACGCAGCCACAGAAGGACAATAGTTAAATAATATGAATTATACCAGGAATTAATGGACTTTTGGGCTTTGAGAAAAAAACACAGGATCCACAATAATGCACTAAATGAATTCCTCGGTTGGGCCAGAGTGGGTTGCATTTTGCTCAGAATTTTCTTCAAAGTCACATAAGAAAGCACATGTTTGATAAGCTAGTGAGTATCCTGTAGCTTATTTTGAGGAAATCAGGTTTCCCAACCACATCGCAATACATTATGTTTCAAGGACACAGGGGGATATTCACAAGGACTTATCTCCGAGTTATCGCCACCTTAACGCAACAAAAGTGGAGATAGATTTAACGCCCCATTCACAAGCGGTTGCAAACTGCAGATAACGCAAGTATTCCAGCGATAACTGCCTCAAAATTTACCTCCACGGGTGACACCACCAACTAACCCTAATGAGATGCAGAGTAGGCGTTTCCGTGCAAAAACACACGAAAACACCACTACATCACATTCACAACGAACTGCCAGATCTGCGATGCGAACCAAAAACAGGCGATAAGCCGCAGTAGCAGCAGGGATTCAACACCTGCCTTCTGCTGGTGTTAGGCAGGACGACTACCTGCTGCATGAAAGGGAGCCCAGCCAAGAGCCACATCTGAAGACCCACAGATGCCATGGAGACAATGATCATGCAGCTCGGAGACCCATGAGGGCCACAACACCCACAGCCACCACCCCAAGGCCCGCCACCACCCCCAGGACCCGTCCCGCCCCACTCCCGGACCACCACAGAGGCAGCGTACACAAAGACAGCGGACCCACCGTAAACGCACCAGCCTCACAGACCGAACGCCAGAGGAGGACATTTCCCACCACAGGCCCAAAAGGACAACCATCCCCCGCATCCTGACCCACATCGCCCACCTGCTGATGGTACCAACACAGCGCACAACGAACATCCCTCCACAGACAAAACTGCCGGCTGTGCTGCACATGTTGGCCTCTGGTACCTTCCAACCCACAACTGCCAGAGTCGGAGGAGTCTCACAGCCAGCCCCATCCAAGTTCATCACACCTGTCCTGGATGCCATCATCAGCCTGGTACCCCAGCACCCCCACTCCACCCACACTGCGCAGGAGCAGCTGGAGACCAAGCAAGGCTCCCACGCCATAGCTGGATTCCCTCACGTGTCGGGGGCAATCAACTGCACACATGTACCCCTCGTGCCCCCTGCCGACACTGCACACAAATACCTCAACAGAAAGCACACGCATCCCATGAATGTGCAGGCAATAGTGGACCGCCCGGGACTCCTCAACAATGTCATGGCCAACTCCCCAGGCAAAGTGCATGATTCCTACATCTCCCGACAGTCCATCATCAACCAGCTCTCCCAGGATGGCACCTATGGAAATGCAGTGCTCGTTGGTAAGTCCCAAATGAACACACCACACACCTCCACCCCACAGTCATGCAACTCACGACACTGGCAATGGGCATGCACAACTACATTCAACATGCCACACAACATGCCAACAGACCAGATAAGACAACACAACTCCATTGGGAACCTGGGCTTGCCATGCCCACAACCCAGCCACGGCATGGCACCATAGCCACACAATAGCAGGATGTAAGGAGAGGCTTGGACCAGGCATGTGCGAGAGCGGCAAGTGACCAATGAATGAGAACCTACCCAATGCCAGGTGTGGCGGACAGACTTCAGTGTGCAAACCACGGAAATGGCCATGTGGACATTAACTGCTGGTGCATGGAGTGTAGTGGCCAGTGGACGCTACCATGTCCCCACAGGCTGTGGGGCAGAACGCGGAAATGTCGCACATTACGTCACCCCCTGCATGTGCGGGCGGAGTGGGTTGGCCCTGCGTACGCCAGGACTGCGTAGGGGTGTGAATAAAAAGGCCGTCGCACTGGGCATGGTCCTCTTTCGGAATGGCCAACGCGTCTGCCAGGGTGGCACCTCCCAGCCCGCCACGAGGCCGGCGCCGTGCGCGGCGGGGCCTGCGTCCCTGTGCGCCTGCTGCACCCCGGGCCGCTGGTCCCCAGACCCATCATGCCTGGCCCAGCGCACCAAGGAGGCTCCGCTCACCTGCCGACACCGGCGTGTGTCAAAGAGGGCCCACCACATGCCAGTGCAAGCTCCAGGCCCCAGTCCCGCGACCTCTGCAGCCTCCGCAGACCATCGCTGGCTTCCACGGCGCTGGCCCACAGTACTCCTCTCTCATTGACATACTCCACCGGCGTACTCTTTGGCCCAGCTGTTGGCACAAGTTGTACTGAGTCGTGAGTTCTGAATGGCAGTGACCAAAGGTCTGTGGCAGCGTCCACATCACTATACTCCCTCCGATCAGTGAAGCAAAAGTCTGCATCCCAGGCCTGCGACACGTGGTGCCACTAACCCTGTTCAACGCAAGCCGGCGACACGTGGTGCCACTAACCCTGTTCAACGCAAGCCGGCGACACGTGGTGCCACTAACCCTGTGCAACGTAAGCCGGCGACACGTGGTGCCACTAACCCTGTGCAACGCAAGCCGGCGACACGTGGTGCCACTAACCCTGTTCAACGCAAGCTGGCGACACTTGGATGAGGGCTCAGGCCTACACTGCGCTCCAGTAGGTCCCACATGTGGAACTGTGTCCTGAGTCTTGAATGGCAGTGACCCCAAGTCCGTGGCAGCGTACACATCACTGAACTCCCTCCGATCAGTGAGGCCAAAGTCTGCATCGCAAGCACACGACACGTGTCTGTGGGCCTGTGCTGACCGCTGCCCCTGGCCTACACTGCGGTCCAGTAGGTCCCACATCCAGCACTTAGTCGTGATTCATGAATGGCAGAGTCCATACCAGTGAACGCACGGAGAGGAGTAAGAGGAAGATGCGGTTCAGTCCGGATGAAAGCCGGATCCTCGTTACGGAGGTGACCGAACACTAGCAACAACTGACCTGGTGCCACTAACCCTGTTCTCCGCAAGTCCGCGCCCTGTGGTGCCACTGAACCTGAACTACGCAGGCCGGTGGGAACATCCAACATAAGCTGGCGACACTCTGTGAATGGCCCCTGCTGACCGCTGCCTCAGGCCTACACTGCGGTCCAGTAGGTCACACATGTGGAACTGTGTCCTGGGTAAGATGTGGAGGAGTTCACACCATTGGACATGCCTCATCGCAGGGGGCATCCCCTATCAGCACTGGTGCCACTGACTCTGTGTGCAATGAGTCATGGGCACTTTCTGGTTGGACTTTGGTGGCGTCTGAGTCCATGGCCTGGGGGTTGTCTGCATCATCATCTGGCTGGGCCAGACTTGGTGTCCGACATGTGTCTGTTCCATTCATCTGCACCATAGTGACTGTTTCTGCGTGGTTCTGCCCTCTGCATCATGTCCTGGGGGTACACCTTCCACTGTCCACCGAGACACTCCCCGACAACCCCTTTTGTCATCTAAGAGAACCTGCTCTGCTCTCGTGACCCTGCCCCAGTGCACCGCAAGTCAGCGGCCCATGGCGGTAGGCCCGTGCAGGACGCTGTGCATCCGGGGCCACTAACTCTGTGCAGCTCAAGTCATGGGGCCTTTATGGTTGAATGGGTGTGTCCTTAACGATGGACACTGTTGTCGTTTTGACTGCACCAGGCACTCCATGACGGCTGGTGTACACACACCCCACACACATCCAACACAGGTGTCACTCGACATGTGAGCCTGCTAATAAAAGTGGCCGGGCGCACGTGCCCGTAGCCATTCCCACCATCTAAGCAAGTGTGTCCGTGTGGTCATTATGTCAGCATGATGGGCCGGAGCCCTGCAACATCACAGTGTGCTGTCTTCAGCGGAGGATACCATGTCACCTCAGCAGTGGCTGAGACCTTAGACATGTAGCTTCGCCCGCCCGCCCCCTGCATGCACAAGCGGCGTGTGCTGGTCCGGCGTACGTCAGGTCAGCACAGGGGTGTGCTGATTGGGCAGGGGGATCAGGGCGTGACTCTGGTCTGGCCTTGAACAGGAAGTGCGGTAAGTGTGTCTTTGTGTTGGGGTGTTGTCACCACCAGGGCCACAGTAGTCGATGTTGCAATGTAGCATGCACCCAGAGGGGGGGCCCGCACGTACGGGGAAATGTAGGAGCGCAAGCCCGCTCGGGGTCTTGGCACATGCATGCCAAGTGTTATGTGTATCAGTCCTGCGGCTGCATGAGTCAGGTGCCTAGCCCCAATCGCAGCGCGATCACAGCCAGCCATGGACTGTACACCTGTGCCCGCCCTGTCCGGACCATTGGCCTACACTCACATGGCCGCACACCCTCAATGGCCAGCTTAAAGGTGTTGTTGGCATGCCGCTGGACATGCGCGGACAGGCATGACAATGGTGTGCCGTAGGAGTGCACGTGATACAACCGCGCAGCGCACACATGTGTGGGGGCTCGTGGGAGGGAGGAGCAGCTGTGAGGCAACGTAACACACAGTGAGGCCGCTCATGTGCCACGTGCTAGGCATATCATCCATGATTCCCTGGGTCGCAGAGAACCCACCCCACCCACGACAGGCCTCTGTACATCTCCTGTATGCATGCAGATGGTGAAGTTACTGTAGGGATGAAAGGTCCTTTGTCTGCACTATCAGGCGGTAGCACATCTGCAGCTCCTAGATGGGACTTGCATGTGCCCAGCACCCCCTGACAGATACGATAGCATTTGCTGGCGACTACCACACTACGCACTGCCCGACGTGAGACCAACGTGTACACATCCCACACGCAGAAGTCCTTGGTCATAGTTAGCGTGCGTGAAATGGCCTTCACACGTACTCCCACCACACCCCAGGCCTGCACCCATTGCACACAGACACTGCTCATTGCTCCGAGCTGTGGAATTTCATCCACAGTACTGGCGCAGGTCAGCACAGTGCCGCTTCAAGCAGTGCCACTGACGCAATGGCGGACCATCCCGGACACATGCTCAACTCCAGTCACGTGGACCTGTACCATGCACGTCTGCTGCATGTACTGGGGGCACTGCCATTGGCAGTGCTGCGGATCAGTCACAGGCTGAGCTTCCGCCTTGCCAACATCACCTGCGTTCAGCCTGTGTTGCATTGTCGCTCGTGCATATTCGAGTGGTCCATGGATGTCTGCCTCTCCAACGTTACGGTAGCTGACCTGGATTTCGACGTGTGTGTGTGCCCCCTGTTGGCCCACGACCAGGAGTGTCACCGTGATGCCCGTTTATGGCATGCCTGGATGTTTGGCATGCATGCTGGCAACTGGACCTGAGAGATTGCACAAGTCATTGTGTGCAGTGACCACATTGAGCCGCTCCCCGATTGGGCTTTCGTGCAAATTGGGGCCAGGGGTTGGAGTCAGCACATCTGTCCGGGACAGCTGATGGGTTACGTCGCCGACATGTTAGATGTGGTGGACAACGATCTCTCATTGGAAATGTTGGCCTACGCTGCTGCACTCGCGTTCATGGACGAGTGACAAGGTACCTGCAGCCAGAACTGCTTGTGACCCATTGCACGTGTCCCGACGCCTGGTTGCATGTTGGGGATCTGGTCACATGTCCCAAGACGACAGTGGACATTGCTGCATTGGCCTGGACTCCTGATCCATGCGAGGACAACCAACGCGGGTTGGCAATGACTTGTGTTGGTGATGGACTCCCCCGGGGTGAACATGGGCGCTTTCTGACGTTCCTCATTCAAACATGCTGCTGCATTGGTCTGCATGTCGTGGCACTTCCCTTGGCCGTACTGACACGCAATTGTTGATAAAGTTTCTGCACGTTCACTTGTCTCCAACTGTGTTGAGTGTTTATTTGTATGCCAATGTGTGTGTCACGGCCTATCTGGGTCCCTGCCTTACATGCATTGCTACCCCATCAGGGCTGTGGGTTGGTACTTGTGCATTATCATATCCCTGTTTCGTGCTTTGCTAGATGCGTATGGCCATTTACCGGCCACAAGCGGGTGCCCTTGTGTCCTGTGTTCGGTTGTGCAAATGTTGGTGTTTGTGCCACATTGTGTCCGATGTTGGGGTACTCTGCTTCCTATGTGTGTGTGCTGCATTGTGTGTGAGTTGGCCCTTCAGCTCTGATTTGGCTCACCCTTCTCCCTTTCAGGCAGTGTGGTTTTCACTTCTGTGCTTGTTCAGTGGTGTGGTATTGCCGAGTTGTGTGACTTGTGCTCCTAGTTGGTGTTGTTACTCTTGGGCATGGTTTGTCTGCAGTTGTGCTGTGCTTAATTGTGCATGTGTGCCATTGTGCCCATCTCCCCCGTCCCCCAGTCCCTGGTCGTTCCTCTCCCTGTTGCTGTTGTGTCTGTTGATTTTGAGCAGTTTCCGGTCCCCGACTCCTGCCACCATCTCCAGACTGATGTGGTGGACACCATTTCCTCCATGTCATCCAGCTCCTGGTGTGGCGCTGGACTCCCACCTCCGGTGTACATTGCTGCCTTCTGGTTGTTGGCGTGTTTCTGCTTGTTTGTGCTTTTCGCATCATTCCAGCTGTTCTGGTTTTCTGCCATTGTCCTCCTCCGCTCTCCGGCTGCATTCACCTTGTCCAGGATGGCCTGCCATGTACAATGTTTTGTTGCCAATGGGGCTTGTGGGGTTGTGTACTAGCTCCGACTGCCTCCATTGTGCTTTGCTGTTGTTTTCTGTTTGGTTTGTCTTTCTTTTTCCTGCTTTAGTTGTGCTTATTCCCGCCTGCCGTATGTGTGTTGCGGGCCTGGCGCTGCTTATCGCTGCTTTCCTCCTCGAGAATGGGCTCATCGCATGTTTTTTGGTGTTGGGGTTTGTGTTTTTATCTCCGTCGCGGTGGTTGTATCGCGGACATTGGCCGCGTTTTCGGCAACCTATCGCATGGTACCGCCGTGTTGTGAATTCCAGGTTAACACGGGGTTATCTTCCCGCAATAGACTGCGATGTGTAAAGTTGCATTAACATTTTTTGGAGATGTTTAGCGCACGTTCTTGTGAATATCCCCCAAAGTGTGTTTTGGGTATCCTGTTTACAGGTTTTATGTCTGTTTCCAGATGTATGTGTGGCTCACCTTCCATTTTAAGAATGACAAAGTTCAAGTCCATAGAGCCTCCGGATGTTTCCTTTTCATCATTCATGAAAAATGTATAATTATAACATTCCTTGCATCATTCACCTGGGACCAAATATTTCAATATTTAATCAAGGGCATTTACAACCGTTTGAATGGGCCTCTTTAAGGCCTTGGTCACAACTGTTGCTCAATCTGATAGGAAAATGACCTCTTCACTTTGCTTATTCTCAGGAAAAATAGCATAAATAAAATATTTTTTCCTGGCTTACTGTAAGTCCCTGTATCAGTGTTCAGTCTATGTAGATATGCTGTTCGATGTATTTAATTGTGCACTTATGCTGATGAGGAGAACACGACTGATTTGACATGAAGCAAGTTCATTTAGTAAGCCTTGTTTGTGATGTCTTTTCTCTTTTAGAGGCTTGTTTGCAACTTTAAGACAATACTCCTTCTGCCCTATTCTGATCCAATGTGCCCCTGTGTTCTAACCACTGCTGGCCCATCTTACGAATGACTTGCCTCTTCATTGATCAGACTAATCAATACTTGTCTCATATGTTTTCTGAAGTCCCTGCCTGAATCCGTGGACTCACTTTCTCCTTTCCTTCTCAGTTATCCGACAAGTTCCACATTACTCTATCAGCATCTGCACTGAGTGGGTCTTGACTACGAGAAAGTGACATGGGTATCAACATTGCTTCTGTATGTGCTTTTTGTCGACAGAGCTTGTGCCTTGCTCTCATTGCTTTCCTCCTCTAACCTTCTTCTGCTTTAAAATATTTCCTGAATATGGCACATAGGTCACACCGGTGATGCAACTTACATGGTTGTGCCATCAGGTGAGTGTTCAGATGGTTGAAGCTGGGCTCCTCTTGGAACTTAGGAAGGACTTTGCCATGAGACCACTGATATTACCCCACTCTTCTCCTGATCTTCCCCCAACTTGACCCTAGACTTTAAGCAACCACTCAAGAAGGCATACTTAGAACACATTTTAGTCAACATTGATTGCCTAGAGGATTCTCAGCCTGGTCCACCTAGATGCACTTGAAAATACTTAATTGTTGCCATTGGAGGATTATTAAGTGTCTTTAAAAGAAAGCTGAGGTGTGGGTAAGCTTAGCTTGGCATCTGGTCTTAGGAACCTTGCCCATAGGTTACTCCCTGATTCCCTCCACTAATTGATCAGTGATGAGTCTCCCCTGCAACCTTCCAATTGGGGTATTTTCCATCTGGGGTTTTGTTCATAGGCTCCCCACAAGTCCACAAAGAGATGAGGCTTACAGTTAGTTCAAAAGCACAGCGTTTCACACAAATGAGACTTTGTAAGAACCAATAAATAGTGAACAATGCTGGGGTTTCGACAAGAAAATGCAGCCAAAGGATGGGCAGGCAGAATGACACACAGAATATCCCACAGAATATTCCCCAAAAACTGAAACTGTGGCATGGAGGCATTCTCAGCAGTGGAACAACACTAAAGAAGTTCATCCCTCCTCCTTGCTCATACCATTTATTACCCCCTGATGCCTACCCCCATGCCACACTACCTGCCACCTATCGCTAGGAACCTCCGTAAGCCACAGACTCTACTTCCCTGTTTCTCTCCATTGGTCAACTGTACCATACAGTAAACCAGTAGCAGATGGCATGGATCGGGACTGGCAGGGCGCGGGGGAGAGAGGGTGGGGAAGGGGAGGTAAGGGCATATTTATAAAATGAAAAAAAAATTACCTTATGCTGCGTCTCTCCATCGTCTCCCCTCATGTCGGGAATGAAACAGGAAGCAGACAGCCAGGCTTCCCTGACAATGCAGCGTTGTAATTGGTCGGAGCGCCGGGGTCGGGGCTCAGCCATTGACTGGAGGCTTGGGCATGTTCTCCAGACAGGCTGTAATGCAGCCTGCATGTAGAACAAGGAAAGTGCGCATGACTGTTTGGCCGGTCCGAGAGGGCTACCACTCCTCCTCTGCAGCCCTGCCCTGTCACTCAAAGCTGCCACAGCAGGAGGACAAAATAAAATGATAATAACATTACGTTATTATCATTTTAATTTTTCCTTTCTTTCACTGCTTCAAGGCAGTGGGGCGACGCTCCTCCACCTTAGCGGAGGAGCCACCACTGTAGTAAACTGAGTGAAGTATCGCCACTTTCTAAGTGAAATGCGGGCTCAGTGGGGTAAAGTTAAAATAACACAGAGGCAGGGAAATTGAAGCTTATGTCTGCAGACAGCACCATCATACCCTAGTATTTGCAGACTCTGAGCAACTTAAAATAATGGCATATCCTAATAGTCAACATAAAGGGCTCTTTTGTGGAGATTTTACCTTGCTGAATACCAAACCGCACAGAAAGAGTAGCACCTTGATAGAACAGAACTTTTGAGGCACTAGATCATGGCCTTCATGGACACCTTGTCCTACAGAAAATGAAGGCTTTGGGGTAGATTTACAAGCACCTTGCACCACTTTTGCGTCACTTTTCCCATGTTAAAAATGACACAAAAGTGGTGCAAGGGGCTTGTAAATCTGCCCCTTTGTGTTCTGTGCGCTGTAACCGACAGCACCGTTTCTGACTCAGAACGAAAGGTGACCATTAGGTAGACAACCTCCGCCCAGGAATAGGCCTCCCTGTGGGCCTTTCACAGATCACATTAATTTAATAGGAGAGACTCTGTGGAAGCAGGCTGCGAATACTTTTAGGGTTTTTTTAAAATAGAAACATAAACGTAAAGCACAGTTCCACTATTTTTGTATAAATTTGGATTTGAAAGCAGCATGTATTGACTTTATGATCTTTTTTGCCCAACAAGTAGATTTACTGTATTGAGCAGTTTTTTGGGTTTTTTTGAGTGAAGGCACAAAGTGCCGATCTCACTTTAATTGGAAACTTTAGCCTCCTACTTGGAAGGAGGAGAGCTATCAACCCAAAATCCAGTTCTGAGACACAAATCTTGGACTCACAAAAATTCCACTGCGTCCAGGAGTCAAAGCACTAGGCCTGGATGAATTGCTAAAATCTCACCAAAGAAATGAAGTTCGAAGAAAGCACTTCAGTCCCCATTGTATGTTGGAAGCATCCAAAACTCCCACCTGGAATTTAGAAAGCTTAAACCATCAGTTTCCAGAAAAAAATGCATTATTTTAACACTGGTGCAACCCTAAGCACAATAAACAAAATCACCAATCAACCGGAGCTAAGGGCATCATAGGTCGTATTATGAACAATGTGCACCTGTGCCAAAATTGGATTGGACAACTTTGTTAACAAAGGTGCAGCTGCATTGTTGTGAATTATACACCCTCAGAATGCGCCAAGTCGCAGTTGTGATTAATGCAGATGCCCGATTTACATTTCTTGTCCTTTAGTGCACATTTTATGAAGGTGTTCTGAGAATATCTCAAACAGCACAGTGGCATTAGTTCATGTTCTCAGCAACAATCCCATTAAATGTGCTTTAACTGATGAAAAATATAATTGTGCATATAGACTAATCAAAACCTACTTCTACCTGAGCTACGCTAACATCTTTATGGGCTGGTGGGAGGAGCAGATGGTCAACCGACATTCCACTTTGGGCCCATTACATCGATGGCCTTTTCATTATCTAGGATGGAAGCACAGAAGAGGCATGGGATTTTGTGAGAAGATTACAGATTAATAATATCAATTTAAGATTTGCCTCTAAAATCAGTAATCAGGAAGTGGAGTTCCTTGGTATTAAGGTCAAAGTGGATGATGGGATATTAGTCACCAAGCTGTTCCGAAAGGAGACAGCGGGGAACAGTATTCTCCCACCAGAAGCCACCATCCAAGTAAATTGAAGTAGCCTCCCCTATGTGGAACTCCTTAGAGTGAAACGTAACTGTAATACCAAGGAAGGTTACCTTGAGGAATGTAAAATAAAGGAGAAGAGGTTTAGAGAAAGAAGTTACCAAGAAAAGGTCTTGAAGACAGCTACAGAAAAGGCTGTATCACTAGACAAATGCCTGTTTAGCAATAAATAGATAGTCAAAAACAACAAACCTAGAATTATATGCACTTGCATTAAGGCTAACAGCAATGTAGCAAAAGTAACTTTAAAGGACCATTTGATGGGGGTTGGTTAAGTCCATGAGTGGGATTTTTTAGTGGCACAAAATGCAAAGCATGCAGAACCAGCCCTAATTAGGACTCCTATTTCTTACAAAATGGCAAAGAAAAGAGAATTTCTAAACATCTCACCTGTAATTCCAACTACTGTATGCATGTTTTAAAGTGCCCTTGTGATAAACTGTATGTGGGCAGTGCTTTTTTCCAGGTACGGAAACCCATATTAGCACACCTATAAGCTATTAGGAAGTGTGATGTAACATGTCCCACAGCCAGACATTTTAATGTATCATGAGAAAAATCCTGATCTGTTACAATCCTTTCTAAATTGACAGGGTGGAACAGGGCAAGAGAGGAGGTCACCACGCGAAATCCTTGCGATTATTGAAAAGTAAATACATTCTTGATCTCAACATGAAACAGCCTCAGAGACATAATATTGATGAAGAGTTAGTGGTCTTTCTGTAAATTTGAGGCTTACCCTTTCATGTAAGAGTCTGGTCAATGTTGAGCTGAAGGTTACAAGTGTGTTGAATCAGGACGGTCTCTCTTCTCTCCCTATGCCCCGTCCCTGTATTTGTAATGCCTCTCTTACAAAGATGATTTGGTTTCCATATTCTTTACCAGAGAAAACTCATTAATTCCTAATATAATATCGCACCACTCACTAGGGTGTATGACACGAATATGTAAATTGATAGATAACAATGATATGGAAATTAGACACATATATGACTCACATAAAGTGATGGGAGTGAGGTGAAAATATGTGGATTAGTGGAATACCATCATTGCCAACCTGCCAGTGGTATATTTGCATGAACATTTGCATCTTAAATTATGGCGGTCTTATTCTTTTGAATAAATTCTTGTATTTTGCACATCAAAGCATTGTTTGTACTTTAGGACTTACCAAAATAACTAACCACATAAATTGATTTTGAATGTGATTTTTAAGTAATATAAATCCATGAACAACATGGGGTGAAGCAATTTGGGAATCACTCAATTGATTTATATAGCCAGTGGTTATGTTTACCCGGGGAGGATGACATTTTGTGGAAACACACTTAAGATGCAATGATTGACGTTAAAAGTCACTAAACAGGTGCCATTGCACACATAGCACGTGGTATGTTTTTTGGATTAACATGGCCATTGAGACACTCATGTTCATGAGGGATTGTTTATATCATGAAATATTTTAGTGAAGCACTAGTAATACTTGAAGGGACTGTTTATTGGTATATTGTCTCATTTCTTTCTCATTCATTATTATATATTGATTTTGCATGTGGACGCTCTTCACATGGGGGACTACAGGTCCCAGGAGCACCAGCAGCACAGAGAGGAGGGGCCAGAGGAGGAGGGCCCACATAATGACAGTGCTATAAAGTGCTCTTTATTACCTGCTGAGTGGGACACTTCTCACATGTGGGACTACAGGCCCAGAAGCATCAGCAGCATAACGAAGAGGGGTCATTAGAAGAGGAGGGCTCCACAGGACGGCAGTGCTATAAAGCACTTTTCCTTACCCGCAGCGTAGGACGCTCTTCAGGGGACTACAGGTCCCAGAAGCACCACCAACACCAGCAGCACCAGCAGCACCAGCAGCACCAGCAGCACAGCGAGGAGGGGGCAGAAGAAGACAAGGGGCCGCACAACAATAGCGATATAAAGCACTCTTCATTACCTGCTGTGCAGACGCTTGTTACTTGGGAGAATACCGCTCCCAGAAGCACTAGCAGCACATCAAAGAGGGGACAGAGGAGGAGGGCTCCACATGACGACAGCGCTACAAAGTGCTCTTCATTACACGCTGCTTGGGACTCTCTTCTCTTGGGGGACTACAGGTCCCAGGAGCACCAGAGAACAGAGAGGCGGAGGCAGAGGAGGAGGAGAGCACTGCACGATGACAGCACTATAAAGCACTCTTCATTACCTGCTGAACAGAGCGCTCTTCACTTGGGGTACTTCAGGGCCCAGAAGCAGCACAGCGAGGAGGGGCAGAGGAGGAGGAGGGCCCTGCATGACAACAGCTCTATAAAACACTCTTTATTACCCAATGCATGGGATGCATGTGGGCTGCTCCCGCATAAAACCGAGGCCAAGGGAAGGCCTGTCCTTCGCCCGTCATTGACTGGAAAAGGCTGGGTTCTTGCCCTCTCCTTCTAAGGCAAACCCTTGCTAGCATTATTGGTTCACTTGGAAGCTTGTTTTTGGTCTTTTGTTGCCCTCCAACTACTAAATTGTGTGTTTGACTTCTTTATTGCCTGGTCCTTACCTGTTTCCTTAATTTGGCACCATGGGCAAGCACAAAGCACACAAGCCTCTACCTAGAGCTGCTAGACTACCTAAATATCCAAGGCACACAGCTTAAAAATGCACGCTAAGTGAAATTGTCAATCTAATCCAAGAAATTGAAACACTACTCACACACAATGGTTATATAGTTAACGAGTCTAAACCTTAAACAAAAATTACTCGCTTTTACCAGAGAAATGCTGTTGCCCCAGATCTGGACCAACCAACAATACTGCTGGCGGTCCAATGGTAACCCATTAATTTAGCCCACTAAATTCAGCAACTGTCCCAACGGCTCCATCCCAGAGCACAGCTCCTCCCTTGAAACCAACCCTCACTAATAATCCAACAATTCCCTGCTCAAACTAGTTTTCCCTCTTTTCTGCCCTCGATCTGGCTGGTGATCCCAACTCTAGTACTGTACTGAGTGAGGAGCAACACAGGGAGGGCAATATATGTGTTGCTGACCCAGTACACTCTAGACTTAATGCTCTAGCGCATGAAGTGATGAAACTAAGGGGCATATTCTCAAGGAGCTATCGCCGAGTTATCGTCACTTTAACGCATCCAAAGTTGCGCTAAATTTATCGCCCCATTCACAAGCTGGTGCTAACAGCCCATAACACCAGTTTTCCTGCGAAAGCAGTCGCAAAAAACATCGCCACAGATGACCCCGGCAACTAACGCTAATGAGAAGCAGAGTAGGCGTTCCCGAGCAAAAAGCTGCGACAACACCACAACGCAACATTCTCAACGACCAGCCACATCGGTGATAGGAACACAAAACAGGCGATACGGCGCGTTACCAGCAGGAAATTAACACCTGCTCTGACCTGGTGCAAAGTCAGACATCAACCTGCACATGAAAAGGAAGCCCAGCCCACAGCCACACCTGAAGAACAACAGATGCCATGGAGCCACTCACCATGCACCCCGGAGCCCAGAGAGGGCAACAACACCCACCGCCACCACCCCCAGGACCTTCAGGAAATGCACCAGCCCCACAGACCTAACACCAGACAATGCCAATGCCCACTACAGGCCCAAAAGGACCACCATCCTCCGCATCCTGAACATCATTGCCCACAGGCTGACGGTACCAACACAGCGGACAACCAACATCCCTCCGCAGACAAAGCTGCTGGCTGTGCTGCACCTGTTGGCCTCTGGTATCCTCCCAAACAACAACCGCACGAGTCGGAGGAGTCTCACAGCCAGCCCCATCCAAGTCCCTCACACCTGTCCTGGATGCCCTCACCAGCTAGGGACCCCAGCACCCATACGTCCCTCACAATGCACAGGAACAGCTGGAGACCAAGCAAGGACTATACACTGCAGCTGGATCCCCGCACGTGTCGGGGGCAATCGACTGCACACTTGTCCCACTTGTGCCCCCTGCTAACACCGCACACAAGCACAGCAACAGAAAGCACACACATCCCATCAATGTGCAGGCAATAGTGGACCACAGGGGACTCCTCACCAATGTCATAGCCAACTACCCAGGCAGTGTGCATGATCCCTTCATCTTCCGACAGTCCAACATCAACCAGCACTTCCAGGATGGCACCCAGGGGAATGCACTGCTCGTTGGCAAGTACCAAATGAACACACCACACACCTCAACCCCACAATCATGCAACTCACAACTCTGGCACTGCACACGTCACAAAACCACATACAACATGCCAAACAACATGCCCCCCCACCAGACACGACTCCACAACTTACTGTGGCAACCTTGGTCAGCCATGTACATGAGCCATCGACGGCATGGCACCTCAGCCATACAATACCCGAATGTGGGGAGAGGTGGGAACCAGGCATGTGCGAAGGAGGCAAGTGACCCATGAATTAGTATGTACACAATGCCAAGTGTGGCGGAGATGTGTTGGACAGACTGCAGTATGCAGATCACAGACATAGCCATGTCTACATGCACTGCTGGTGTTTGGAGTGTAGTGGACAATGGACGCAACCATGTCACCCCAGCCAGTGGGGAAGATCGCGGAAATGTAGCCTGTGACGTCCCCCCTGTAAGCGTGTGCGGAGTGTGGCTGGCCCGGCGTACGCCAGGCCAGCGCAGGGGTGTGAATAAAAAGCACATAGCTCGGGCGTGGTTCTCTTCTGGAATGCCCAACATGTCTGCCAGGGTGGCGCCTCCCACCCCGCCACAAGGACGACGCCGTCGCCGTGAGCGGTGTGGCCTGCGATCCTGTGCGCCTGCTGCACCCCGGGCTGCTGGTCCCCGGACCCGTCATGCCTGCCCTTCGCAGCCAGGCCTCACTGCTCACCTACCGACACCGGCGTGTGTCAAAGAGGGCCCACCACGTGCCGGCGCAAGCTCCAAGCCCGAGGCCCGCGACCTTCGCAGCCTCCTCAGACCATCACGGCCTCCGCGACACAGGCCCACTTTACTCCTTTTTCGTTGACGTACTCCACCGCTGCCTCGGGCCTACACTACGCTCAAGTAGGTCACACATTTGGAACTGAGTCTTGATTATGCTATGGCAGAGTACACACTTTATGGCAGCATTTATATCACAGTACTCCCTTCGATGTGGTGCCACCAACTCTGTGCATAGCATCCCAACCACACATGTCTGTGGGCCCCTGATGACTACGCCTTCGGCCTACACTGTGGACGAATAGGTCACACATGTTGAACTGATCCGTGATTTCTGCATGGCGGAGTTCATATCATTGTACGCAGGGAGACGAGTAAGAGGAAGACGCGGTTCAGTCCGGAGGAGAAAAGGACCATCGTTACGGAGGTGTTCGAACACTGCTGACAACTGCCCTGGTGTCACCAACCCTGTGCATCGCGGGCCAACGACACGTGGCTGTGGGCCCCTGCTGACTGCTGCCTTGGGCCTACACTGCGGTCAAGTAGGTCACACATTTGGAACTGTTTCTTGATTATGCAATGGTCGAGTGCACACTTTATGGCGGAGTATATCACTATACTCCCTTCGATGTGGTGACACAAAGTATGTGCATGGTATCCCAACCACACGTGTCTGTGGGCCCTTGATGACTATGCCTTTGGACTACACTGCGGTTCTGCAGGCCCCACAAAAATCCATGCCAGTCCGTACCAGGCAGGACACGGCATCATCGCTGGCTAAACACCCGCTCAGCTCTGTCGCTACTGCCTCGGTCAACCACGAGTCATCCCCACATGCCATTTCAACGCCGTGTGTCAGTGTTACAGGAGGAGCTTGCTGAACAGCGGTTGGCCCACGTTGGCCGCTGCCTCCGGACTACACATCGGTCGAGTAGGGCACACATTGGGAACTCAGGCATGATTCCGTTAATGGCAGACCTGATATCATTGTACTGGCCTCGTCGCAGACTGCATCCCCTTTCAGCTCCGGTGCCACTAAGTCTGTTCCCCGACAACCATGGACACTTTCTTCTTGAGATTTGTTGGCGACTGAGTCCATGGACTGGGGGTTGTCTTCATCATCATGTCGGTGATACTGACTATGTGGCCAAAACGAGGCTGTAACATTCCACTCCTCCATTTGCCGCTTCCGGCCTGCTCCTGCCCTCTGCATCATGCCCTGGTGGACACCTTCCACTGTCCCCTGCAAACCTCCGCTACATTCACCTTCGACATCGACGAGGACCCGCTCACCTCGCGTGGCCCTATCTCACTGCACCGCAAGTCACCGTCCCGTGGCGAATGTATGACAGAATATCGATGGACAGAAAATCGACCTGCAAAAATATCGACACAGAAATATAGAAGTCAAAAATATCGAAGTCCAATCTACATAAAGGTAAGTACAAAAATATCGAAAAAAATATATAGTTGTCAAAACTATCGAAGTTAAAAATATCGTTTTTTAAAATGTTTTAATAATAATGTAAAATTAAGTAAATAATACATATAATTAAAAGAAATATAGTTAAAAATATTAAAAGATATTTAAAAATAATAACTAATACATTAAATGTTAAAAAAAATTAAACATATACATATAAATTAATATATATATACTTACTCCACATAGTGCAACAGTAGAGAAAGCGTTGGATAGCGTAGGGGTAAAATTTACTATTCCCACTCCAGAGAGTGCAACAGTAGGGAAAGCGCTGGATAGCGTAGGGGTAAAATTACTATTCCCACTCCAGTGAGTGCAACAGTAGGGAAAGGGTTGGATAGCGTAGGGGTAAAATTTCTATTCCCACTCCAGAGAGTGCAACAGTAGGGAAAGCGCTGGATAGCGTAGGGGTAAAAATTACTATTCCCACTACAGAGAGTGCAACAGTAGGGAAAGCGCTGGATAGCGTAGGGGTAAAAATTACTATTCCCACTCCAGTGAGTGCAACAGTAGGGAAAGGGTTGGATAGCGTAGGGGTAAAAATTACTATTCCCACTCCAGAGAGTGCAACAGTAGGGAAAGCGCTGGATAGCATAGGGGTAAAAATTACTATTCCCACTCCAGTGAGTGCAACAGTAGGGAAAGCGCTGGATAGCGTAGGGGTAAAACTTACTATTCCAACTCCAGAGAGTGCAATAGTACGGAAAGCGCTGGATAGCGTAGGGGTAAAAATTACGATTCCCACTTCAGTAAGTGCAACAGTAGGGAAAGCGCTGGATAGCGTAGGGTTAAAATTACTATTCCCACTCCAGAGAGTGCAACAGTAGGGAAAGCGTTGGATAGCGTAGGGGTAAAAATTACTATTCCCACTCCAGAGAGTGCAACAGTAGGGAAAGCGCTGGATAGCGTAGGGGTAAAAATTACTATTCCCACTCCAGTGAGTGCAACAGTAGGGAAAGCGTTGGACAACGTAGATGTTAAAAATAACATACATATAAATGAAATAAATATTGTAATTAAATAATGATTTATTAATAAATTTAGAAAAAAAAAACTACAAATATATCAAAAATAATAATTACTTTAATAATATTAAATACTTCCCACCCTATTCCCCAATAAACACACAACACACTCCACATAAAATTTCACACAATTAAATTAATTTTCAATTAATCAATTAATACAAATTAATTTGCAATTAATAATTACATTTAAAAAAATGTCAATAACAATAAATAATATGTAATAAAAATTAATAACCAATCAATAATTAATTAACAACAAAATTAATTATCAATACCAATAAATAATATTTAATAAAAATTAAGAGCCAATTAATAATTAATTAACAAAAAATTTATTTTCAATATCAATAAATAATATTTAATAAAAATTAATAACCAATTAATAATTACTTAACAAAAACAATATCAATACCAATAAATAATATTTAATAAAAAATATTAACCAATTAAAAATTAACAAAAAAATTAATTATCAATACTCAATTTTTCTTAATTAATTACTTAATTACAAATACATTACTTACCACCCTATTCCCCTAAAAACACACAACCCACTCCAATAATAAATTAATGCAAATAAAATAATTATCAATTAATAATAATGACCAATTAATAACTAATTAACAATTAATTAATTATTAATAACAATAATTAAAAATTAATAATTACTTAATTAAAATTAAATTACTTCCCACCCTATTCCCCTATAAACCCACAACCCGCTACAGAAATAAAACACAAAATGTAATTAAAATCAATTAATAATTCCTAAAAATTATTATTTAGTTTACTATAATTAAATTACTTCCCACCCTATTCCCCTATAATATCACAACCCGCTACGGTACTAAAACGCAAAATTTACTTTAAAAAAAATTATAATTTCTAAAAAATGTATACATATATTTAAAAAACAGTACAATACTTAACAAAAAATATAGAACACATACATATTAAATACATACTAAAATACATAACACTCATATAAATATCGATATTATTAACATCGATAATTTAACTATCGATATTACTAACATCGATATTTGCAACATCGATATTTCTTACCTTAACTTCGATATTCTGGTTGTTCGGTATTTTGTCCCTACGATATTTAAAACTCGATATAACTGTGCTTCGATATTTAAAAATCGATATTTTGACTGTCCACCCCCGTGGCGGTGTGCCTGTGCCGGCCGCAGTGCATCCGGGGCCACTAACTCTGCGCAGCTCAAACCATGGCCCCAGTCTGATGGCATGTTGGATGGCCTCTGGGTCGATGATCTGGGGGTCATCAACGCCATGTGTCTGTGGCCCTGCGCTGTCCGCTGCCTCTGGCCTCAACTGCTGTCCACCTGGGCTCACACATCAAATCGAGTCCTGACCTGCCCGGACGTCGCAACACCACAGGGTGCACACGCCACCACCGCCAGGACCAACTCCAAACGACAGGTGCCAGAGTCGGAAGTGTCTTACTGCCAGACTGTCAGAATTGCTCACACCTGTCATGGGTGCCATCATCAGCTTGATACCCTGCTCAGCTCTTCAGGAGCCACTAAGTCAGTGCACCACAAATCAAGGAACATTCTACTTGCATGTTGGGTGAACACTGTACTCCCTCCGGCTACCACCATGATGCTTCACAGTTGTTTCTGTTGTGCTGGTGTTTTATGTTTCTGCTTCAATTGTGATCACTGTTCAAGTTTTTGCCAGCACCAACGACTCCATGAGGGCTGGCTTACACTCACCCCACACACATCCAGCACATGCGTCACTGTACATGTGACCATGCCAATAAAGGTGTCGAGCGCACGTCCCCGTGGCCAGTTCAACGAACTATCTGTGTGTGTCCGTGTGCTCATGATGTATGCATTTGTGCCCCGGGCACTACAACATTACATTGTGCCGTGTACAGAGGACGCAGCCATGTCACCGCAGGCAGCGGGTGGGACATTGCACATGTAGCTTTGTCGTCCCCCACTCAATACGTAAGAGGAGTGAACTGGGCCGGCGTACGCCAGTCCAGCGTGGGGGTGTGGATGGTCATCCCGTGGCTCTGGGTGTGGTTCAGTACTGGAAATGTGCAAAGGCATGTGTCTCTGTCGCAGTGTGGGTCTCCGTTGCGGAGTGTTGGTGGGCCTTGATGGGACTTAGACACCCACGTATGTGATCTGGTTCGGCTTCCATGAGGTAGTACCCCACCTGCACATGTTCGGCCACCCCCTTCTGGCAGTCTGACACCTGGCCTTGGAATGCGATGTGTGCTTCGGTGGGCTGCTGGGAGCCAGCCGGGGTTGTGGGTGCATCCAGCTGTGTTGTCTGTGCAGGGGGTAGGATATCCTTGATGCAGCGGTGCTGCCCTGCTCTTGTAGGGGAATTGCCTAAGATGTCCATGGACTGTTGTGGGGCATAGGTGTCGGAAGTGTGGTGGTCCTCTTCAGCATCACTGTAGAGTTGTCTGGTCTGCTCTGCTGGAGGTGTTGTTTGTCCCTCTGCAATGTGAAGGGGAGATGCTTGTTGACATTGTGTTGGCATGTATGTTGCTGCATTGTTCAAGTTTACATTTAGACTTCATGACAATGTACATTGTGACTGTTTGGGAGGGGCGGACTATTTGATGCGGGACAGTGGACATTTGGACTACATGACATAGGTGAGGTTGTACACATACATTTGCATCTCACAGTTTCCTGCTATGTCAGATGTGATTGGCCATTTTCAACGCACAGGCGGACCCAGTTGTGTCCTCTGTTCTGCAGTGTAGATGTTGGACTGTGTACCACATTGTCGTCCATGTGGGTGTGCTTCATTGCTATGTGTGTGTGCTGCTTTGTGTGGGAGTCGCACCTGCAGCTGTGATTTTGCTGCCCCTTATCCCTTGGAGGCGGTGTGGCTTTGGCTTTTGTGCTTTTGAGGTGCTGTCATGTTGGCGACTTGGGTCATTTGTGCTCTTGGACGGTATTTGTACTCTTGTGCATTGTTTGTCTGCAGATGTGTTGTTGACGTCAGTGGTTGTTTGTGCAGGTGGATGTGTCAGAGTGTGACCTGCTCCTTTCCGGATGTGGTCCACACTCAGCCACCTCAGTCTCGTGGCGTGCACAGTGTCATGGTGATTGTACTCCAGCCATGCTGCTGGTCATGTGGTGTCACTTGCATTGTCAGTGTGGCTCTCACATAAACATCTTTGCTGTGTTTCGCACGGGGGCATGTGTGTGTTGTGTAATTGGTGATGTGTGGGGTGGGACTCCTTTGGGCACATGGTTAACGGGGGCCTACTTGATGTTTGTATGTGTGCTGCAGTGTGCCATGGGGATCAGGGACATGACCCAGGGTTATTGTGGGTGTGCGGTGTGCTACACGTCGTTGTGCACGTGTGCCATGGTGCCCGTCCCCCCCCATCCCCACAGTCCCTGTTCGTTGCTCACCCTGTTGCTGTTGTGTCAGGTCATGTTGAGCAGTGTCCGGACTCCCGACTCCTTGCACCGTCTCCACACTGATGACTGTGGGCGCTATTTGCTCCAGCTCCTCCTGTGGCGCAGGACTCCCACCTCCATTCGCCGTTGCTGCCTTCCTGTTGGCAGCGGGTTTCTGCTTGGTTTGGCTTTTCACATCGTGCCAGCACATCTTGGCCTCCTCGGCACTCCAACTGCATTCACGATGGGATGCCATTTTTCCGTCTGTATTGCCAATGACAAGGTGGTGGTGACGGACCGTTGTTGTTGGTGCTCTGTCACCTCCGTGACGACGATCGGGTTTTCCTGCGGACTGTACCCCGTCTTCCTCTTCCTCTTCTCCTTGGCCTTCCCCGACCCCGAGGTTCATTGCTGGTGGTCTGTGGGGCTTGTGGGGTTTGCGTTGACCTGGGCACTCGTTCCGGGTGCATCCATGTTGCTGCGCAGTTTGATTTGTTTATGGTGTGTTTTTCTTGTTCAGCTTTTATGGTGCATTTTCCCGCCAGGCGCGTGGGAATTGCAGGCCTAACGCTGATTGTCGCAGTTTTTTTTTCGTGGTTGGCCTCATCGCAACTTTTAATTTGCGTTGGTGTTTCGCATTTTTTCGGCGTCGCGGTATTTTTAACGCAGTCATTTGACGCGTTATCGTGGGACTATCGCATGGTGTGCCAGGTTGAGAATGCTACGTTAACACGGCGTTGTTTTTCCGCGATGGACTGCGATGTGAAAAGTTGCGTTATGCTAAACTTGCGGTGGTTATCACACGTTCTTGTGAATATGCCCCTAAAGCTTTTGATATTTTTCTGACCATGAACTCCATAGTGCCAATTTGTTCTGTTAATGGTCAGCAGAATGGGTCAAGTAACATCAAGGACCCCCCATCCTCTACCACCTGAAGTCAGCATGCCTCTGCTATTGTTAATCCCAAAGCATCTAATGAATGTGGACTTGAGCTGTCAGCCCGCACACAGCGTATTTATAAAGAATATATCAAAAATCTTTGCTTGTAGCTTTAGATGCCCTATTGACCCAATTGGTGACCTGCAATGGAACCATTTGTAGTTTTGACTGCACTAATGACTCTTCTGTATTTAGGCATGATGTAAGTAGGGATGTATTCAGGAGAAGGGCGTATGTCAAGATAGAAATTGTTTAGAAGGTTAATGTGCCTAAGTTAGTTTAGCAGTCAAGTTCAAACAGTGATTCCTTAAAAAATGAAGTCATCTATTGGATAAGGATGCAGGTCAGCTGCCTGTCCCTTGTCCGCTCTGACATAGTGGATGCACTTCACATGTCCAGGAAAGGGAAATCGTACAACACGTTCATGTTGACCCTAGCAGATCATAATCTAGTATTTGGGCTAATTTCCCTTGATGCACGTTTTTCACCTCCACCTACTCTTGGGATCCAATTTAAACTTCATCCCCCTTCTAGTCTTCCTCCCCGTGTTCCCTTTCATAAATTGTCTCAGGCTAATGTTTTGCTTTCAAGGCAGAGAACATCTTCTATAAATCTGAATCCTTGTGCCCAGGCACTAAAAGGAAATGACTTTTAGTCCTGTCATTTCCCTTCCCCAAGACACAGATAGATGTTTCGAGGCTAAGGGCCCTTGCCTACCCTTTAGTCTTTTTTCCTTCAGTTACCACACAAGAGTCA
Organism: Calotriton arnoldi; assembly: GCA_963921515.1. Classification (NCBI taxonomy): domain Eukaryota; kingdom Metazoa; phylum Chordata; class Amphibia; order Caudata; family Salamandridae; genus Calotriton; species Calotriton arnoldi. The sequence continues at coordinate 1,089,634 of CAWUFW010006266.1, read as the reverse complement.
GCTTTAAAAACTCTTGTATGTCCTAATGGTTCAGATGAGATCTTAACGACAGCATTGATAATGATTTCTCTTAGCTCTGGCTGTCCCTCGCAGGAGCCAGAACTCATCAACTTGTATCCTGGAACGGTGCTGGCTTACATTCCAAGTTAGCTGACTTGGAATCGCTTGAACCAGTGGACAGTTATAAAGTACTAATGTTTCAGGAAAAATGGTCGACTGAAGCTATCCATAGGATGGGCTTTACCACTTATTTTATTGGCGCACACCCCTCTGCAGCTGGGTGAACCTCTGGAGGACTGATTACCTGTGTCAAGGTATCACTGAGTTGTAACATCAAATTTCTGCTCATTGATTCCCCTGATTTACTAGGATTGAGCTTATTTGGACTTCATGGACTCAGTTTATAATCGCACTCTTCCTCACAATAAGGAGTCACAAACCTTTGTCATGTTACTCATTTTAGACTCTCAGTTGTCCAAACTTAGACCTAGTCTGAATCTTTTACCTGGTGGAGACTTTAATATCACCTTTGAGACCCTAGAGACCATAAATTTGGTAATGGAAAAAATGAAGCCAGAGGTATTCCATTCCTTGACTTCCTGTTTGCACCTACTACTATAGGTGCTGTACTGCTTACCCATTTGACATTGTCCCATAGTATGCGATCTTGTAATGGTCGGTGAAAATCCGATCAAGTGAGGTCATATACTTTTAATAGAGGGATGCATAAAAGTAGGTTAGACTATTTTCTTTTGGACACAGCTCTATGAGATAAGATGCTCAACTTTATAGTAATCCCTGGAACTAACAGCCACCACTGGGCTTTACAGATTATTTTAATCCCTACCTTGATCATGTACTATCTTGGGCAAAATGGTTTAAACTAAGTAGAACCCTTTATAAGAAATAACCATACATCAATAAAAGGGACGATGATTTTAGCAAATCAGGAAGCTCAAACTAAGATTTATGACTTCTTTTATCTGGCATTTGCACCCTATATTGACCTCCTGTGGCATGAAATTTGGATAGGTGAGATCCATCAGCGACTATTTGACCAACTAAGAAAACTCTTCCAACAGGCTATGGGGCCGATTACGATGCCGGACGGACCAGAGTCCGTCCGGTATCATTCTGGAACTGGAACCAAACGACCTCCAGTCGTTGGTTCCATTCCAGGAATTAGGATGCGACCGAACCCTGTTAGGTCGCAATCCTATACTTTGCTATGGGAGCATGCATTCCGAACGGAATGCATGCTCTCATAGCGAAATGCTAAGATGCAGTTCATACCTGCACCCCGAGGCAGGCACCTCAAGGTGCCTGCCACCAGGTGCAGGGATCAACGGGGGGGGGGTAAGCCTCCATTCGGCGGCCTTGCACCCATGGGGGCCCTGCTGGGGGCCACCAAAGCTGTTTCCCACTGCCTTTTTTGCTGGAAAGGCCAGCACAAAAAGGCAGTGGGAATTGTAATCCCTCGGCTGGAAAGAGGCAGCCTGGGGATTACTGTGGGCCTTCCGAATGGCGGAAGTAAGCCATTCGGAAGACTGGTTAGGATTCCCTTCCGACCGAGCCCTTTGAAATGGCTTGGTTGGAAGGGAATCCGAACCAGTGATTACGATGCGGACAGGAGGGCTCCGACCGATGGTCGGAGCCCTTCCTGCCCGCATCGTAATCGGCCCCAAAGTTGTGAAGTTACATAGGCCCCAGGCACAAACACTTCCATTTTACATGCTCACGTTGAAAATTGAATTTTCTTTAGACGATGACTCGTGACACGTATTTGTTTGTGTGGTCTCATGAGATAATGTACTCAGAACTGGTTTGCTTACAGTTACATCTCCTTGTAGGCATATTATCTGGCCTTAGAACATTCTGTACAAGGACTTAGTACACTGTGCAAAATGTCGCTGTTTGTTATTGTCCATTCGGCGACAGCTCTGAGTGGATATAATTAACAATGACAACAGGACCAGAACTCAGGTATGGAACTTATGGGTCCAGTTTATTATATAAGCTACACTATGCCTCTGATTAGACAGAGGAGCATCTCAATGGATTGTTGAAGGCCGCCCTATGCCCGAATTCTAGCCCAGCTGAATTCCAACACCATCCTGAAAAGGACACCAAGCTTGGCTGCCAGATGACACACGCCCACAGTTTAATGGGAGGTTAGACCACTCTAAGGTATTCTGGCAGACCCGCACACCCTGTGCTTTATAGGATAGGCAGCGCTATGTAGGAGTGAAATTATATGTATTTATATAATCCAATGGAAATGCATGATGGTTGAATTATTCATTCTGTTCACCATTCTTTTAATGCTGGTAACATTATTTTGCTCCATTCTATTAATCATTGCAGCGCAGGTATTTTTTTTCACAACAGTACAATAACTTCAATAAATGTTTGAAATGCCAATTTGTGTACTTCTTGTGTCTCCCTTTATGGATGCCTGAGTTACTAATGAAAGGATAGAATCTGTTTCAACGATTTCCTTGGAGGAATTAGGGTTGTCATGTTCTAAGGTTGCAGACACCATTCGGTGATGTGTAAGTTTAGGGGCCCAGATGGCTCACTGTGAGCTAGCCAGGAATGAAGTCAACATATTCTGATGGTATGAGTTCGACTCAGTCCCACAAAGTTTTGAGGCTTATGTTGCCTAACGCACAGTCTTACTGAGAAAGTGCAAACCTTACAACAACTATATGTGCTCCACTCCCAATTCCATCTGCTAGAAGAAAGAAGAGATTGTGGTACAAAATAACATGCCACAAAGGGAAATCCTCCTTTATTCAAGTAAATAAAGCTTGTATTCCATCCTCGATTAGAAAAGCCAGACTACATGATAGGCAAATTCTTGATATAAGTAAAAAGGAGTGCGATGAGGCTGTTTGGATGGATCTTTTGAGGTTTCGATAGCTAATGATATGTCTTCTTTCTGGCACATTTTCGCCCATGATAGTAGACAGAGTAGTTCTCCTACTGACTATTCAATGTAACCTAAGGTATAGGTCTCCCCTTTTGAGAATCTTTATTCCTCTGCACCTCTATTGGAGACTATTCCAGCTACTTACTCTTTTACTCCATCTGGACCCCTGACATTTGCATCTGAGGTGTATTTGTTTTTCTGTATGGCAGACACTCAGGCTGCTACTGATACAGTGAAAGTAGGCAAAGCCCCAGGCCCTGATAAGATTCCCAGGGATCTCTTCCTCCCTGACCCCAATTAGCAAGCTCCCTACATAAACCTACTTTCAAATGCCATAAGTGATGGGATGGAGATCCCCTACACACAGCTTGGAGCCAAAATTGTCCCTATTTATAAAAAGTGGGGCAGAGCAATACCAGGGAATTATAGACCTGTAAGTCTAGTGGACAATCTTATAACGATCTTTGCTAGACAAGTTTTAAATAAACGTGTGCAATGGATGACAGATATTAACATCTTATTCCCCTTTCAGGCCAGTATCAAGGCTAAAGTCGGCACTATCAATCAAACTTTTCACTTTTCACTCATCCATTGGAAATATGTAATCCCCTCAAAGGATCATTTGCATAATACATTTGTTGACCTACAGTCAGCTTTTGACTTGGTCCCGAAACAGTTATTGTGGGAGTCCATCAAGTTAATGGATCTCCCTGCCCTGTTGCTGCATATTATTATTAGATCATTTAAGAATAATTATGCCCTGGTGCGCTGGGGCATGCAGGGGGAGATAACTTAGGGCATCCTTGGGAAAATAGGGGTAAGTGAAGGATGTGTTCTTGCCCCTATTCTTTTCTCACTAAATAATAATGATGTTTTTACAACAGTTCTAGATTGCACTCATGATTTCCCTAAATTAAATGACTCACCTGTACCTGCACTACGCTTCACTGATGATACCGTTCTCTTATCAAGAACGTCTACAGGTCTGCAAAATCCTTTAGCCAAATGGAATACCTACTGTGCTTACAAGGGCCTAGAAATTAACATTTTGAAAGCAAAATATATAGCCTTGAACCTCCATAGGGCATTCAAGGGTAATATTTATATAGGCCCTTTTCAATTGGAGAAGGTGGAGAGCTGTGACTACTTGGGTATAAAAATCGTCAGTAGATCTTCTTGGGGATCACAAATAGAGAAGAGTGGATCTATTCTGCAGCGTAGGGCAGGCACACTTTTGAAACTCCAGCGTGCATCAACCACCAGATCTGTATCTTCAGCCTTGAAGGTTTATAAAGCAAAAGCTCAGTTTGCAGCCCTCTATGGAGCTGAGATTTGAGTTTATGTAAACACATCAATGGTGGTGGTAGCAGAAAGCTCTTTTGCCAGAATTCTCTCTAATTTCCCACAAAGTACTCCATTAATACCATTCTTTTTTTATATTAGGTTACTCAGAATTGAGCATTTGGCTTCCCTGAGACCCCTTTTGTACTAGGTACAAATATGGACTAATGATAATTTGGCCCCCTATAAGGCGAGCTTTCCAGAAATATTGAAATCTTGTACGTCCAACACCATTCCCTTGCTTTGCCATGTAAAATCTTTGCTAGTCACATTAGGATGAGAAATCTGGTGGACGGATCCAACATCTTTAATTCCTCAAATGTGTCTAATATATCCAATTATGGCACATCATTATACTGAAGGGAACACACTCCTGTGAAAGACCTAATATCACAGATACAATATAAACTTTTTTAATTGGACAAATTGCCTGCGATTTTGGTTGGCGGCCACAAAGAACAATACGCATATTGGAAGGCACTAGCTATTAATTTTGCATGCTGTATGTACTTTAGGTAATTTGCAATAGAATTGTTAGCCCTGATGAAGTCAGTGGTATACCTACCATAGACTAAATAACTTGATAAATAAATTGGAGAACACATCTACATCAACTCTTTGTGGAGACTTGTGATTTGGACATGGGAGTTCGGGATAATTCTGAATGTGATTTGGGGGCATTTTGTCTCCTGTTTGGAAGTGTGGAGTGGCCGCTTGATATCCCTTGAGCAGCATTCTAACTTTTTGTTTCTAAATATCTGATACGATTGTGGTCAGCGGTTACCCTGCCACGTCATTGTTGTAAATCTTTAATTCCTGTCACCAAAAGTCATTGTAAAATAAACTCTACAAGAACTGTGTAGTGGGCCAGATACAATCGATACCTCAGTGGGGAGTCTCACAGTTATGTATCTGGAACATAAGCCTTACCCACTATGGAGTTTTTTCTGGATGAAATGTATCCACCTTTAGCAAAGGCACCATATATAAGGTTTCGGTTTGGTACTTTTTGTATCAAACCTTATACATCTAGTTGGTCCACGTCTCAATCTCCCAGTGTATATTGCTCATTCTGCATTCTGTTTGGAAGCAGAGAACATTGAACATCTATTAATTTTTTGCCCGGCCTACCATTAGCCAGGAGAAAATAGGTTCCTCCCATCTGCCTCTACCTGGGCTCTTGCCGCTGCATGCCTGCTTTAAGAATTTTGCATTGTGATACTTCTCTGCCAATAGTTTTTACCATAAGTCGATATTTATATTGTGTGTGTGGCGTATTAGGAAATATTTAGGCCTGCCGCTGTAGGAATCTCTAAATTTCATCTAGGACAAATCCCAGTAGCCTCAGGACCTAATTGAGGAAGACCCTGTTCAAGAAATATATGTGCCAGGTACACATTATGGAGGGAGGCTATGGACTAGCTTGCCAAACAGACCCCAAAGGATGTAGAAAGAGACATACAATATACCATTGATTAAACGTCAATGCTATTAGATCCCACAAAAGTTACCTGAAACTTTGATATAGCAGACAGCGATGCTGAAGAGCAGTCACAGCTGCAATGGGCTCTATCAACTAATAAATTATCAGACTTAACCATTCTTCATCAATCCCCTGTAACAGAGAGTCCTGAGATCAATGCAAAGGGTATTAGAGAATCCGCCAGCCCCCGACTGGAACAACATCCCACTTTAGCATCCATATATAATCTGTTATGTCTTCATAGAGACAAATATAAGAAGAATTATGTGGCACTAAAAACATTGCATCTCAAAACTTTGATAGCTGTCTTTTGGATCTCTAAACAGATAATCATGCTAAGTACCCAGGTGCATTAAGTTGACCAATGAACATCTAACCTTGAGGATACAACTCATTCCATGCAGTGTTAGCTGGAAAGACTAACTAAAGACTTGGCGTGGAAGCTGGAAGATTTGAAAAATCGTTCTTTAAGGAATAATCTACGAGTGTTGGGTATTCCTGAGGCACCAAAGGCAAAGATCCTAGAGGCTTCATGGTTTGATGATTTCAACAACCCTTCCCTGACCTGTCGAATTGGAACACTGATTGCCAAATACAACAGACTCAAAGATTTCCTTTTCAAAAGAGCAAACATATGAAACAAATCGCTTGCCCAATTAGCATTCTGATTCATGTTTGTAATTTTATTTCAAAGGAGGTTTTGTACTAGACTGCTCATCTGAATAATCCGGGTTGATCTGACATGCTTGCTTTTTTTGTACAATCATATTTTTAGGGTTTCTGGGAACTACGACAATTAATTGTATTTCTGGAGGTGGCAGGAATACAAGTATTTTTGCAAGAACCATCAAAGCTTAAAGTTGTCATTAGAAATAGTACTTACTATTGCACATCCAATCATGCACCATTAAGCCAAGATAGAATGTATATTTATTTGCACACACACATAAATATATCTACTTTTAATAAATATATATATATATCTTTATATATATGTATGTATACATATATATATGTATGCGTTTGTGTGTATATGCATATTTAAAGTCCATTTGAATAATATTTTATTTTAGCTAAATTATTATATATAAATTATTTTTTATTTTCATGATGAAATTTAAAATTAATATAATTAAAACATATAACTTAATTACATTAACAAACAAGTATTTAAAAAAAATCTATTTAATAAAATTAAAATCGCAAAACCATGTTTTATAATTGATTTTACATTAAATGCTTATGATTTATTACTAATTTACATTAAGTAACGAAATTAAATTAATTTTGCTAAATAATTATGACAGCAAAATGCCTTTTCTTAATGTTCATCCCTATACACTACCCATACCTAAGCCCTAAAAACTCCATAATACCTGTACACACAACCCGGCCCTAAAATATTCTTACTACCCTATACACTACCCATCTCTGAGCCCTTAAAATGCTTTCTACCCTTATATCCCGCAAATGATTACTACATATTTTTGTATTTAATAAAATTTAAATCTCGAACCCATATTTTATTATTTTTTTTAAATTAATTACTTATTCTGTAATACTTATTTGCATTGAGCAACTTAAAGTGAATTCATTTTTCTGAATAATAATTATGACTGCAAAAGGGCTATTCTTAATGTCCAAAAACACTTTTAAAAGTCAAGGCAGTTCTTTCTGACTCACAAAAGGAATTTTATAATCCTTTTCAAACCACAACTAGGAGGGGTAGTGAAAGAGTCACCCCTCTCCAAATCCGATTCAGAGAGGCATGTGTCAATGAGTTAAGACCGCAATTGCAGTTGCAAACCATTGTTGAGTTACTGACTCCAGAGTTGGGGTGGTCAATGATTCCTAAAGGGAAAGGTGTCCTCTTGGGACACCTTCTCATTTGTGAATCATGTTGGCAACCTCAGATAGAGCAAGCAATGGTTCAGGTGACCGCAGTTTGGTCCTGCTTATGTTTTTCGCATACAGGATTTGTTTGGGGTTTAAACAGTACCTGATGCTGTAATGAACACCAGGGGCCGTATTATAGAAAATGCCCTAGGGTGCAACAGGGGTCTGCACCCAGTTTGTGTGTCCCCGGGGCACATTGGTATAACAGAAGGGGCAGCAGATGCTTGTGCAGCACCTTCTGTTATACAGATAGTGCTGGCGCTATTGAGAGAGGGCGTTCCCTACTTTGCATGTGGGCGAGTTCTTCATAATAGGGAGCACTTTTTCCTATTTGCACTCGACACACCTGCTTAAAGGTGCACTGTGATGCAAACAGGGAAAGTGTGCCGTTATAGTAATACAGGCCCAGGTGGTATTTCTAAAAAAAAGTTTCTATTTTGGGAATATAAATGCAGGGACAGAGGTCTGCTATCCCTTGCAGGCTTCTGCCCCTGCATTGCAACCAATCACGAGGGTACAGACTTTGACATGCTTAATTTATATATATTAGGAACGTCGTTTTGCTAACCCAAAAGAGGGAAGATAATTAAAAATGGAGCATTTAGAGGAGAATTTTATTGCTAGAATTCAAGTATTTGTAGAGAAAGGAAAACTGGGGCATGAAATGACAAGGTACAAAGTGCTGTCCTGTGGACAAATAGCCAAGATTTATCCCAGAGGAGTTGAGGTTTTTGCAAACCTTATGGAGAAGAGGAACAAACAATACATAACATCTAAAGAATGAGAGTAGATATCTTAGCCATGGCAGTCAGAATGGTTTTTCAAAGCAAAGAGCTGAATAAAAGCCAACATTTACACCTGAAAGGCACTTAAACCCTCATTACATGTGGCCCACAAAAATCCCCGTGATTTCCACAAAATGGAATTATCAGGGCTCTCAGAAATTCCAGTACAGGAGAAATATTGAAGATTACAAGGATTTGGAGAAACAATATCAAGAATCAGTGTCTCTGCTTCATTTCAGCATGATTTCCTGTGGTATTTCACACTGATATCTCTGCTGCTTTTAGCAGAACTTGTAATCTCTCTGCCTTCCAACTGAAATAATTAGCTCAGTATTCACCACTAACAACAGGCAGGTCAAGTGCACCCCCTTTTCTGTGGCTAAACTCCTGGAATTGGCCAAAAGCTTATGCCACCAGAAGCGAACTACATCTGGGAACTCCTTAGCTGCGTGGGAAACCGTCACTAAGGACTTCAGTGATAGATTAGCCACTGACATAACTATTAGAAGTGCACTTCAGGTAGGGGAACGCCCAGCAAACTCCAATGCCTTGCAACTTGCTCAAGCTAAAAGGCTCAAGCGATCTATAAACAAAACTCTAAGAATACTTCGAGGAGTGTGCAAGATTTCACTCTGCAGTGCGAATAGAGAGAGCACAAAGCAACTTTAAAAAGCTAAATCGGACCATAAAAAGACAGGAAAGTGAGTCACTGTGGACAAAGCTGCTTAACGATATAAACAAAAATGACAGTGCATGGTTCTGGTGAACAATTAACTCACTTCAACCCCCATCCCATTTAGAAATAAACTCTCATCTTCCTGAGGAATCCTGGGCCAAGGTCTGTTCGGGCATTTCAACTGCCCCGAGCACTGGGAGTCATTCGCAGCAATCTAGATAAATCTAACAGAAGAAACACTTATAGATCTCATTTACGACACCGTCAATAACAATGCCGGCATACCATCCTAAAATCATGAATCTGTACAAATCACTTGGGTGGACGCCCTCAGCATAACAGCGCAGCAAATCAAGAGACAGATAGCCAAATGGAGCTGGGAAAGCGCCCCAGGCCCCAATGGGATCCCACCTGTATTGTTCAAGCAAGATCCTTCATACTGGTCTGAAATCATGGAACCAGCATTCCAACATATTCAGATGGAAGAATCAATCCCAGTATCCTGGAAGGAATCCATAATATCCCCTATCTACAAGCAGGGCAAGGAGAGAAATACAAAAAGCTGCCGCCTGGTTGCCTTGATCAACAATGATGCCAAATACTATGCCGGAACGATCCTGGAGGAACTAACATCCTGGACCACAAGCAATTCCATCATACCTCTAAATCAAACTTGCTTCTGCAAGCACATGGGAACTACCACCAATATCATGGCCTTATCCTTGCTGATTGATGCTGCTAAAGAAGCCAAGCAATCTCTGTACTTATGCTTCATCAATTACTGCTCTACCTTTGACCTTGTTGATCAAGCAAAACTATGGCAGAAGTTGAAAAACTAGAATATTCCACCGGCCCTTCTAAGGCAGCAAGCCCTGCTGCACAAGGACTCCTGGGTAAAAGTCAAACTGGGGGCCAGGACACACCTCTCTAGGCGAATTCCAACCATCAAGACGACGATCTAGTATTTAGCCTCATGCCAGCTGAATTGCAGCACTTACTTGATGCTATCCAAGAGTACTAGCTGGAAAACGCTGTGCGAATCAACTTGGAAAAATAAAAATCATGGCAATAAACTACACAAAACCGAGAAAACTACACTGGCATTTGGGCAAACATCGCTTGGAGCCTGTGACAAAATATAAATACTTAGGAGTCATTATAGACAATAAGGGATCTTTCAAGCCTCAGAAAGAAGCCCAGAGACAAAAAGGCACCACCGTAACATTAGCACTGAGGCCTTTGAAGAATGAAGTGGCTGGCCCCACCTTAACTCCTTTACTCCAGGTACTCCAAACAAAACTCCTGCCAATAATAACATATGGGAGTTAGTCATTGCGAGGGAGAAACGCAAGCACCCTGGACAGCATTACTATCAGGGTATAGGGAATGGGCTTTAGTCTCCCAAAATACACCTCCCCCACCCAAATAAGATTAGAATTTTGCCTTCAGAGTCAAATCACGGCCAGAAGGGGGGTGTATATTAAATGCTGGCACAAGATTAGAGGCGCTGAACAGAATACACTAAACTCTCATCTCTGGGTGGAATTGACATCTCAAGAAAGATCCATAGCCAGAGTTTATCTTTATGACTCGTTAACATAGCTAGGCCTTTGGAAGACATCAGCAACTCATGCCAGCTTAAAGAAACTAGTCACCAAAGCCATCTAAATTAACTCACTAATAGAGGGCAAGTCATTGCTGGCAGACAGGGCACAAGGCTGGTTTGTACTGAACAACTACACCACTGCAAAGCCGCAACCCTACCTCAGTATGGGATTCGACTTGGCAGCGAAGGAGAAATTTTTGAGCTATTGCTTGAGCATGCTACTCTCACTCCTACACCTACCGCCCTGGAATTGGAAAACAAAAACGACCTCCTGGCACCTATACGGAACAGGGCGTGAAGACCTTTTGCACAAAATATGTACCTGCACAAAGTTATTGGAGGAGCGACAAACAATGCTCCTCCCCCTCTTCAATCAAAGAGGCATTAGAACCTGCAGATAGGCTGTATTGGCCTGTTTTGATCCAAACGCTACACAACTAAACTGCTGCTTTGTGAGATTACTCAACATTGCAGAAAAGAGACTGGCATCACTGCCATTTTGTAATGGAAAAACAGGTGAATAAAAGATATCTCAAGAATAATCTGAGGAAACAACTAAGTACAAAACTGCAGTATTTGAAACAAAATCTAAGCCACTATGATAGGAACATTCAAGCCGACTTACTTGTATAGAACCTTGCAATCTATTCACGCATCAAGCACTTTATCTTAGAATTCTCAAAGTGCATATTACATTGGGTAATTTGCACCGGTCATGTCTATGCACTAAGCACTTTAAGAAAGCAAGTTTTAAAATGGTAAATTTATTTGGCGAATTTACACTGGCCACGTTTACATCTTGATGCACTGGCACTTTAACTTGGCGTACTCCCTTGTTTCTAATGAATCTAAGTTAGGATCGGGACCCTTGACATAAGTCTCCTGCGAACACTGCAGTAGGAATGAACTAAGCAGCTACTATTTGAGAACTCCTTGTTTGTGAACTGAATATCCTGGCGCAACAGTATTTGGTACAAAAAGCAGATAGCTGGATGAATTTTACATGGTTTTAATTTTATGCTTTCAGTGTTAATTGTAATGTTTTAATTAACTGTACAATAAAATTACTTACTTATTGTCGAAGGGACTGATAACTCAAGTTGCAGTTCTTGTCGGAATTTACAGGCCACTAATAATGAGGGCCTAAGTAGAAATGAAAATAAGAGTGCCGTAATCAGATAAAAGTCCACATATTGGGAAATAGCAGATGCAGTCAAACAATGGTGAATGAAGTAAAGAGATGTTAAATGCAATAAGAAAGGAAGACAGGAAGACTCTAAAGTCAGTTTTAGGAGCTAAAAATGTTGTTCTAAATGATTGCCTACATGGGATAGTGTCCATTGTATGACGCTCAAACATGCTTTGTGCAGAAAGGTGATAGAAAACTGACATGAGGTAGTACAATATGACAATCAAAAAGAGAAGTTCCGCTGAAGATGGAGGCTGTGTCAAAAGGTAAGCAAGAAGCAAAAGAGTGCACACATGTGACGGGCAGACTGATCATACGTATAAATGTGAATTAGCATGAACTAGATGTGACAGCTGTTTCCAGCAGCTTACCGTGTGCTACCTCATACTTTCAACTCCTGCTATTGGTCTCAGGAGTCATGAAAGCAGTTGCAGGAGGAAATGTTTACTATTTTTAGTTTTCACCAGCTGCGGCCCGTGCAGGTAAGAGCGGAGGGGCCGGGTTGGGGGGGGGATTCGACAGAAGACTACGAGTGAAAATTGAATAAATAATTAATTTTCCCTCGTTATCTTCTCTCGAAATTCCCACCCACCTGGCCCAACCACACCACCGCTCTTACCTGCATGGCTGTGGCTGTTTAGGTCAAGCATTCGAGACCTCTTGTATATACTTTAGTATATACTTATATGTGTATGTACTTTGTGGGCTCTGGAGATCAGCCCTATGACTTGTCTGCTTCCGCTTAGGGACTTTTTTTTCTGTTCAACTGCCTCTATTTAACTGTCATGATAGAAAACGACCAGCAGAGGTCAGTAAAATACCAGAATTGCTGTCTGCTGAGGGACTTTATATTTTTATTTTTCTGGCAACTGCCTCTATTTAACTTTCTTGATAGAAAACGACCAGCAGAGGTCAGTAAAATACCAGAATCACTTTAGCATTCTCTAGATTCCAGTCCATAGAAATTGTCTTCCATGAGCACCCGTAGACAATAATATTTTTTTCAAATCTTGTATTTTCAGTGACATGACCACCGAAGGCCCTGATTTTATTTTAAAAACAGAGCTTTGGACTATACCATTTCCCGCTGAAAGGCAATATTTCTCTCCATGTGTTCCCAAGCCTGGCGTGTCACACAGTTTGGTGCTTACTTTCCCTCCATGTTAAAGAACAGTAGATGTTTCAGCACCCAGGCTAATGAGCTGCATAGCTAAATACATATAAGGTCCCAAAGGCGAGACTGATTGCATTGCAAATGCTTGTTTTCACTCCTTATCACTCTCCCTAACTTTCTAGCAGCAAATGGAAGAGTGCTAAGCGGCTCAGGATGGGGCAATGGGTCAACACTTGTTTATTATTGAGACTCAAAGATGCAAAATGTCACTTCTGCTACTCCTGATCTTTTGGTAGATTGATGTTCTCAATAATAAGATGAAAAATAAAAGTGGAAAACAACATAAACACAAGGCAAAACAATAATAGTGCAAAAATACACAAAAGCAAAAGAAATCTAGGATGCCTAAATTAGGCACCAGCTCGAGGACAAATATTTTACTCTTTTTAAATTTTAGAGAGCAGGAAGCTGTTATTTCTGCGCGAAATGGAGGCACGAATAAGTAAATGAAAAAATTGGGACATTGCATGGGTAAGCTAAATAGCTGCCAAATCTGTAAAGAAAGAAAGATCATAATGCGAACTATGAAGTGCGAAGGAAGACTGCAGGCACTCCAGCATGATAACCATAATGAACCTAAATAAGGAATGCTTGAAAACAGGTGACACTAAAGCTCACACAAACTCGGACGGGAAAAAGCATCATATAATATAATAATAGGAAGGGAATAAAGGAGAAGAATGGAGGAAAACACGATCAAATAAGGGAGCTTGCTGCCTCAGGCAAGATGAAAAAAAGAAATAACAGAACATTAGAAATGAAGGGACAGATTGACCACAATCATCATGTACAGGATTTGAGCGAAAAAAGGTAAATAACTCTGCTTTAGATGGAAGTACTTAAAGAAAAAAAAAAAGACAATTGGTTTTCAAAATAGGAAAAAAGAGATACAGTCGATGACAAACCCCGAAAATTACTGAATTAGAATAGCTTGCAAACACTGCTAGGACAAAAAAAACTATGACCCAGAGCTGAGGGATTTCGTCATTAAATAATACAATATTACACCATTTCTCACAAAGAAATGTCACTTTCACTCTGGGAGTAAGAAGACCTAAAAATGCCAATAGTGGACAAAAGGTGCCTGGTTATACTAATACGGTTCACAGTAATGCCCTGCGCTGGGTTCACCTTCATTGAATGTGCCTGACGCAGAACATGACCATGTACCAGATTACAAAAAATATGCTTTCTCTACAGCTGTTGTAAATTCATAAGTTATCGCCTGTCCTAGGGAGAGCGCAGTTGTGAGGGACAAAGCCACAGTATCATACCTGGGTCATATTTACAAGAGCTTATCACCACCAGAACGTCACTTTTTGTGATGTTCTAGTGGCGATAAGCCCTTGGCCTTATTTACAAGGTGGCGATAAGTCACTTAACATGGCTTAAAGCCGCCTCGTGAACAAGGCCCCCTTTCATGCAGCACTTAGCGTGAAAGGGGTGGGCAGTGAGTGTTGCGGTGGCCGTTCAGTCGCAACACCCATTGCTTTTTTATGCTGCCCCCTATTTACAAGGGTGGCATAAATAGGAGGCAGTGCCAAAAATAAGACCAGGGACAACCCGGTCCTAACCTGGCAAAACGAGGAGAAATTATTAATTTCTTCTCGTTTTTGCTGTTTCCATGTGTGCTGTATTCTTCAGCACACATAGAAACAGCAAATCGCCACTAGTGATTGTTTATGTGGAGGAAGGTGTCCCTTCCTGCACATAAACAATCATTAAAAAATGAATAATTGTAACTTCTGTGTGCGCTGCAGCACACATTGAAGTTACAAATCGCCATTACTGATTGTTTATGTGCAGGAAGGGACACCTTCCTCCACATGAACAATCATTCCCCGCAATACAGGCAGCCTTGCACTATAGTGCAAGGGTGCCTGTGTTGGCGCTAGGCAGCTAGGCAGCTAAATTTAGTCCCAGAGCTAGGTGAAACGCAGGGTTGCGCTGTATTCTTGTAAATACGATGCTTCCCTGCATTTTCAGAATGGCGGAGCGTGGCGTTAGCAATTTTAGCTCAACACCGCGCTCTGCCATTCTTTTGTAAACATGCCCCTCTGTCTTTCTCAGACAGCGGATTTCAAGAGGGGATAGGGATTTCCCACAAGCAGAAACAGCATGTGACTGGACCCGCTTGTGGAAAAATGCCCAGAGGGTCCCTGGGATCTAGAACCCCCACTGCAAGGGTCAGGTTGACTGTGGGCCACTGCTTATGTGGTTCATAATAACTGTGCCTACAGACAGTTTGCCCTTGCATCCACATCTGTAATAAAGTACTGTTGCAGAATAAATGGAAGGGGTGTGGTCACAAGGGGTGCACCACCATGCAAATGAGGGAATGCCCTTTGGGATAGCAGAATATCCACCTCTGCAATCTATGTTACAGCACTTAAGTTCTATACAAAGATTGCCTGCAACCCACCTGCACTGCAGTTTTTATTTTTTGCTGTTTTCTATTTCGTTATTAACTACCAAATTGGAAAGGAGAATGTACAAGAAGATATCCTGGCTTAAACTGAGACTTGAGCTACAGAAATCATGACCTGGTGTACTTATAAAATATTTGGGCAAGTGAAGATTTCTTTGCTGGCCGATAACCAAGTCAAAGAGTAATCAAGTTAGTTGCTTATTATAATCTTGGTTGTATTCCGACCCAAGCAAATCTATTGAGGATGCACTGGGTTACTATGGTTCAGCCTTACACATTTCGGCAATCAATCAACAAATGCAGGTGCAACAACACCGATGCTATCATGGTTCCTTATGCTAGATATCAAAAATCCAAAAATCGGTACCACTTCTGACTACAACATTTGCTCAGGAAGTCAGAATATCCAATGCCACATCCTCCAATACCTGCACTCGAATACAAATTGACTACTGACGTTATCAAAACACTTTGGCCCTCATTTAAAGTTTGGTGAGTGGCTTACGAACTGCCATATTTAGTGACCTCCACCGGCATGGTGGTCACTGTGGCTTCAAAGGAGCCATTACCACAATGGCACCTCTGAGAGCACTAAAAGCTTGCTGAGTGGCTGCATGTTTCATGCGGCCGCTCAGCAAACTTTTTTGGGGAGTTTGTTTTTGTAAAACAAAATACTAATGTCCCAGACACCCTGGGAGATTTCTCTCAGGGTTTGGGGGATGGTCTGATGTAATTGCACAGATGACCCCATGTTCATTAGTCTGTCATCATAAGGTTGTCTCTGGCGGCACAACCGGGGGCACCACTTGTAAAAACATGGCAGCCCACCCAACTCTAAAGAGAGCCAACAGACGGCCAGTTTGGTGGATAGTAAACTCCGCCACATTTGTGGTGGAGTACCCTGTCGTCCAAACTCTAAACAACCCTCTTAATCTCTAACCAACAATACTTTGTTTGACACAGTTACTATGAACTTTGTTGTAGCGTTACCATTGAGAATGATAGCACTGAGAACTAAAGCATCACATTTGGGTGTCTAACATGGCTCATTTTATGCTATGTGAAGACATTCCCTGACCTGAAGCCTGTCTAAAATATATCCATATAAACTGAACTGAAAGCATATATCACAGGTAGTTATCTTGGACAAAGGTTCAAAACTGATGTATCATTTTAGGCTTAACTTTTACCATTGGAACAAATGTAAGTCTGTCCACCTTTGAGTTACCACCCTTGAGACTGATGGGCAGAAAGAACTGAATTACCCGTCAAGTGGTATTTGCAGTATTTTTACCTGTAACGTCCATTCTTGGATCAAGTTTATGTGCACAGCTGATTCTTTTACTCATCCCTCCAGATTGAACCATCCCTCTGTCTCAAAGAATCATCTACAAGTGAAAGCCCTACAATAATCCCTACTTTTCATGCACTCCCACTTGTCATAGAGCACTATAAGGTCATTTTTCAAGAATATGCTTTAACACACCAGCCACTGTATATATGTAAAGTAAAATACAAAGTATAGGCTGGTCGATGAGGTTGTCCAGCAGCTACATAGCACCTGGTGATTTAGTTTTGCTGTTAACAAAACACTACCATATGCTGTGTTCTAGAAACCCAATTCTGGAAATCCTATGTCCTTTGAAAATGTCTCGCAACATCAGTATGGAGCCAATAAGATTATGTTCATTTGTGGCCCTTTGGGTACACCCATTGTCACATGCATAAGTTAGAACCCTGTTTCAATATACATTCCAACAACTAGGCCCCTCAGAAACCTTTGAAAGATGGATGTGGTGGCATCGTCTATGAACTACAGGATCGGTTTCATACACCTTTGGATCTTGATTGGCTGGATCAATGACTGCCTGGAAGACAGATTTTAGAAGTCAACAGCCAACACCCACACTTAGTGCCCAGTGACCCTTTTCATGGCCACTATCCCCATAAGTTATGGAAGAGGCACCCTCGCTCATGGGATACTGTCAGGCATCCTTCTTTTCCCCAGGCTTATGAGAGGCTTTTGTATGTGTGTTCTCAACTGTGGACATTGTAGAACAGCACATATCCACTCCTTTGAGCATAAGCAATGTCCAGTGGAGACACCTTCAGGTGGGTAATGTTGGATAAGCAGAATTTTGGAAATTATGTTCAGACATTTTACTTTAGCCCCTGGTTTTATGCAGGCATTGTCTTGGCCAAGTCTGCATTAAAAGCATATGTGGAGGGATCCTTTAATAGCCATATTTGTTTTTAAGGAAAAATTAGCCCCACCCACTCTCTTGCTCTTTATCTGCAGTCATATGAGTGAGAAGAAACTTAGGATCTGTTCATGTGTCCTGTACACTTCCAGTTGTAGTACCTGTTTTCCCCTGACCCATTTTCTACTATCACTTCCTGGGATGAGACTGCATCCAAATAGGAGGTTAAGATGCTTAAAAGATTATCAGCATTCCAGTAGTTCTTAAAATGTCAAGCCATATGATAGCATTGGTATTGAATAGCTCCGAGGTTCACTTTAGACTTATTCCTATCTATATATTGATACTAGCTCCATATGCTTTTACTACATTGCCCAACAGAAATACGGAATAAATATGAAGAAGGACAGAAGCTTAATTATGGTAAACTGGTAAATAGACCAACCAAACTAAAAAACACCACAGATAGTCATATTAAACTGCTTGTGGCACAAGGCATAACCAAGACTAGATTTCTATATATTGGGTACAAGCATTGAACACCTCCTATATATACATCCAGGCAATATACATCCAGGTAATATGGTTGACATTGAAATTGTTGTCCTATCTGTTCCATCATTGCAGGTTTCCAGAATGGGCTGAATCAATGCCAGACGTTTTGACTATTCACTTAATATGAATTTACATAACATACAATTAAATAGAATTTATTTACAGAGACAGGTGTCAGCCAAAAAAATGAGCATAGACCCACCTCTCTTGAATTATGCTGGACATCTCTGTCTTAGGGCTAAAGCTGCTTCGAATGCAGTCCAGGTTCCTTGGAGTTTAGAAACATTGTGAGACCTGGTTTACAATGGTCTCTGCCCATATTCAGTGGTGAGGGAGAGCAGAGTTGAACATCTTAGGCAGAGGCCCTTCTTCCTGCTTGTATGGAACATTAAGAGCAGAGTTTAATGAGGTCCAACATGAGATTGTACCTGAAAGGAAATATTCTGTATGAAAAACTCCACAACTACTGAAATTTGGATGATAGACCACACTCAGCCCCATAATGTGTCTTTTACTCACTTGGTAAATTTTCACCAAATCAATTTTGTGAAACGTCCCAAAATATAGAGGGGTATTTTAATTATTTGAAAATGTAAATGCCCTTCATACCCTGCAAGATTGTTGTGACTGAGCCCTCACCTCGTGCGTTGTGCATGGTGTTCTAGCCCTCCAAAAAGCCCTACACATAACAACTGAGTGCCCAATTCACAAAATGCATGTTGAAGTATGTAAAGTAGTACTCCAATAGTGCTATGTCAACTGTGACAAAATGCAATTCTCAACCTACAGCCGGAGATCTCCACCTTCAGCTCTCCTATATTTTCTGTGCTGAGATCTCTGGTCTGGTGGCAGGGGTCTTCGCACACATAGGTATATGTTTCAGTAGTAAGTGTGGGAGGGACAAAGAAGTTGGTGGTAAAATGGGGAAAAATTGCTACTAATTTGGAGGGGTTTAGGGACAGAGGTGCTAATACAAAACACACAGCCACATAAGAATAAGACAATTACAATTCACAAAATACACTTCTAATTCTAGTACAGCCCTAAGAGTGATAAAACAGGCTTACATGTACTTCAGCCCAGCCCTGGAGAAAGTGAAGCACCACACCCGGTAATGAAACATACTCCATAGAAAACAATGGAGGCAGGTTGTAACACTAACACTAAAGGAAAAATGTAAAATAAATATAACTATTTCTTAATTTAAAATAAGCATATATAATTGCTTCAGGTAAAACAAAATATAATTAAAGCTAAATTGTATTAGTTTTTAATATTCTACATGCATGAAATAAATAACATCTTTAACTTAGCTTAAAAAGTCTAGAAATGATTAGAAACAATTAAAAACATAACATAACCAGGTTGCAAACAACCATAGATTCAGAACCCTAGTCTCTCGCCAGCAGTGTGCCTATTGGTACTCTTTCCAAAACCTATGGCTATCCTTATGACCACCAGATTCACAGGTTTGGCGCTTATACTAGCTTGCTGGCAAATCTCTATGTATTGTAAGTCTGCACTCGCCCTACCTTTAAGGGATGGAGGTGAGGATTGTATAAATGGGCTGAGTGCAAAGAGGCAATTTTAAAAATGATAGCGCAGAGGGGACAGCGCAGTTCCAAGCATACACACGCTTGGGAGATGATTAAACAGGATTGCCCGTTGATCGATGATGATGGGCGACTGCACTCTCTACCTTGATAGAGCCATCTCTAAGAAGTGATTTACCTATGCTCCAAGCTGTGGGGAATTATTGGGATGTCTCGGCTTGCACTGCTCATTCCCAAATTTCAAGGGATGCTACTTAGGGGGCCCTGTACCTTGGATTACCTTCACCAGGCGTTAGTACTATGATACCTATGTTTGTGTGCAATCACTTCAGTGGAACTTTATTGTCATTTTATTATATTTTGTTGTTTTGTTTTTCTTTTTTTCCTTTGCTTTTTATCTACCCATCACCACTGATTAGGCTGTGCCTCCTTGTCATATTATTGTGCCTGCCTGTCTCAGTTATATCTTCTTGATCATATATCTCCCTGTTCAGGATGTTTTCATTTATACTGCGAGCTGTGCAGTTTGAGATGTCATTGCTGTGGAATTCTATATGATCCGTACTGATCCTTCTAAGTTGATATCTGTTGGATCAGAAACGTAATAAAAATATGTTGCAAAAAAAAGAGCACATTAAAGAAAACATTAAGGGGCCGATTCCGATCTCGGTCGGAGGCGCACCCAATACTATTCGGTCGGGAAAAAAGCCATGCGAAAGCCAGTTTCCCGACCGATCCGTACAGCACACCGAACGAGCAAGTACGATGCGCACAACAGCAAAAATCCCGGCCGAGCCGTACTCACCCAAACCAGGTCCTGTTCTCCGACCGAGGCGAATCCGGAAACGCCGAATCGAGTCGCACGGAAGGGAAAATGCAGCCCCGTCCGGCCGGACAAGTACGATGCGCTTTCCGTACGCGCCGAACCCGTCGCTACGCACGGCACGTCAAAGCATCCGGGAGAGGCGCACATAAGCTCCGAATCGCGCCACAACACGATCCACGGCTACGAGACGAACACAGCACAGACGAGGACGACGCGAAGCGACGAGGACGAAGCGAAGCGACGAGGACGAAGCCAAGCGACGAGGACGACGCGAAGCAACGAGAAGGACGAACGACACGAACCAACCATGAATCCCTTCGTCCCGATCATACCAATATTCTACATCTACTACCGGAACAGGCACGGACGCGTACGGCGCAGAAGGTAAGTCAGACACCAACCACAAAACACATACAACACGTACACGACACATCACACACATACACTGGGAATCTGAATATACTTGCAACAGCAGCACCATAGGGGCGGGATGCCCATCACCAATGCCACATATGCACACAGGGGCCTGAATGCGCGCCACCACCCCAACCCAGGGGGCTGGATGCCAACCACCACAACCACCCTTAGCCAGGGGGTGCCAGATGCCCACCACCACTACCACCCTTAGCCAGGGGGCTGGATGCCTACCACTACTACCACCCTCACCCAGGGCGGGCTGGATGCCTACCACCACCCTTAGCCAGGGGGGCTGGATGCCTACCACTACTACCACCCTCACCCAGGGGGGCAGGATGCCTACCACTACTACCACCCTCACCCAGGGGGGCAGGATGCCTACCACTACTACCACCCTCACCCAGGGGGCAGGATGCCTACCACTACTACCACCCTTAGCCAGGGGGCTGGATGCCTACCACTACTACCACCCTCAACCAGGGGGGCTGGATGCCTACCACTACTACCACCCTTAGCCAGGGGGCTGGATGCCTACCACTACTACCACCCTTACCCAGGGGGCTGGATGCCCACCACTACTACCACCCTTAGCCAGGGGGCTGGATGCCTACCACTACTACCACCCTTAGCCAGGGTGGCAGGATGCCTACCACTACTACCACCCTTAGCCAGGGTGGCAGGATGCCTACCACTACTACCACCCTTAGCCAGGGGGGCAGGATGCCTACCACTACTACCACCCTTAGCCAGGGGGCAGGATGCCTACCACTACTACCACCCTTAGCCAGGGGGCAGGATGCCTACCACTACTACCACCCTTAGCCAGGGGGGCAGGATGCCCACCACTACTACCACCCTTAGCCAGGGGGCTGGATGCCTACCACTACTACCACCCTCACCCAGGGGGCAGGATGCCTACCACTACTACCACCCTCACCCAGGGGGGCAGGATGCCTACCACTACTACCACCCTCACCCAGGGGGGCAGGATGCCTACCACTACTACCACCCTTAGCCAGGGGGCTGGATGCCTACCACTACTACCACCCTCAACCAGGGGGGCTGGATGCCTACCACTACTACCACCCTTAGCCAGGGGGCTGGATGCCTACCACTACTACCACCCTTACCCAGGGGGCTGGATGCCCACCACTACTACCACCCTTAGCCAGGGGGCTGGATGCCTACCACTACTACCACCCTTAGCCAGGGTGGCAGGATGCCTACCACTACTACCACCCTTAGCCAGGGTGGCAGGATGCCTACCACTACTACCACCCTTAGCCAGGGTGGCAGGATGCCTACCACTACTACCACCCTTAGCCAGGGGGCAGGATGCCTACCACTACTACCACCCTTAGCCAGGGGGCAGGATGCCTACCACTACTACCACCCTTAGCCAGGGGGCAGGATGCCCACCACTACTACCACCCTCACCCAGGGGGGCAGGATGCCCACCACTACTACCACCCTCACCCAGGGGGCAGGATGCCCACCACTACTACCACCCTTAGCCAGGGGGCAGGATGCCCACCACTACTACCACCCTCACCCAGGGGGGCAGGATGCCCACCACTACTACCACCCTCACCCAGGGGGGCAGGATGCCCACCACTACTACCACCCTTAGCCAGGGGGCAGGATGCCCACCACTACTACCACCCTCACCCAGGGGGCAGGATGCCCACCACTACTACCACCCTTAGCCAGGGGGCTGGATGCCTACCACTACTACCACCCTTAGCCAGGGGGCAGGATGCCCACCACTACTACCACCCTCACCCAGGGGGGCAGGATGCCCACCACTACTACCACCCTTAGCCAGGGGGCAGGATGCCCACCACTACTACCACCCTTAGCCAGGGGGCTGGATGCCTACCACTACTACCACCCTTAGCCAGGGGGCAGGATGCCCACCACTACTACCACCCTCACCCAGGGGGCAGGATGCCCACCACTACTACCACCCTCACCCAGGGGGCAGGATGCCCACCACTACTACCCTCACCCAGGGGGCAGGATGCCCACCACTACTACCACCCTTAGCCAGGGGGCAGGATGCCCACCACTACTACCACCCTCACCCAGGGGGGCAGGATGCCCACCACTACTACCACCCTCACCCAGGGGGGCAGGATGCCCACCACTACTACCACCCTTAGCCAGGGGGCAGGATGCCCACCACTACTACCACCCTCACCCAGGGGGGCAGGATGCCCACCACTACTACCACCCTTAGCCAGGGGGCTGGATGCCTACCACTACTACCACCCTTAGCCAGGGGGCAGGATGCCCACCACTACTACCACCCTCACCCAGGGGGGCAGGATGCCCACCACTACTACCACCCTTAGCCAGGGGGCAGGATGCCCACCACTACTACCACCCTTAGCCAGGGGGCTGGATGCCTACCACTACTACCACCCTTAGCCAGGGGGCAGGATGCCTACCACTACTACCACCCTCACCCAGGGGGCAGGATGCCCACCACTACTACCACCCTTAGCCAGGGGGCTGGAAGCCTACCACTACTACCACCCTTAGCCAGGGGGCTGGATGCCTACCACTACTACCACCCCCACTCATAGGATGGACAATGCATGACACAACAAGCACACCACAACCTAGGGAATGCAAGATTAAGACATCCCCCCACCACCATGACAAGCGTGTGAGCAGGCTGTGTCAAATGCCTACAACACCGAACATGACATTGAACATACAATGTGACCCCCTAGCACATGTGCCACACATATATGTGTGTGGCACCCACAATGCAAGCAGCCCATGACCATTGTGGCAATGGGGCCTAAACCCCCATCATCACAGTGACCAAAAGGCAAGTGTGGGGTCCATAGCTGAAGCACATTTTGACCATTGTGGCAATGGGGTCTAAACCCCCATCATCACAGTGACCAAAAGGCAAGTGTGGGGTCCATAGCTGAAGCACATTTTGACCATTGTGGCAATGGGGTCTAAACCCCCATCATCACAGTGACCAAAAGGCAAGTGTGGGGTCCATAGCTGAAGCACATTTTGACCATTGTGGCAATGGGGTCTAAACCCCCATCATCACAGTGACCAAAAGGTAAGTGTGGGGTCCATAGCTGAAGCACATTTTGACCATTGTGGCAATGGGGTCTACACCCTCATCATCACAGTGACCAAAAGGTAATTGTTGACAAAGAAAGAGCTGCAACTGCCAAACTGCATGGATCATTCCTGGTCACAGAACCAAAAACTCATCTGTGGCAAAGTAGTGTATGTGTCCCATTGCAACATAAATTGGGGGAGCCAAATACTGCAGTGCAAATGAAACATTCCTTTGGCCATGTGCAGACAAACAACACCCATGGGGGCTGAGACCGTCAACAGTCATCAATGACACAATGACAGAAGTGACCATCAGAATGCAGACCCACATATTTGCACCAATGGGCACACAAATGCAGATACCCTGTGGAGACAGCAGATGTGAGGTGAACAGATACCATACCATGGCAGCAATGGGACACACAAACCATGATCACTGTGCTGACCGATGACCTAGGAGTCCCAGGGACAGCAGGGGAAACCCACCAAACAACATACAGCCAATGGCACACCCAAGATATGCCAATGCAGTGGTGCAGATGCACAAACACAAACAGGCAGACCAACACTGTCATCATACACAGCAGGTGAGGGGTGGGGGTGCCAGTGTCCCCAGGCAACAACACAACACATGAGGAGAGCTGAATACCAATCATACAGATGTGCATACACTGCCACACTAAGGTAACTCATGGATCCAAATCCCCTATGTGGGCAAGCAGGCATTGACAGGTGAGAGGGAGCACAAAACACACATGTCACACAGGCACGTAGGAACAACAACTGACACAGCAAGTCACAGACACACCACAGCACCACCCCCAGGGCCCCCACAATGTGGTGACCCTGGGCTGAAGAAAAATACCACTGTGATGACAAAGCTAAATGTCGTTCACACTGTGAACCACAGTCAGGTGTCCTGAGCAACTAACTACCATCACACCTACACAAGCACAAATCAATCAGCATGGCCAGTAAGCCAAGGCCAACATGGAGGCAGGGGACTAGCCGGGCAACAACTCTCATCTGCACACACTCAAGACCACACCCCTCGACCTCCAACAATGTGCAGCAGTGAAGTACACATGCACTGGTGACATTGCACATGCACCCATTACTACTCCAGGGTGGTGGGTGGGAACCAAGGTGTAGAAACACATCACACATGGACACTCAACAAGACTCCTGAATGTCTGACACACTGCACACTACGCTGTACATGGACATGACGGCAATACCACACCGACCAATGGGATCCCAGCCACAGTCACACACCAATGAAGAAGCCAAGGTCACCCACAAAGAACACACATAGACAACAACCAACATTGCAGCCCGGACCCTAAGGAGTGCCAGCAGTCACACACACAACGTGTCACAATCACTGAAAGATAACACAAACTGGAAATCACATGACAGGGGCAAACAACAAGTGCCAAAGGGAAACCTGACTGTGACCCAGCTGCGTCAGCACACAAACTCTGCCCTGACAGCAAACACACCTATGGGTGACACCCTGATGACCAGTAATGTGCCATGCACCCACATCACAGAGAACACAGGGAGAAGACTTTGGGGGAACATAGCTCAAGTCAGCAAGCATCACAAACAGGTACAACACTAGGGATCACAGCATGCGCAGATGAATGGAAGTGAACACACAGACATGCACATACAACACACACCTTGGGCGCAGGCAATGTCACACGTGTACACACTGCCATGAGGGGACTCCACTCCTGTGTGAGGAAAGCTGTGCCATATGTTGCCTCAGTAGGGCCCCATCATGTCAGCTGAGCACTTGGTCACACAATCAACAATTAGCACCAAATGAGGGCTCCCATCACATCAGCCTGGTCATGGATGTGCCAACGGAATCATCAGCACAGATCCAACACACTTGTATAGCAATGTTGCACTGACTACACGGATGAGTCCCTCCCCATTGATGCCCAAACCTGCATGTCCACTGGAGATGGCAACACGGTCAGGGAAGTAGACAAATGCAACGATGGCAGGCACAACAGATGTGCAGGGGTGGAAGCCACAGATATGAAATTGCCAATGTAAGTAGGAAACCCATTGCCAAATACTGAACACATGACACCCTCAGATGCTGCTATTGATGACATGGATACACCACATGATAGGACACATTCCCCCTGGACCACATGGGTTCCTGCACAGTAACACTTCATAATCATGAGACCAGATATCACCATCACTGCAGCAAGGGCATGGTTAGCTGCACCAACAACATGTACATCTGAAGCATGAGCACTAGAGAAAAGAAAGTTGCTTTATTCAGCATATGTGTTGAGGCCAAACGAAGTCCTGAAAAAGAGCAAAGGCCAATGGCCAGTCCATTGTCAAAGTTCAAACAGGGTGACACTGGCAGATGTCACCCTACGCATGCCTGCACAATACCAGGGACAATCCACTAGGAGGGGCAACCGGGGGGCAGGCCAGGCACCGCAGGGACAGGATCAGGGCTCACCAGGGGGAGTCAGGGAAGGGGTGGTGGGTGCTGGAGAGCCACTGACAACTGCAGTGGAGGTGTCTGACATGGTGTGTGCCGGCACAACTGGGGGCATGACACAGATGTCGTGGGTGCCGGCACAACTGCAGTGGACCCTGCAGATGGGGTGGACAGGTCCGCCACTGCAGTGCCCAAGTCAGACAGGGCGGTAGTGGACTCCACTGCAGTGCCTACCTCCAGGGGAGGAGAATGGGGAACAGGCAAGGTGGGTTGGACAGAGGGGGGACACCCTCACCACATCAGTGGCACAGACAAGCGCAGCGGGGGGTGTGGTGCTGGGAGAGCAAGTGGCAGGGGGAGAAGGCCGGAGCATCTTGGGGATGGTATATCTGTGGGTGGGGGAACCTGGGGCAGGGTGTGGTGGGGGCACCTGTGCAGTGGGGGCCTGAGGGATGGAGGACGGAGACCTTGTGCCTGAGCTGCAGGGCGGTGGCGGGGTCTTGCTCTTAGCACTCCGGGGGACTTGCGGGTGGGGGCCTCAGTCCGTCTGCGCCTGGGGGAGGGTGTCCGGGGGTGAGGGGCACTCTGCTCCGTGTGGGTGGGCTTCCTCTTCCCCCGGGATGCTGGAGCAGCTTCATCGGTGGGGAAGAGGCCGAGGTCACAGAGGAAGAGCTGCTGTGACTTTGGGGTTGCAGGTGAGGCAAGGGAGGGTGCTTTGGAGGGAGAGGGAACTGAGGACTGCGCAGTGCATGTGGATGCGTGTGTGTGTTCCAGGGCCCCATCCCCTGTGAGTCTGGCTTCAGTCCCCTGAATGTGCGTGCGTGTGCGTTTTGTCATTGGCGTGTGTGTCAGTGTGCTGGATGTGTGTGTGCTGGTGTGTGCCAGTGTGTGTGTGCCTGGGATGGGTAAGGTGCTGGGGAGTGTGGATGGAGCAGAGGCAGGAGGGGTGAGGGACCGTTTGAGGAGGGACACTGCTGCCGTCAGGGAGGAGTCCAATGACCTATTGCCCCTCTGTAGGTCAGACATGCCCGATGAGATGCCCTCCATGAACGACACCAGCTGAGTCAACAGCGCGGTGTGCGCATGGAGGACACTCAGCATGGCTGTCTGCCCTACATGGAGCTGGCGAAGGAGGTACACAGACTCCTCACTCAGGGCAGCAGGGGACACAGGGGCAGGGGGTGCGGTGCCTGGCCCAAAGGAGACACGCTCCCGGACATGGGAGCCTCCACGGACCTGGGGAATGGGAGCCGATGGGAGGGCGGTGGTGGTGCTGGTGGTGGCGGGGACAGCAACACTAGCTGGGGTGTGGTGGCTGCTGACACCCGCCTCCACAAGGGAGTCATCCTCCGAGTTGCTCTGGTCCTCAGCTGAGGTGGATGCTGCTGAGGACTCCTCGGTGTGGCTCCCCTCGCCCTCCGTGCCACTGGGTCCCTCCGACCACTCCTCGGCTGCTGACCCAGACTGGCTCTCCGGCTCCTCCTGGTCCGTGGAGCTGTCCCCTTCCGTGGCCGTGGATGTATCTGCAAACAATGGGGAAACAGACAGACATCAGTCACCTGCACATAACGCACACATCACTGTGAGCACAGCACATCACAGAGCAAGCCCTGGCATCATTAGTTGTACATTGCTAAAAGTGCACTAATTGAACAGGAGAAGTCAATTGTCAGTCTGATGCCAAGCATGGCACTCACATCCCACATGGCCTTGCACCCATCTGTCTGGTGTCTGTTGGATTGCAACACCCCAGTGTTGACACATGCACCAAGTACACAGTAGTTGGACAGTGCAGAGGACACGGTGTGGACACATCACAGCTCTTGCCACTGAGTCAGTACAGGTTTACGGATGTAAGGGATGCCCAGAGTCAAATAGGAAATGCATGTGATGCATACCAGCGACAGACACCATGATGCACCCATGTCCTGATAGCCAGCGCCACTATGGTGTGCATGTAGCACATGTCACTCCCCTGCAGGATCACCAATCAGTAGACACATGCCATGGCGGAGGCATGACTGCAAAGTCATACATCACTGTCTCAGTGATGTATGACTTTGCAGCCAGACAACAACACTCTGCACTGTGTCACAATAGTAGGTCATGGGGAATGCAAGTCCTGGAGCTGCACAAGTGCACATGTACATCCCCCCCACAACACATCCTCTTAACCCTCATCTGTCCAGGTCATACCTATTGGACATATGGGAGACCTGTGACACTACCCTCTGAACCTGAGCCCCTCACACTCTGCTGTGCATGGGGAACAGCTGCCTGAACTTCACATTTACATGCCCCAGTCTGCATGGGCAGCTGATCAGACACCTATGTGTCACACAAGTATCGTCTCCTATGGTCACATCTCCAGTGGCATGCTGAGCCCCTACCAAGAAACTCCACAGCAGTCCTGGCGACTAATCCACAGCACACTGACACAGAGGCAGACACCTGAGGGGCAAATCACTGTGCACAATGTGTCCTCTGATACACGGGAGTGGGAGTACAGAGTGTATTGTATGGCCTGGAGTAGGCATGACTGTCCAGCCCCACATGAATGAGGGATGAGCCCTGGACTGTAGGCAGCTGGCTAAGTATGTGTGACACACGTCATATACATACTCCTGGGGCCCAAACATTGTTCCCACCCGCAGCATGGGTGTGTGCCAGGTACCCCAGCCACATGTGGTGGATCAGCTCAGCAATTGGACCACAGATCAAAGTAACACGCTGAATACATGTCAGAATACAGGCATTGTGTAAGCAATGGACCCACCCATGATGCCCACCACAGAGTCAGGGAAACAGATGCTGTCTCCCACCTTGAGTCAAGCAAACTGCAAGGACACAGTCCTAAGTGACAGAATTCCCTGCATGTAAGGGCCACACCTGGGTATCAGATGAGGAGTGGGCAGTGCACAATAGAGGGACATGGCTCCTGGACAACATGACTGCTGTACTGTGGCAGTTCAACCTGGCCCGAGGAGGGCACATAACATGTTAGACAGAGTACACAGTGCAGTCTTTGACTCACCCCCTCCTTGCTGCTCTCTGGCCTTCAGCTGCCCATCCAGGTCTGGAAAGACCACCGCCAGGATCCTGAGCATGTGGGGGTCAGGGTCCGTGTTCCGCCCCTCCTGCGAGGAGGCGACAGCTTCAGCTGGACCCGTGCAATCCTCCGGGTCCAGCCCCGAAGGTCCTGCCACCTCTTTTGGCAGTTGCGGATCCGGCGCTTGTAGACCCCCACGGACCGGACAGCCCGGACGATGTCCTTCCAGATCTCATGCTTCCGATGGGCAGAAGCCTGTCAGGATGACAAAGTGATAAGGCCATTACTACACATGCAACATATCCGTGCATGACACAGTTGCATATACATGTCGCAATCACAGGGGCACATGGTGTACCCAGGCAGTGCACGGCTGCCCATGGACAGTTTTCCAGAAGTCACTACATGGTATCATAGCATGGGGAGTAAAACCCTGTTCAGAAGCACTGTCACTGCACCATACCTGTCCAGTGCAAGTCACTACACACTATGGGGGTGACAACTACTCAGTGAGCCTGCTAGCCAGTGGTGTGCTGACTCTCAGCCTTGCTAGTCAGACAAAATGCACATTCAGAAAGGCAGTGCACAGAACACTCACCTGCTCCCCTGGTGTCCCATACAGCTTGCTGTACTGTGGAAGTAGGCTGTCCAGCAGGGCCTGGTTCTCTTCAAGGCTGAAGGCTGGGGCTCTCTCCACAGTACGTGCCATTGCAGGGTCCAGAGGGGCAGAGACAGCAGCAGTGCAGTGGCAGATGTCGTCCTGGAGCATGTAGTGCAGGCAAGTGGGCTCTCAGGGGAACATGCAGCAATATATATGTGCTGGAGAGGCAGATACTGTCCCTTGTGTCCAAAGTGATAGGTCCAAGTCGTTTGCATCTTCTGAATCTGGCCAATCCATGGAATAGCAGCACCAAAACACGCCCACAGCATCCTTCAAAATTTCAACTTCATGACATACATGATTTTGCAACATTGTTGTGGGTGACCAACTGATTTTCCAGCAACCGACTCGTTCGAATATTCGAAAACGCGTCCGTTGCCAGGCAAGCCCATTGTCAATGGGTGCGCACCGATCGGTCCATTGAGGTACAACGCGCACAGGGGTACAACGCGTACCCGCACACATTGAATGCAATGGGCCGGCCGGAGGCACCGATCGGTCCATTGCAGTACAACGCGCACAGGGGTACAACGCGTACCCGCACACATTGAATGCAATGGGCCGGCCGGAGGCACCGATCGGTCCATTGCTGTTCAACGCGCACAGGGGTACAACGCGTACCCGCACACATTGAATGCAATGGGCCGGCCGGAGGCACCGATCGGTCCATTGCTGTTCAACGCGCACAGGGGTACAACGCGTACCCGCACACATTGAATGCAATGGGCCGGCCGGAGGCACCGATCGGTCCATTGCTGTTCAACGCGCACAGGGGTACAACGCGTACCCGCACACATTGAATGCAATGGGCCGGCCGGAGGCACCGATCGGTCCATTGCAGTACAACGCGCACAGGGGTACAACGCGTACCCGCACACATTGAATGCAATGGGCCGGCCGGAGGCACCGATCGGTCCATTGCAGTACAACGCGCACAGGGGTACAACGCGTACCCGCACACATTGAATGCAATGGGCCGGCCGGAGGCACCGATCGGTCCATTGCAGTACAACGCGCACAGGGGTACAACGCGTACCCGCACACATTGAAAGCAATGGGCCGGCCGGAGGCACCGATCGGTCCATTGCTGTTCAACGCATCACTGTACATGTGACTGGCATATGTCAGCATGCCTGTCTCAGATGGACATATGCCAGCCACAGATAGCTCCCAGGGAGTGAGGGGCACACCTACATCACGACAGCCTGTCCACACCTTATCATAAGGCATGTAAGGCTGCATTTCCTATTGTGTGTATGTTGGTGTACATGTTGTCCTGTGGGTGTCACCTGTGGGCAGCCACCCCCAGGCTGTGCACGTGTTAATGGGGACAGGATCCTGGGTGTTACGTGTACGTGACCACTGTGATGTGCAACTGTTCATATCTGTGCATGTGCCATGGTCACATTTCACAGTGGTGTTTGTGTATGTCATGTCACATACCCCGTGAGTCCCATGTGGGACGGTATGTTTGAGCCAGGGTGTCCCAGTGGCACAATAGTGATGGCCCTCCACAGTCTTTGTGCATGTAGTGTTTACAATGTCTCTGATTTCATGTGCACAATGGGAGACAGTCTCCACATCCACGTTGTGTGTGCATGGACTCTGATGTTGTGCGTGTGTGTCACAGACGTCCATGGCTCTCCTGCCATGGCAAGTGTGGCCACTACCTGTGGGGGTCATGTTTGTTTTGTTGTGGTGTACACATGATACTCCAGGTGATGCCAGTGTCCATGTGGCATTACAGGGTCCCTGGGAATGTGCCTGTCGTTGAGCTGTGGTGCCTGGGGCACATCTGTCCTCACATGTCACTGGGGGGTGACTGTGACACAGCATCATGATATCCAATGGGCCAACCTGGGACAAATTGATGCCACCTGTAGGACCGTGTTGACAGATGTTGGCCATGTATGTACCATACATGTCGTTCCGGTACTGCACACTTCATGTAGTTGTGCCTCATGATGATGTATGTTGGGATCTTGAGTGTGTTCAATGCCGCATATGTGGGGTGACTGACGATCTTGCTTACTTCTCCTCTGCACTGCAGGGCTCCTGCTGTCCATCGGCCATTCCCAGACCTGGCAACGATGGTGGAACGGGACAGCATCCGACGGTACCGCTTCACCAGGCAGCTGATTGAGGATTTGGCAGTGCAGTTGTCCCCACATTTGCAGCCTGGCCGGCCGTATCCTACAGCGCTGACCCTCAAGGTGAAGGTGATGGCAGCCCTACACTTCTTTGCCACCGGTACCTTCCAACATACTGTGGCGTCTGCTGGTGGGATGTCACAGACCATGTTCAGCCGTGTGCTCCGCGATTTCTTGGCGGCAATGTTGCTCTTCCTGAACCGGTACATCTATTTCCCTAGACTGCGACGACTCACTGACGTGAAGAGTGACTTTTATGCCCTGGGGAGGATGCCGCATGTCATTGGCTCCATTGATGGGACACATGTGGCTTTGGTACCACCACAGGCCCAGGAGCAGGCCTACAGGAACCGCAAGCACTACCACTCGGTCAATGCACTGGTGGTGTGTCTTGCAGACATGACCATCACACACCTGTGTGCCCGTTTCCCTGGTTCAGCACACGATGCCTTTGTGATGAGGAGTAGTCGCATCCCCAGGTTGATGGCACAGATGCAGAACCAGCGTGCCTGGCTTGTCGGTGTGTACTGACTTTGTGCCATTGTGTGTGATCTGATCTGTAGTATTCCGCCCACTTTTCCAAGTCAGCTGATGTGCACTTGTCTGTCCGTAGGTGACTCGGGATACCCCAACATGCCGTGGTTGCTGACACCCCTCAGGAACCCTGTGACACCTGCCCAGATGCGCTACAATGAGGCACATGGTCGGACCAGGAGAGTGATTGAGTGGACCTTTGGTCTCCTGAAGAGCCGCTTCCGCTGCCTGGACAAGACCGGAGGGTCCCTCCCATATGCCCCTGCGAAAGTGTGCAAGATTATCATCGTCTGCTGCATGCTCCACAACCTGGCAGTGCGGAAGGAGTTGCCTCTCATCCAGGATGACGATGACCAACATCCGCCACCTGTGGAGGATCCTGGCCTGGACCACGATGCCAGTGACGATGATGATGATGATGGTGATGGTGATGTCCGCACACAGCTCATCACCAACTTCTTTAGCTGAATGTGAGTATCCTGAGGTGTCATGTCAATGATGTGAGTTGGCATGATGTGTGGGTGGTGCTCTGGTGCTGTTGGAGTGTGTCCATGGGCTACTTGACTGGATGTGTGTTGCGATGTGTGCTTACAGGTGGGCTGTACTCCCCAACAGTGTTGACATGCTAACTTGGTTCTGGGTGGGTATCTTGTAACATGTATTGTGCATGAGTTTTGCTGTTCTGTCCTGTACTCCATTGCTTTTGACTGTGTGTCATTTCTGTCCTTCACAGGGTACTTTCAGATTCGTTTGGTCAACTGTGTCCACCGACAACGTGATTGCACATCCAGGCTGGTAGCTGTTGTGTCCCTACAGGTGATGTGCGCCACACCCATGGACTTCCTTCTGTCTACAGTTGTTGACTGTGTGCCCGCTACCAGGTGGGGTTACCTTGCATCTGTAGTGGTTACGGCATGTTGCTACTGTGTAATAAACCTGTGCTTCACTTAGTGATGTGCGTTGTCTGTGGTCACACATTTGACTGCCATTTGCTTACTGCACCTGTGGGCTACTTGACTACAACTGGGAATGGGTGTGGTGTCTGTGCATTGCACCGTCTTCCCTGGCAACATCAGTGTAGGCAATGAGTCAGATGGCCTAGGTGTGTATGTGTTGTGTAGCCCTGGTGGTGTGTCTCCCTCATATGTGTCACGTTGCCTGTACTCACATGCCTGTGTTGTCCTTGCTGTTGCAGTTCGCATACACAGTGTAATTTTGTTGTTCATCATCCCCATAACAGCACCCACGTTGGAATCACGACAGAGGCAAGTATGGTGTATTATTGTGTTTATTGTGATACATCTGTGATAATAGTGCATAGGATGGATTGTGCTGTACATGAATCTTGCAATCCCAAGTTCCTAGATGAATAGAAAGTCCAGGTAGACAGGATCCCCAGTATCGGGGCCACAGTTGTCTGACACATTGTTCCAACTTGTACTCCCCATGCAATGTGTGGGAGTAGTGTTGCCATCAACAGGGTGAACAGTCTGTGCACAAAGGCGAAAATCCAGAACAGGTTCAGGCTTCCTGGGAGTTGCGCTTGGCCATCAGCCTCTCACTTTCCCCTCCTCGGACGACCCCTCTTCTTGGGGGGCCCTCAAGTGCAGGCTGCTGCGGTGCAGGGGACTCTCCGCCAGAGTCCTCCTCCCTCCCTGTGGCAGTTGCAGTTTGTTCGGTACCAGATGTTGTTGGCACACAGGGAGGTGTGGACTGGTTGCTGTTCATCTGGCGGAGGCATTGTAAAATGTCCCTGTGCACCGCCGTCATCTCATGTAGTACATCCCACTTGGACTCCACGCGGGTCATGTGGGAGTCCACACGTGACATGTGGGAGTCCACACGTGACATGTGTGACTCCACATGGGACATGTGGGAGTCCAAGCGGGCATGATGGGCAGCCTGCTGCTGTTTGATGTCTCTGAGGAGCCCCACTACCTGGCTGAGCTCTCCGGTGCTGGACTGGTACGCATCAGCTATGCGTACCAGTTGTGGGTCTTCATGCACACCAGCAACGTCTGCAAGCAGCGACCTCTGTCTCCCACCCCTCCCACCACCCCTGCTGACATGTGCAGTGTGTGCAGTTGCACGCACAGATAACCCTGGTCCACCTTGGGGGTTGGTGGTGGTGGTGGTGTCCATGGCCCCAGGTTGGTCCAGGGTCACTGCGCTGGTGTTGTTCCTTATTCTGTCCATGTCGGCAGGGATGGTATTCGTGGTGACAGTCGTTGGAGGGGTGGGTGCAGGGGGTGCAGCTGGTGGACCTGCTGGTGCTGCAGCTGGTGGTCCTGCTGGTGCAGCATGTTGACTTGCACCGGATGTGCCAGGTTGTTCTTCATCGTCCGAGGAGGACAGAGGCTGTACGACGCCAGTGAGCTCGGCATCCTCTTGAGCCTGGGACTGGGACTCCTCAGCGTCTGCTGCTGTGTCCCTATCATCACCTGTTTTTGGGAGACACAAACAATGTATGTCATGTTTCTGCAGGCATCAGTGGTTGACACACCTGACAGTTGTGACTGTGCCTCGGGGTGCGGGCCTGTACATTGTATTGTCCTAAGTCGTCACAGTCAGGGGTTGATATTGGTGTGGCACATTGTCCTGCATTATTTGGGCATTTCTATGTATTCTCTGGGGTGTGAACATGGTCTGCATTGATTGTGTTTGGTTGACAGCCAGACCTCCTTCCCACCCACCCACCCACCCAGTCAGTTATCCCACCATGGAACGTGCTTGCATTGCAGGGAGTGTAAGTTGTCTCTCAGGATGTCAGTCAGTGGTGTCCTGCTGTTTGTTGGTGCACAGTTGGCAGCAGGGCCTTGTGCTCCCCACAGCAGTAGCCAGTGTCAGCCATCTTGTGAGTCCTTCTCCACTCCCTGTGATGTGAGCATGGTTCAGGGTGGTGTTGATGGGCCAGTTGTGAGGCTGAGCAATGTCTGTGACTACGACTCCCATCATGCTATTGCCTCCACCCCCTTCCCAGCATGCCCATGCTTCCTTCCTTTTGACTCTGCTTCCCTGTGGGGTGGGCTGGCTGTGCTGACAGGATGGCTGGGAGTGTTGTCCTGGCAGTTGTTTGGCTAAGAGTCCCAAGAGTGTCCCTGTGCTTCACACAACATAACCCAGGGTGGTGGTGCTTTGTGGGATCTTGTGTTAGGATGGAGGGCATTGCATTCTACCAGGTGGGTACTGTGGAGTTTGTGTTGGGGGGGTGTGAGGGGAGGTGCTGGTGACTATGGTCAGTGCTGCAAGTCCCCCTTCCCACCCAGCCAGCCAGATATCCCACCATGGAACGTGCTTGCATTGCAGGGAGTGGAAGTTGTCTCTCAGGATGTCAGTCAGTGGTGTCCTGCTGTTTGTTGGTGCACAGTTGGCAGCAGGGCCTTGTGCTCCCCACAGCAGTAGCCAGTGTCAGCCATCTTGTGAGTCCTTCTCCACTCCCTGTGATGTGAGCATGGTTCAGGGTGGTGTTGATGGGACAGTTGTGGGGGTGAGCTATGTCTGTGACTGTGACTCCCATCATGCTATTGCCTCCACCCCACTTCCCAGCATTCCCATACTTACTTGCTTTTGTGGGGAGTTCAGTGTGTGTGGGTGTGAGGGCAATGGCAAGATGGCTGACAGTGGTGTCCTGCTGTTGGTTGGTGTGCAGTTCCCAGCATGCCCTTGTGCTCCCCACAGCAGTAGCCAGTGTCAGCCATCTTGTGTGTCCTTCTCCACTCCCTGTGATGTGAGCATGGTTCAGGGTGGTGTTGATGGGCCAGTTGTGAGGCTGAGCAATGTCTGTGACTACCACTCCCATCATGCTATTGCCTCCACCCCCTTCCCAGCATGCCCATGCTTCCTTCCTTTGACTCTGCTTCCCTGTGGGGTGAGCTGGCTGTGCTGACAGGATGGCTGGGAGTGTTGTCCTGGCAGTTGTTTGGCTAAGAGTCCCAAGAGTGTCCCTGTGCTTCACACAACATAACCCAGGGTGGTGGTGCTTTGTGGGATCTTGTGTTAGGATGGAGGGCATTGCATTCTACCAGGTGGGTACTGTGGAGTTTGTGTTGGGGGGGTGTGAGGGGAGGTGCTGGTGACTATGGTCAGTGCTGCAAGTCCCCCTTCCCACCCAGCCAGCCAGATATCCCACCATGGAACGTGCTTGCATTGCAGGGAGTGTAAGTTGTCTCTCAGGATGTCAGTCAGTGGTGTCCTGCTGTTTGTTGGTGCACAGTGGGCAGCAGGGCCTTGTGCTCCCCACAGCAGTAGCCAGTGTCAGCCATCTTGTGAGTCCTTCTCCACTCCCTGTGATGTGAGCATGGTTCAGGGTGGTGTTGATGGGCCAGTTGTGAGGCTGAGCAATGTCTGTGACTACGACTCCCATCATGCTATTGCCTCCACCCCCTTCCCAGCATGCCCATGCTTCCTTCCTTTTGACTCTGCTTCCCTGTGGGGTGGGCTGGCTGTGCTGACAGGATGGCTGGGAGTGTTGTCCTGGCAGTTGTTTGGCTAAGAGTCCCAAGAGTGTCCCTGTGCTTCACACAACATAACCCAGGGTGGTGGTGCTTTGTGGGATCTTGTGTTAGGATGGAGGGCATTGCATTCTACCAGGTGGGTACTGTGGAGTTTGTGTTGGGGGGGTGTGAGGGGAGGTGCTGGTGACTATGGTCAGTGCTGCAAGTCCCCCTTCCCACCCAGCCAGCCAGATATCCCACCATGGAACGTGCTTGCATTGCAGGGAGTGGAAGTTGTCTCTCAGGATGTCAGTCAGTGGTGTCCTGCTGTTTGTTGGTGCACAGTTGCCAGCAGGGCCTTGTGCTCCCCACAGCAGTAGCCAGTGTCAGCCATCTTGTGAGTCCTTCTCCACTCCCTGTGATGTGAGCATGGTTCAGGGTGGTGTTGATGGGCCAGTTGTGAGGCTGAGCAATGTCTGTGACTACGACTCCCATCATGCTATTGCCTCCACCCCCTTCCCAGCATGCCCATGCTTCCTTCCTTTTGACTCTGCTTCCCTGTGGGGTGGGCTGGCTGTGCTGACAGGATGGCTGGGAGTGTTGTCCTGGCAGTTGTTTGGCTAAGAGTCCCAAGAGTGTCCCTGTGCTTCACACAACATAACCCAGGGTGGTGGTGCTTTGTGGGATCTTGTGTTAGGATGGAGGGCATTGCATTCTACCAGGTGGGTACTGTGGAGTTTGTGTTGGGGGGGGTGTGAGGGGAGGTGCTGGTGACTATGGTCAGTGCTGCAAGTCCCCCTTCCCACCCAGCCAGCCAGATATCCCACCATGGAACGTGCTTGCATTGCAGGGAGTGGAAGTTGTCTCTCAGGATGTCAGTCAGTGGTGTCCTGCTGTTTGTTGGTGCACAGTTGGCAGCAGGGCCTTGTGCTCCCCACAGCAGTAGCCAGTGTCAGCCATCTTGTGAGTCCTTCTCCACTCCCTGTGATGTGAGCATGGTTCAGGGTGGTGTTGATGGGACAGTTGTGGGGGTGAGCTATGTCTGTGACTGTGACTCCCATCATGCTATTGCCTCCACCCCACTTCCCAGCATTCCCATACTTACTTGCTTTTGTGGGGAGTTCAGTGTGTGTGGGTGTGAGGGCAATGGCAAGATGGCTGACAGTGGTGTCCTGCTGTTGGTTGGTGTGCAGTTCCCAGCATGCCCTTGTGCTCCCCACAGCAGTAGCCAGTGTCAGCCATCTTGTGTGTCCTTCTCCACTCCCTGTGATGTGAGCATGGTTCAGGGTGGTGTTGATGGGCCAGTTGTGAGGCTGAGCAATGTCTGTGACTACCACTCCCATCATGCTATTGCCTCCACCCCCTTCCCAGCATGCCCATGCTTCCTTCCTTTTGACTCTGCTTCCCTGTGGGGTGAGCTGGCTGTGCTGACAGGATGGCTGGGAGTGTTGTCCTGGCAGTTGTTTGGCTAAGAGTCCCAAGAGTGTCCCTGTGCTTCACACAACATAACCCAGGGTGGTGGTGCTTTGTGGGATCTTGTGTTAGGATGGAGGGCATTGCATTCTACCAGGTGGGTACTGTGGAGTTTGTGTTGGGGGGGGTGTGAGGGGAGGTGCTGGTGACTATGGTCAGTGCTGCAAGTCCCCCTTCCCACCCAGCCAGCCAGATATCCCACCATGGAACGTGCTTGCATTGCAGGGAGTGTAAGTTGTCTCTCAGGATGTCAGTCAGTGGTGTCCTGCTGTTTGTTGGTGCACAGTTGGCAGCAGGGCCTTGTGCTCCCCACAGCAGTAGCCAGTGTCAGCCATCTTGTGAGTCCTTCTCCACTCCCTGTGATGTGAGCATGGTTCAGGGTGGTGTTGATGGGCCAGTTGTGAGGCTGAGCAATGTCTGTGACTACGACTCCCATCATGCTATTGCCTCCACCCCCTTCCCAGCATGCCCATGCTTCCTTCCTTTTGACTCTGCTTCCCTGTGGGGTGGGCTGGCTGTGCTGACAGGATGGCTGGGAGTGTTGTCCTGGCAGTTGTTTGGCTAAGAGTCCCAAGAGTGTCCCTGTGCTTCACACAACATAACCCAGGGTGGTGGTGCTTTGTGGGATCTTGTGTTAGGATGGAGGGCATTGCATTCTACCAGGTGGGTACTGTGGAGTTTGTGTTGGGGGGGTGTGAGGGGAGGTGCTGGTGACTATGGTCAGTGCTGCAAGTCCCCCTTCCCACCCAGCCAGCCAGATATCCCACCATGGAACGTGCTTGCATTGCAGGGAGTGGAAGTTGTCTCTCAGGATGTCAGTCAGTGGTGTCCTGCTGTTTGTTGGTGCACAGTTGCCAGCAGGGCCTTGTGCTCCCCACAGCAGTAGCCAGTGTCAGCCATCTTGTGAGTCCTTCTCCACTCCCTGTGATGTGAGCATGGTTCAGGGTGGTGTTGATGGGCCAGTTGTGAGGCTGAGCAATGTCTGTGACTACGACTCCCATCATGCTATTGCCTCCACCCCCTTCCCAGCATGCCCATGCTTCCTTCCTTTTGACTCTGCTTCCCTGTGGGGTGGGCTGGCTGTGCTGACAGGATGGCTGGGAGTGTTGTCCTGGCAGTTGTTTGGCTAAGAGTCCCAAGAGTGTCCCTGTGCTTCACACAACATAACCCAGGGTGGTGGTGCTTTGTGGGATCTTGTGTTAGGATGGAGGGCATTGCATTCTACCAGGTGGGTACTGTGGAGTTTGTGTTGGGGGGGTGTGAGGGGAGGTGCTGGTGACTATGGTCAGTGCTGCAAGTCCCCCTTCCCACCCAGCCAGCCAGATATCCCACCATGGAACGTGCTTGCATTGCAGGGAGTGGAAGTTGTCTCTCAGGATGTCAGTCAGTGGTGTCCTGCTGTTTGTTGGTGCACAGTTGCCAGCAGGGCCTTGTGCTCCTCACAGCAGTAGCCAGTGTCAGCCATCTTGTGAGTCCTTCTCCACTCCCTGTGATGTGCGCATGGTTCATGGTGGTGTTGATGGGACAGTTGTGGGGGGGCAATATGTGTGACTGCGACTCCCATGATGCTATTGGCTACACTGACTTGGCCAGCATACACAGAATTCCTTCCTTTGAGTGGTCTTCACTGTGTGTTGGTGTTGTTGTGGTGGCTACATGTGTGGATGTGTGTGTTAGTTCTATTTGTGCCACTGCCTAGCTGTAGTTGTGGTTGTGTTTGTACATGTGTTGGCACAGTTGGATGTGACTTTTTTGATGGCATGTGTTGTGTTTATCTGACTGACATACACATTTTGGGATGATTCTGTTCTAGTTGCTGTGTAATTGCTATGAGTGCATGGTTTGACTCTCCCTTGACAGTGATGTGTGTGTTTTGTGGCAGTTTATTGTGTACATTTGTTGTGTACTCACCAGGCTCTGGGATGTTCTCTAGTCCATATACGCTCACTGGCGGAAGGATGGCCCGCACCTTCTCCTCCCAGGGCCTGAGGTATATTGGCTTGGCAGGAGGGCCACTGCCGGTGTGTTGGCTGTTGATGTAGTCTATCTTCAGCAGGTCCCGTACCCTCCTGCGCACGTCATACCACCTGTTCTGGATGTCCGTCTTTGTGCGCCGACATGGTGATTGGGCGTTCACCCTGTTGATGATCCTCTCCCACATCTTGGTTTTCTGCGACATGGGGGTCTGTTGGACCAGAGTGCCAAACAGCTGTGGCTCCACCCTGAGGATCTCGTCTACCATGACTTCCAATTCACTATCTAGGAACTTGGGATTCTTCTTGGGGGCATGGTGATGGTTGGTGATGGTGGGTGATGTGTGTGTTGGTGTGCAGGTGAGGGTGTGTGGGTGTGTGTTGTGCTGGGTGTATGTGAGGTAGGTATTTGTTGGTGTGCTGCTGGTGTGTGGCTTGTGTGAGGGATGAGCTGTGGGTGTGTGGTTGCTTTCTCTTGGGTGCTGGTAGTGGAATGGCATTTGCAAAGGCTCATGGTAGTGATTTGTGTCCTTTATATAGGTGGAGTTGTGGGTGTGTCTTTGTTCTCTGTCCCCACCCCCCCAGTATTTATTGGCTTGGTAATTGCTTGTTTGGCCTTTTTTGGTTGATTTTTCCTTTGTGCTGTTTGTGTATGTTGGAAACGTTCTTGTGACCGAGTCGGACCCTGCATTGGTCTCGTACGGTGTTTTCCGCTTCGTTCACGCTGTGTTTGTGCAGTTTTGTATGCTGCGTACGCGTCGGTCGCGGTGTATTGTGTTGCTTCGGCTCGGTTTTGTATGCGTGTCGGTCGCACCGCTTGTCCTCCGTCCGACTCGGTCGTGTTTTTCGCGCCTTGCATCGTACTTTGCGGGTTGGAGTTGGCGGGTACGATTCGGTCGGATTTGTTCCGGGTGCGTGTCGGTCGGTTGGATTCGCGTGTTTTTCCGGCCGGATTGCTATTTTCCGAGCGGCTCGGTCGGTCGGCTTGGTTTCCTGACGTGTCGGTCGGATTTATCGCGGCTTGCATCGTACTTGGCGTGTCGGGCGCCACTGGTACGTGTCGGTCGGTATTTTTTCCGGATCCGAGTCGGTCGGTGCTTTTTCCGGCCCGAATCGGAATCGACCCCTAAGTGAGGATGGTAAAGTTTAATTTAACAATACTGTTAAAAACAAATATTTACAAAAATGTATTAACATACTTAAATTAATCTACAATTTAAAACAAGGTTTATTTCAGGAGGCAGTATGTTGTATCCTTTTCTTTAAGTAGTGATAGATTAATATTATTTTTTTAAATTATTTTACATTAACCCATTAAGTTCGGCCGTCAGCCAATGGCTGACGGCTGCACTCCCTCCCCAGTGCTTCTGCACTGGAGGATTACTTTTTTTTTAAAGGGCAGGGGAGATGCAGAATTGCTTCTGCATCAGGCCCAAACCCCTTTCACCCATCTGTGATTCTGTGATGCCAGCGCACCGTGAGGCACG
Source organism: Calotriton arnoldi (assembly GCA_963921515.1). NCBI lineage: Eukaryota > Metazoa > Chordata > Amphibia > Caudata > Salamandridae > Calotriton > Calotriton arnoldi. The sequence continues at coordinate 1,047,240 of CAWUFW010006266.1, read as the reverse complement.
CTGGTGTGACATATTCCCCACCAGAGTGGTGAGCAGAAGGAGGCAAGTGCTCTCTCCTGCTCCTGTGGGGAAACAATGCCGAAAAGGTCTCCTTGCATTTCAGGGAGGCCTCATTGGAAATGGGAGAGTCTGACCTTTCCAAAGAGACCGTTCTGAAACAGTTTGCTGGTCGTGGATTGCGGTTGCGCTGCGATCAATAGCTAGGAATCCCACTAGGCCACAAGGGGCTAGCAATTAAGGGTGCTGGCTTTCGTGGTGAATGGGCCGACCCCCCCTTCGGGGAAAAACAAATGGAAAAAAAGTGGCTTTTCCACAGGGGAGCAATATCGGAAAGGTAAAATGTATATATTTTAAAAAAAACTGTGGTGAATGGGCCAAACCCCCTACGAAAGCAGAAAACAAAAATTCCCAGAGGCAGGGGGTTTGGGGGGTGGTGGGTGAAATCACACCTCCCAGGGGACGTAAAACAAGATATATCTACAAAAAAAGTGAAATTGTCAGATTAGATTGCAGATCAAGCAGTGGCATGACACAATGCAAAGGTGTGCTTTTCCTGAGTAATCCATTTACCTATACGAGACCGTATAAGGAAGGGATTGGCCCATTTTGCATTGTTGGCTTTTTTTAGGAGCTCTTCTATGTGTAGGTGTGAGCACTTTCTCCACACAATACAAATGTGTACTTCTTCTGAAAATGTTTTTACCCTACCGGAACTGTCCGACTAACTGAGCAACCCGGTTACACAATGTAGGCTCTGTCTTGAAGCATTCATGCACATATTGCTCACAGGAAGCCTTATTGAAGGCCTCAAGATTCTACGCTGTCTAGGAAAATTTAGTCAGACAACTTTTGTTCTCATGAGATCCGAACACAAACTACAGGTCAAAACGTTGACATCTAAGCTGCTTTCTGAACATGTTATGATTCACCAGGAGATACCAAATATGAACAGACAGGATCTCCGCTTATCTTTGTTTGATATAAAATCCTATGCAACCTTAGGATTTTTTTAGTGTCTTGGTCTATGTTGTTGTATATATATTTGTTCACTGTCTGAGCACTGCGTTGGCTGCACTAATTTGGATACAGAATGAAATGTATATTGTCCTTATACAAACAATGTGAAAACAATCATTGTACAAGATATTGTGTCTTGTATCTTTTTTCAATAACATTGGGTATGATACAAGTCACTAATTGAGTTTTCACACTTTTAAAGCAAAAGTAGAAGTGAAGGTGAAGGTGAATGAGTCCCGCAGGACATTTGTTTTGCTTATTACTTTAGGGAACTTAGACAGTATTCCCCGGCATGTTTGCCTTAGTTTCAAAGGAGGATATGCTCACTTAGTTCAAGGAATGTAGGTATTAGAGGAATTCCCCAACTAGCATCCACAAGGAGTTGGATTTAGCACGGTGAGTGTGCAGAAAGTGCATGAAAGACACATTTTTAACTGAGCTTCAAGTAGCTAACGACGAAAGGCATTAGTTTAGGTTCACTTGGCAAGTATACAAGATAAGTCAGGATTTTCATGGGGACAGAGACATGAATGTAAAGGCTAGGTGTGCTTTCCCTAGGATATTGCCTAGGTAGAAGGCAGATAGTAAAGTTAGTACAGATACACATGCCATCCCTCCTTCATCTTCACCTACCAATTCAAACCCTTTGGCGCCGCACTCACCCTGATACTGAATTACTCCCTCACTCAACTAAGCAGATGACTCCATACCATAAAGAACGCCACAGATTGCCTCCTCCCTCAACATCCCAACACGAACACCCCCTGCACCTCAAACAGCTTCACTGACTCCCCATCCACAGCTCTTTTCAAACTCCTGAAATACACATTCAAAGCCTTACACAGCACTGATCCAGCATACCTCAATACCGTCTCAAATTTCTGAAACCTTATAGACACATTTGCTCAGTCAGACTTGTATGCATTCAGTGCATGTGTAGCACCAGAAAAGTGACTTTTCCTAATTGGCTCCAAAAGTGCAAAATGACCTGCCTCTACGAATATGCACGTCTCTAAAATGAGTGCATTCCACATGAATCTGAATACTTAGCTCTTCGACTAGTTCAATCCATGGATGAACACTGACTGCTCTTGTGACAGGATACCCTCTCAGGAGATAGTGCTCATTAGAAAAAAATCATAACATTACAGAGAACTCTGAACCCAATGCTACATGTATGGCTAAAATGTTTTCCTGCTTTCCATGTTTATCCTCGTCAGAACTTAATATATGTTCAGTTTACTGTACAACATCTGCATTACAGTCACAGCACTGCGCATAACAGTGGACGTGACATATGCAATGTTTCTTACTGACTACCCTGTGTGTCAAAAACTAACGTTCTTTGTAGTTTATGATGTGCTCTTTAGGGAACTTAAAAGACTCACAAATGATGGACGTAATGTGGAACAAATCAAACATTCACCAACAGTCAAGAGATGTTAAATTCATCATTCTTTTGCTCACCTTGCCACCCCAGTTTAGACACAGCAATATGCAAATCAGTCTTGACTCTGCCCCTCATGGGAACAGTCCAGCCTGAACTGCCAAGCCAGGTCCTCCCTGGACCTGAAACAAGCTTCCTGGGACCTGTTTTGGGGTATCATCCCTCATCAGCCAGGCTAGCTTGAATCCAGTGGCACAGTGAGCCCGGGACACACATCTGGGCATACCCAACACACTTAGGGGAAGAAAGAAAAAGACTCACATATGATGGATGGGATGCGAAACAAATCAAACATTCACCCCCAGTCAAGAGATCTGGGATAAATCCATCGTTCTTTTGCTCAACATGCCACCCCAGTTTAGACCCAGCCATATGCAAATCAGTCTGATTTGTTCCGTAATCCTTCCATCATTTGTGTGTCTTTTGCTTTAGGGAACTTAGGCAGTATTCTCCAGTATGTTTGCCTTAGTTTCAAAGGTAGATATGCTCACACAATTTGAGCAATATAGGCCCCGGAAGGCATTCTTGGACACCCCCAACTTGCATCCACAAATTGGAAGGAGTTGAATTTTCCACAGTGTGTTCGCTAATGACGCATAGAAAACATGTCTTCCTGAGCCTCATGTGACTGTCATGGGAGCCATTAGTAAAGGTTCACTAGGAATGCTTTTGGTAAGGTGCATAATGGAGGCGGTTACTTGACAGATGATTAAAATGTAGTCAACCTGTTTATTAATTTGTGACGATTGTGAATGCACCAACTGCCCAACATGTCTGGATACATGTGTTTATAGAGATTTGATTGTGGTGTGTTTGTGTACAATGTGGTTGATGACTGTTTGAGAGGTTGTCTTTTGAATGTGGATTCTGTCCTGTGCCTTATGAATGTGATGGGCCCTTGAATGGTGGCAGTATGTTCTTGTGAGTGCACTGATCTGTTGAATTGGGCCTGTGGCTGGCAGCATGAAAACCTTATGTGTGGTACATGAATGGCGTGCAAATGGACAATAAAGAGATTGGTGCCTTCACATGGCTTTATGACTCACATTCAGTAGTCTTGGTTTCAGTATTCACATACCTTGATAAGTATTTGTGCTTTGAAGCTATTATTTCTGGAAGTGCTAAAACCAACCAATATAAGTTGCGGATTAACTTAAATTAGTACAGATTTATATCCGTGGCGGTAAGGATTCCCCACCGCAATGGCAATAGAGTATCCTTACCGTTAAGATAATGGTCTGCCCCCCGATATGTATGCAGACCGACCGTGGGGAAGACTACTCTATATCTATCATTGTTGCACCTCCCCCATGTCCCAACTGAGTAAGGGCCATATGCGGCTGATCTATGTGTCTGTCTGCCTAATTTAGATGTGCACAAATACAGGTTAATTTTCACTACCCGCCACCACTTGGAAAACCATGGAGGTAAGGGACAATGAAAACTGTCTCATGCCCCTCTGGCCATGGAAGATAACTCCCATGCAGAAAGAGGCATTTTTTTTCTGAAAGAAAATACGTCTTCTGGATTTTGTGTTTGAAAATTTTAAAAAATGTGGATGGACAGTTCTGTCATGTTGATGGAGCAGTGTATCAAACTATGAAAGGCATTGGCAGGAATTGTTGTGACGGCGGCTTCTGTCAATGTTTTTGAATTGACTGCCAGCTTGGCAGTCATTTCTAAATTTGGTAGGCAGATTAGTCCCAGCATGGCAGATGTTAAGTCCTCTGCCAGGGTGATGGAGTATTCTTTGTCGGCCAAAATGTAAATTTGTCCCTTACTGAGATCTCCTCATATTTTTTTGCAATCTAAGCACTCAGAGGTGTCCAGCCTGGTGAACCTTGCATTGATCCCGTTCACTTTCCCATAATGTTGTACAAAACTTGAAAGTGCTTATATCGCTAACATTACTCATTTATTTACATTTTGTGTTGGAAATTTCTGTAATCTGGTGAGATCCACAAATTAGCAACCAACCAGTGGTCCCATGTGTCTCCTTATAAAAAAAAGAACCCAATTTTTGTGGGTGACCCTAGCACCCACAATTGGAAAATACTAAAAACACAAAATAGACACATCACATTTATGCAGTAAAAACACATCTCTTTTTTGCAATGTGGGTAACTATGGAGTTTGGGCCCTAACTGAGCCGGCAACTAGGCAAACCTGCACATTTCTGAAAACTAGACCAGTAGGGGAGTCCAGGGGTGCATGATTTGTATGGCTCTCACCAAGTAATTTTACCCAGAACCCTTGCAAACATCAAACTTTAGCAAGAAACACACATTTTGCTCACATTTCTGTGACAGAAAGATTTGGAATCTTCGGGGTGCCACAGGTCTTCTACCACCCTGAGTTCCACAAGTCTACTGATAAGAACGATACCCAACATGGGTGGGCCAAGAGACCACAAAACAAAAGACCCCAAAGAGCTACTTTGAGAGATAAGCAATAGAGTTAGCTGCTGTATTTGGGGCTATGCTGTGGTGCCACCCATGCAAACCTACGAACAACAGACATTTTTGAAAACTAGACAACCAGTGGAGTCCAGGGTATTTAGCCTTGCATGGATCCCATGAGGTTTGCAAATTTGAGATTTGCAGAGCATTGTGGGTAAGAAAAAGTTGTGGGATCCACGCAAGACACACTACCCTGGACCCCCCTGCTTGTCTAGTTTTTTGAAAATATCTATGGTTTGGAATAGCGGAGAGGACTGATTCTATGAAACATTGAAATACAATTGTAACGTGACAAAAGCCAAAGAGCAATGCATAGATACTGTTTCCCATTTATCTATCTAGTTAACAACCGATAGGTGGTAGGCTCTATGAAAATCTATGCAAATATACATCAACCTCTGACAGACTCTACAATATTGTTTATTAAGTGTAAAAGAAAACTATCCTTGAATACCAATTGACATGCCATGTTTCACTTGGAAGGTCGTGGTATTTTGAGCCCTCAAAGAGGTAACCTGTAATAATATCATTTTTCAAAACATATTTTGCAATTTATTTTCCAAAACATCTTTTACAATGAAATTGTTTTGAAATTAAATCTTAGACCAAATTATTACGTGCATTCTATGGCACAAAAACCAAAATTTAGCCTTAAAAATATTTATTTATATTTTGGCAGCACAGGTTTAAAAGTAACATTTATTACCTTTCAATGAAGATAAATAAGAATAAGTGAAAAGTGAAAAATGTAAAAGATATTGTAAATATCTTGGAATGATAAATGGGCTTTGAAGAATTAATGTACAAAATTAAAGGGATGAGGATGCAAGAAACATTAACAGCTATGCATATACATAAATAGATAGATAGACAGATAGATAGATAGATAGATAGATAGATGGAAAAGGCACATGCAAAAAATAATAAAATGGGAACTGAGAGGTTTGCAGCAGATGTAACCCGAGGTGATGATATTCTTGTCCAAACCCTTGCCCATCTGATTTAATCTTTGCTGATATTTTTGGCAGAAAGGTCTACCGGACTATTCAGAGACATGAAAGGTGAAATGATCGGACATTGCTGATTTGCATTCTCAGTATCCAACCACTTGTCACAGCTTAGCTAGAAACTTTTAGATCTATATAGAGAACATTCCATGTACATCACATACATCCAGTAAATTACCTTAAGCCAATCACTCACTAAGAGAGGATTAGGTGAGTCTGCACTGTTTAGAGATTCCGTGCTTGGAAAAAGTAATAAATACAAAATAAGATTTTTTGTGGACACACTAATAGTTTCATCAATTTCAAAAGTTATGAGATGCAGGCTTACCTTGATCCTTGGAAAAAAAAATGGATATAGTTTTACTTATGCCACTCCAAAATCAAGAGAGCTCCGGGCAACTCACAAACATATGTATATCATAAGCCAGAGTAAACACCTTCATTTGAGAATCTAGACAAATTTTGTGGAACTCCCTGGACACTTCAGTATGTATGAAAGATAAGTCTTCCTTTATAGAGGTTGGGATTAACTGCTAGGGTCATGGTTGTAACTTTTTTTATGCTGGAACATTGTAGGAGAAAATGCTGCAGGCATTATTTTCAGGTTTAAATATGTACCATTATCATTGTAGTTTACTTCTCAAGTCTGGCTCCAACAAGACTCTTTGGAATTTGTGTGGTATCTTCCAGATCTCTCCCTGAAAAATAATGAGTTTCCAAATGGTATTGGGAGCTTTGTATTGCAGACACCTAATTAAATGCACCTTTCACTCATTGAGAAGGATATTTGCCTATGCAAGAGCTTTACAACTTATGGCAAGTCTCTTGCATCATGCTTTAGTCCATTGTCAAATCTGCTACTTTAAAGAAAATTATTTCAATACCTTACACAGGATCTAATGAAAAGATGATCTGGTCAAAATAATATATTACTTAGAAAAACACAATGATATTGTAAAAGATGGTTCTGAAAAAATGATTGTTGCAAAAGATTTTATTGAAAATTATGTTATGACATGGACCTGTCAAAAAACTTGACTTCCATTGTGGTTCACAATTAGGGACTGCACTGCTCATTGGAAGAGGATCTGCCCCTCCCAGATATCTATTAACTATGGGGCTTAAATCACATACGGGGGGTGGCACATCATTTTGTGTTATGCCATTGGAAGCAGTGTTCTCTGCACTTTTTCCAGAGCAAAAGTACCTACCAGTATGCTGAAATATATTGAACGGTACTCTATTGGTTGTGCTATTAATTTTAATTCACTGGACTACTACTATAAGTGTGATGGAAATGCACAAAACGCAGACAATCCTTCTTCAGACATCAGCTCCTCTCATTCAATATTCATTACCTCCAATTATTCACCCTTCTCCTCTGCCAAATGAAGATGGCATGCTCACTTTGAGCACCACATAACATTTCTAGTTGAATAGGAATTCAATAGCTAGTATAGCTAGTGTTGATTACTTATTAGTCAATCTCCAAAAATTCTGCCTGAATTGGTACTCTGAGATGTGCTGTCATCCTGTATCCTAGAGGATTTCAGAGAGCATGTTTCTCCATCTAAAACCTGATGAAATGTGATGGTTTTGACTACAGGAGAAAACACAAAGGGCCACATGTATGAAAGTATCATTTTGCCATTGCCAATTAGCGATTTTTAAGAAATTGCTATTTGGTAATCGCAAAATGTAATGTAACAAAACAGACAGGAAATAGTGATTCCCTAATTGTGATTTCTTAATTGCAAACACAATTAGAGAATCGCTATTTGTAATTGCGACTCCATTTGTTCATATAGGTGAAAATGGTCTTTGATTACCTAAATTGCGATTACCTAATTGGTAATCGCTAATTAGGTAATGCAAAGGCAAGGGTACCCGGGGGCCTAAGGCCCCCCTGAAGCGCCCCTAACAAAATAATGTGCACATGTAAGGCACACACATGCCCTAGGGGCATGTGTGCACCACATGGCACTTTGAAAAATGCAGTTTTGTGCATTTTTCAAAGTTTGCACATGGTTACCATCAACTTGAAGTTGATGGTAATAGCGTTTCTTAAATGCACAGTTCGCATTTAGGAAAGGCTTCTTACATGTGCATTAGGGAATCGCAAATTGCGAGTCCCTATTTGCATTCGCAATTTAGGTAATTGCTAAAAATTGCTATTTCCTAAATTGCGAATGCCAAAGTCTTTCATACATAGGGAAAGGCCATTTTGGTTTCGCAAACGGACGAATTTTGCAATTCGCACCGTTTGCGAACACAAAATAGCTTGATACATGTGGCCCAATGTCTCCAGCAGCTTAAGGCTTATTCACTATGGAGTGTATAAGGCAGGTAATTCACTTTCACGTTATAGAGGCGAATTTAGAGCAATCAGAGAAATTGTTAGTAGTTAGCCAAAAAATGGTTTATAGTCTTTCTTCTCTGAAAGAAAGCATATAGTCATTTCTATTGTCACTGGCAGACTCCTACTGACTGGCTACTCACAACCCACTATGAAATATATTTGCTGGACCTTATGCATGTTGAATAAGAGCAGGACCACAGTGTCCTTGGTTCCTGGTCTATTACATCTTGCTACAGTCACTTCTGTTTGGTCCATGGGCTAAATCATTCTCAGCATGGAGCAGGAAAGCCCCTAGTAAAAACCGAGTTCTGCTTATTTCAAGTGGTGAAGTTAACTGTTTATGACCTATATATTATATTTCTCTGCACTTTTTGTGTATCACTCTTGGCTGCCTGGTCTTATGTAAACTATTAATGCTGGCCCTGGTAGTCTCTCACACTGAATATAATAATACAAGCTCTACATCGAGTGCTATAGAGCAATTTATTTTGATTCATAAAAAGCCTGTACTGATGATGAAACTGCAAATATGTTCACAGCAAAAACTGGTCTACATGCTACACCTCAATAGACAAACAGGCAAAATCTATTTATGATTAGATAATCAATCAGGCAAATATAAGCATGGTGAGGGAGAAGAAAAATGAATACAGCACAATAACTGAGGCTTCACTAGTAATGATCGAGGCTCTACAGAAGACAAATGCAACCAAAATGTCTTTCATTTGTTCGACCACATTAGATTGTCTATGCTTTGAATATATGCCTCTGGATGTCTATAGTGTTACTTCCATCCCAATTTTCTATCTTGCAATCATTTTGAGAGGATTGGCCACCAATGAACTTTGAAGCTACCACTTTAAATGATTGCTCTGTCTGTAAGAGTTATCCGTTTTCTACACCCCAATCAAAAAACATATGTGGTCATCATTGGATGAATTCTCACCAGTTAAGTGTGAACCTACTTGTATCATATTTGTGGAAGAACAGGGATTTTGCCTTTTTTCAAGTCTGCATTCAAAATGCACCTTTTGTCAGTAACAGAGTTGCTGACAGAGCAATCAAATGAGTATGATCAAAGGGCAGACGTAGTGTCCTTGATTTTTCAAGCTATAGGTGATTTGAAAACTAATGTAATTGATAAAGTTATTCTGGTGCAATAATTCTTTATAAATTATGTAAACAAGGGGCCTCTGTCATCTGAAAATATTTGTCAAACTGATCCAGTTATCAGAAACTCTAAAATGTTTAAGACAAATCTGAAGTAAAAAATAACCCAAGCTCCTTAATTTTTAAAGACAATAAAAATATTACAGTTAGGGGGATATTCACAAGAACGTGCGCTAAACATCGCCAAAAAAGGTTAACACAGCTTTACACATCGCAGTCTATCGCGGGAAAACAACCCCGTCTTAACGTGGAATTCACAACACGGCGGTACCATGCGATAGTTTACCAAAAACGCGGACAATGTCCGCGATACAACCACCGTGACGGCGATAAAAACACAAACCCCAACGCGAAAAAACATGCGATGGCCCAAACCGCGATGAGGAAATCAGCGATAAGCAGCGCCAGGCCTGCAATACACACACGGCAGGCGGGAAAATCACTACAAAAGTAGAAAAAACCCACAAACACAAAATAACCAACACCTAAGCACCATGGAGGCAGCCGGAGCAGGCGCAGAGGACGAGCCGAACCCCACAAGCACCCCGGACGACCAGCCTGGGACCTCGGGGACAGGAAAGGGCAAGGACAAGAAGAAGAGGAAGACGCGGTTCGGTCAGCAGGAGAATAGGATCCTGGTCACGGAGGTGATGGAACACCATCAAGAACTGTTCGTCACCTCCAACGTGTCATTGGGCACCAAAAATGGAATATGGCGGTCCATCGTGGACAAGGGGAATGCCATCGGAGAGCACAAGAGGTCAATGGACGAGGTCAGGAGGCGATGGATTGACATCAAGTGCAAAACCAAGGAGAAACTCGCAGGCAACCAGAAGGCAGCAATGCAGACTGGAGGTGGGAGTCCAGCGCCACAGCTGGAGCTGGATGACATGGAGGAGCTGGTGTCGACAGTCATCAGTGTGGAGACCATGGCAGAAGTTGGGGGAGTGGACACTGATCAACATGACACAACACAACAGCAACAGGGTGAGTAACCACCAGGTACTGGGGGGACGGGGGGAGATGGGCACAATGGCACACATGCACAATCAAGCAGAGCACAGTGCACACCCACAATGACTCTGGATCATGGCCCTGATCTACAGACTGTCACAATGTACATTGCCATGCTGTCTGAATGTGAACATGTACCATGCGGCTACATACATGTGGACACATTTTAACACAGCATCTCCCCTTCACATTGCAGAGGCACTGTCAACACCTCCTGCAGAGCAGTCCTAGCCACTCTTCACTGATGATGAGGAGGACACCCCCAGCATCGGCATCCAAGCCCTCCAAGACATCATTGACATCATCCGCAACTCACCTCCAGGATCAGGGCAGCCCAGTTGCATCGAGGAGACCCCACCCACTCCACAAACCACCCAGCAGGAGTCACCCACAACCCCAGCTGTCTCCCAGGACCCCCACGAACAACACATGGCCTTCCAACGCCGTGTGTTGGAGGGCCAGAGGGAGATGGCTGAGCAGGTGCGGGTGGGGTTCGACCTCATGGCTACCAAACTTGACGCCATCCATGGGTGTCTAAGTCCCATCAGGGACCACCTCCAGTCCCTAACGGACACCCACAGGCCGCTCCATGGTCTCCAACGAGCCCTGGCTGACATCGCTGGAGTCATGACTCGGAGACAAGAACACCTGTCCGCTCAGAGTGGCCCCAGCGATCTCAGCCGTGAGCTGGCACACATTCGGAGGCTCATGGAGGACATGGTGCGGATGGAGGCAGAAAGGATGGCAGCCACCGCTGCACATCAGCAAAATGTAGCTGGGATCTACCATGCCCTGCAGATCCTCATCATGGCATTGCTGCCACAAGGCGTGGCGCAGATGAATGCTGCTGCTCCTACACCATCCACATCTCCGCCCCCTGTTGTGTCAGTGCCTCACAGTGCGGCAGACATATCCACTCCAGCACCTGATGTGTCACTGCCACACAGTGCGGCCGACAATCCACCTCCGGCCCCTGATGTGTCAGTGGCACACAGTGCTGCGGCCGGAACTGCACCACCCACAGCTGAGGCAGAGCACACATCCGAGGACGAGGACGTGGATGGGTTTGAGATCAGAAGGAGGCACTAGCATTCATTTCCGCCACCTGGCCTGTTGCTGCTTGGTGCTGCACATGGCCCCATGACCTTCCACTGACCCCCGATACACTCTGCTGCACTCACCTTGGACCGCGACATGGACTGCCATATCCTGTTTGGTGACCAATGACACGGCGACCAGACTGCGGACTGTACTCTTCCTCTTCCGCTGTACTTGTCATTCCCCGAAGGGCTCTGGGAGGCCCTCCACGGGCCAATATTGTGAAGTGGGGTTGGCATGGCCCTGTACTGTTCCAGCTGCAAAACTCCACTGGATGTGCATTAAACATTCAGAAACGCACTGCTGTGTCATGTCTTTCATCATTCATGTATGAATGTGTGGATGAATGTAGGGTCAGTGATTCCCCCTAACGTCAATGATGCACATCTAGTGGGATTCCAGTCACAGTGTGCTACATTGCCGATTGCGTTCCGGGTGCCGTAGACACTACAACAGGGACACACGCATTAATCACTTCCTTGTCCGGACATGGACTGAACCACGCCCAGAGCCCCCGAGTCATTGTTGCAAGCCCTGCGCTGGTCCGGCGTACTCCAGGCCAGACCACTCCGCTTACGCTCCGAGGGGGGGGCCACATAGCCACATGTCGCAGGTTTACATGCTAGTGGTCTGCAGGTCACTGGTCTAGTTGTCAGCATGTCACAGCCACTCCCTGAGGGCAGGTTTGCACACACACCACACCCATCCGGCACAGGCGTCACAGGCCATGTGACCCCGCGAATATAAGGGGCCGACCACGTCACATTCCCCACTGTCGGAGGTGACTGGATGACGGACGTTCCACGATTCTCAATCATAAAGGGCACATGAGTTGTTGGGCACAGGGTTAGTGGCACCCGAAGCCATGCGGCCTTCACGGGCCTACCACCACGTGGCGCTGACTGGGATTGCACAGGGTTAGTGGCACCTGAAGCCATGCGGCCATCACGGGCCTACCACCACGTGGCGCTGACTGTGGTTGGACAGGGTTAGGCGCACCGAAATTGCTGAGCGGGTGTGCAGCCTGCGATGATGACGTGTGCACTGATGTGGTCTCTGCCATTGATGCCTCAGGACTCAGCGTCATGTGTGGGACCTGCTGGGCCGTGGTGCAGGTCCGCATGATGTGGAGCATGCCATGGTCACGGGGCCGGGGCCTGGAGCTTGCACGGGCACGTGGTGTGCCCACTGGGGGACACACCGTTGGTGGCAGGTGAGCAGTGGGGCCTGGGTGCGCAAGGGCAGACAGCCAGCGCTGGCCGGCGGGAGGGGCTAGGGTGTGGCTGCATGTGTGCGCAGGGGCGGACAGGCGTTGTTGCCGTGTGCAGTGAGATGGACTCTGCCATGATTGACTCTGGCCTCGATTACAGATTACAGACCTGGTGGCTTGCAGTGTATGCCGTCACGTGGTTGGAGACACACCGGTGGTAGCAGGTGAGCAGTGGTGCCTGGGTGCGCGGGGCCGGCAGTGTCCCTCCCTCTCTCTCTCTCTCTCTCTCTCTCCCTTCCTTTCATTCTCTCTCTCTCTCTCTCTCTCTCTCCCCTTCCTTTCCTTCTCTCTCTCTCTCTCTCCCTTCCTTTCCTTCTCTCTCTCTCTCTGCCTTCCTTTCCTTCTCTCTCTCTCTCCCTCTTCCTTTCTCTCTCTCCTTCTCCCTCTCCCTTCCTTTCTTTCTCTCTCTTTTTCTCTCTCTGCCTTTCTTTCCTTCTCTCTTTCTCTGTGTCTCACTCCTTTGATGTGCGCATGACACACGTTCTGATTTTGTGCTTTATTTTCCAGGCTGTGACATCACGATTGTCCCGGACGGACCCGATAGGAGTCATCCGCATTGGTGTTTTGTGTTGTATTTCAATAAAGTTTTTGGTTGTTACTTCAATGATGAGTGACTGTTTCTCGTTCTTCTGACCACACATGTGTGTTTCTTGTTGTCATTGTGCGACATCATGCGCTTTTTGTGGCTCTTGTGTCGTGCACGGTATGTGTTTGTCCGGGGGGGGTCCGGGTGGAGGGGGCCTGGGTGTGGTGGCGGTGGGTGTTGTGGCCCTCTTGGGTCTCCGAGCTGCATGATCATTGTCTCCATGGCATCTGTGGGTCTTCAGATGTGGCTCTGTGCTGGGCTCCCTTTCATACTGCAGGTAGTCGTCCTGCTTAACACATGCAGAAGGCAGGTGTTAAATCCCTGCTGCTACCGTGGCTTATCACCTGTTTTTGGTTCACATCGCAGATCTGGCCGTTCATTGTGAAAGTGGTGTAGTGGTGTTTTTGTGAGTTTTTGCATGGGAATGCCTACTCTGCATCTCATTAGGGTTAGTTGGTGGTGTCACCCATGGAGATAAATTTTGCGGCAGTTATCGCAGGAATACTGGCGATGTCTGCAGTTTGCACCCGCTTGTGAATGGGGTGATAAATCTATCTCCACTTTTGATGCGCTAAAGTGCCGATAACTCGGCGATAAGTCCTTGTGAATATGCCCCTTAGACTCCTTAAACATGGCAATTAGGGATGATGAGATTTTGCCCAAGTTGTTTTATCAATTGGAGTAGGGTGTTAGGAAGAATAAAGTTAACTTGAAAGTAAATAATGGATAAACATTTTCAGATAGTTCAGAAAAAAATATAGACCTTGAATAGCATTAATAATTGTGAGCTAAGAAGGAAGAAAGGGGAAGTCTTCAAAAAAAGAGGGAGTTATTAAGGAGGAATGAAGAAAATCCAAACAGAAAATTTAAATACAATTACCTTCCCCTTCCACTCATCATGATGATCTCCTGTAGGACTTTGGAAAAGTCTCACTAAATAGAATGCAGACAAATTTCTACCATGACAGAGAAGTATCAAGCAACACACGTTATTACTCTTGCACCTATGAAAACCAAGGTGTTTGTTTTTGCTTTCTCAATTGCTCTTAAATCTTGACTGAGCTACAAATAATTCAACCATTACGAATAATCAATGCAGGTGATATTTGACCATGGGCACGTTCTATAAGATTTTTACACTGAATAAGGTACTTAGACAGGCCTCTCTGTTCAGAGAGGCAGGTTTTCACATTAGCCAATCTTCAATTATCAATAATAATAATTATGCCCAGGCACCCCTCCCTGAAATCGATCCAACCTGCAACATGTTTTAAGATTTCTGCTCATACTCTTGTTGAAGCTGCAAACATTCAAAACTCTAAGCCAGGGGCAAGTAAGGTGTTTGTATCTGAGGGGTACCCTGGAATTCACGGTCAATATCAGGTGGAAGATACAAATTGGAACTGACTACTTACGGTCATAACAATTAACCAAGATCAATCAGGCTTGGGTTTCTTTCATTCCTTGTAGCATGTTTCTTTAAACATTGTCTAATATGACTGATTTGCACTGAACCTCAGAAGAGAATTATGGGCTTCAAATAACGTAATATCTCTACAATAAACTCAGTTAAAGGCTGAAAAGTTGGATCCAGTCTTTCAAGTATTTACCTCAAAGACAGAATACTCCAATATTAAAAGGAAATGCACAAGGTGGCCGGGCTACTTTTCCAAATATCACTGATTCCATAGTTAGTGAATAAAGATTAATGGGGTTGATAAACTTGACACTAGTGGTAACACTAATTACAAAACAAAATGGCTGGAATTTGACATAAATGTTAAACATATATGTCGCCAAAAGACAGAACAATCAAATATTAAAAGGAAATGCACAAGGTGGCCTGGCTACATTTCCAAATATCACTGATTCCATAGTTAGTGAATAAAGATTAATGTTGTTGATAAACTTGACTCTAGTGGTAGCACTAATTAGGAAACAAAATGGCTGTAATTTGACATAAATGTTAAACATATGTTGCCCATGGTAGGAAAGATGATTGTTCAGAGAACCATATTTGTGGAAAAATTGAATCCATAATAACCACTACATAATCCATAATCCACCCTATTTATATTTGTTAGTTTGTGATCTTCATGAGAAACTAACAACAAAATGTTGCTATGAATCGGATTTGATGGACCTTGAAACTGTACACGGTCTCACTTCACCAAAAATCATTAACACTAGTTTAGATAGTAGAGGATTGCTAGTAATATGCTGGGCTTTTAAGTTAAACTTGTCAATTGGTAATGGCTGTCTAGATGACAATAGAGATGGCCATCCAATAAGAATATGGGGTAATCAAAATGAAAGTATTGGTTAAGAATTTTGTTAATTTTATTATGACTTCTTAAAATATGTTACCAGGTTTGAAATTTTAAATGATGGTATTGGAAGTAATCTCTTTTCAATGTGTCTCGATCTCTACTTAGGCATAAAGGTTACACACCATGATGCTATGGAAGAAGACACCATGTAAAGTTAGAAACAGGTCAGTTTGAAAAGATTGCAACAGTTTGATGCTGGACAACATTTGTTATTAAAAACATCTAGATCAATATGAAGTACACATGCCAAGATGTTTTCTAAAATTGTAATGACAGATTGACTCCATGTAATTAAATTATTGCAATAATAATATTGTACAAAGTATTTTTCTGGACTCGTACCAAGACAATAATAAGAGGTTGAAAATAACACAAAGCAATAAAAGCAATAAATATTAAATCAACAAATGTGAAGGAACAGTTGTTAATAATCTGTCAACAATAGAGAGAAAAAATAATGCGGTTGAAACAGAACTTTTAAGCCAAAATGTGGAATCAATTGAATGCAGCTTTTACAAGAAAAGACTGTAAGCCATTCAGGCAAATATTCAGATTTCACACAGGGTATTTGGTGGGAAAAGGTGACTCTAAATCCTGTACAAGAATTGTTAGAACAAACTGAAAACCTATACATCTGTAATGGACTTTTATTGTAATCTCTACTTGAAAATGTGCACATACAGGTGGTAGGATGTAAGCTAGTTAATAAACAAATCAAAACAATTAGGAGTCCAAGTCCTTGACAGACTTATTAATGGTCTTATTAAAGCAAAGACCACTTAAATAGACTACATTCTTGCTGTTAACATTATAAATGGAATTACTAATTTCCTCATTCAAAATCCTGGACAAGGAAGTTTATTGCTGCTATTACATGGGATAAGATCTAATTTTGATCCTGGTAATTTTTGATTAATATCTTGGCTAGATTGTTCAGGACAACTGTTTGCTGAATACTTGCGCCATCATGTGCAAAACTGGCTAGTTGAAAACAATTATTTCCCAAATAAACTGTGTGGGCCTTGCACTTTTTGTCCCAAAGTGAACAATTGGTTATCACTTTAGATTATGTGGAGAAAATATGTGAATCATAAATACAAACCACTATTTCTGGCATTTATAGCTATATGACCTGCTTTCCCTAAAGTGGACCCATAGGGAACGAGTCACATTCTTTGGAAATCCCTGATCGGTTACTCTGTCTATTAATTGCAATGTATAGTATTACCTGGGTATAGATTCGATTTGATAACAATGCCACACATTCACAAATTATTATGTTAACAAGAGATTAAAATAGGGTGTTTTGCCCCTCCTTTTATTATCTTTGCACCTTTGAGATCTACCAGCAGCACTTCAGTCGGTTTGTTCATTTGCCCAACCCTCAGATTGGAGGGCAATTAAGTTGCCTATTGTATGCAGATGGCTTTACACCAGGGTTGTATATGCTACTCACTCCTGACAGGGACCAAAGTCATAGCACTGAAACAGTACAATAGGTATAGGAGTTGATTATGCAGCTGTAGGGCCAGACTTCCCATATTACAGGTGACTCCCACAGACATTATTTGCTTTTCAACCACCATCATTTTGGAAGTCTATACCATGCATTCTTACCTTTTCCCTTGCGCTGATGCGCTTTTGGCAGCTTAGCGCCAACGTAGGCACCCTTGCACCAAGGTGCAAGGGTGCCTGCATTGTAGGGAGGATTGTTTTTATGCAGGAAGGGGTACCTTCCTACACAAAAAAATCCCCTGAGACTCTTTCCTCTTTGTATGTGTGCAGCACACATAGAAAGATAAAAAAACGAGGAGAAATAAAGATATTTCTCCCTGTTATGCCTTATCTGGGGAGGCGTAGGTTTTTGGCACATTCTCAGGTCTACCACTTCTGGTATATCTGGGAATGCATCAAAATCCATGAATGTTGAGTGGGAGCACCCACGCAACATCCATGGAAACTCCTCCCTTGTGCAGAGTAATGCAACACAGCGATTTGCACTGTGTTGCATTACTCAAGATTTATTAAGCCACTCAGGGCCATGCAAGGTGGCCTGTGTGGCTTCATAAATCTCATTTTTAAATGTTGTCTCTCTTGCACCACTGTGTGTCAGCAGGAGCTTTGAAACTGCTTTTGCCAGCTGGGAGCAGCATTCAATTTGCCTCAGTTCATCATGGTAAATGCAGTGCATGATATCACTTACTTCAGTAGCAGTCTTTGTCACCCTTGCTGGTGCAGCCTGTTTTCATTCCTTCATCAGTAGAGAGCAAGAAGTGATTTTGGGGTTGCTGTAAATGCTGCCCAAAGTCTGCTCAGGTCTCTATACCACTCACTGGGTACAGTTGCATTAACACAAGCTCATCAACTCAGTCAATCAATCAATCAATCAGCATCTGCTTAGTGCAGAATTGTCTCACCTAGGGGTATCTGGGCACTGAGGGTGTTATTTCTCCTTTGAAAAGCCAGGTCTTTAGTTTCTTCCTGAAGTCTACCAGGGAGGCTACTGTTCAGAGGTGGAGGGGCAGGTCATTCCAGGTTTTGGCGGCAATGGAGGAGAAGGAGCAGTCCCTGCTGTGGCTGCGACAGATGCGGGGTGTGCGTGCGAGGGCAAGTGAGGCGGAGCACAGGTGTCTTGTGGGCTGATAGAAGTTCAGTTGATGGTTGATGTAGGATGGTCCTTAATCATGTAGGGCTTTGTAGGTGTGCGTGAGGATCTTGAACTGGCATCTCTTATGGATGGGAAGTCAGTGGAGGTTTCTGAGGTGGGGGTGATGTGGGTCTATTTGGGAAGGTCCAGTATGAGTCTGGCTGCAGTGTTCTACCAGGTCTGGAGTCTTCCAAGGAGCTGGGTGGAAGTACCGGCATAGAGAGAGTTGTCATAGTCGAGGTGGCTAGTGACAAGGGCCTGCGTAACGGTTTTTCTGGTGTTAATCAGGAGCCATCTAAACATTCTGTGGACCATGCAAAGGGTGTGGAAGCAGGAAGAGGCGACTGCATTGACTTGTCTTTTCATGGTTAGTTGGCTGTCGAGGATGATGCCAAGGTTGCATGCATGGTCTGTCAGTGTGGGTGTTGGTCCGAGTTATGCTGGCCACCAGCTGTGGTCCCATGAGGATGTGTTCTTCCTGAAGATCAATACTTCTGTCTTGTCAGAGTTGAGTTTGAGGAAGTTGTCTCTCATCCATTTGTCTACGTTGGTCATGGTGTTGCAGAATTTGGTTTTGGCATTGGAGGGGGACTCAGTGAGCGAGAGGATTAGTTGAGTAGTGTCTGCATAGTAGATTATGTTGAGTCCTTGGGATCTGATGAAACTGTGAGAGGTGTCATGTAGATGTTGAACAGGGTGGGGCTGAGGGATGATCCTTGGGGTATGCTGTATATGATGTCCTTGGGTGCGGAGTTGAAGGGAGGCAGTTGGATGCTCTGTGCGCATCCTGTAAAGAAGCTGTAAGTAGGTGTAAGTAGCTCAAGGGAGCCTTTTCAAACAGAAGGAGGATGGGAGCACACTGTCTCAGCTACTGATCTGATGAGCTTATATATATCTACATCTATATCTATATATATAGATATAGATATAGATATCAATATATATATATATATTTATATTCATTAAAAAAACAAAGGTTACAGGGACGTTATAGTTAGGCTGACATTTCACTCGTACAAAACCAGAGAAATTCAGCAGTTATAGTTAGCGGAGCTAACTATAACTCGCCCCCACAATGCACTGCTTATGACCTCTCATATTACATCACTCATGACATGGTCAGTGACATCACTGATGACATCATCCAGTGACTGTGAGTGTTTTTAAAATATTTGACTGTTAAATATATATTCCAAGGTGTATTGATGAATTAGTGGGTGTATGAGTGCCTGTATTGATGCTTGAGTAGGTGCATGACTGACTCACATAAGTGAGTGAATAGGTGTTTCAGTGAATGTATGGGTCACTGACTAGGTTGTCTGAATGTCTGTATCAAAATGTCAGTTGATGTCAAAGTGGCTCTTTGGGTTGATGAGTGGGTACATATGTGGGTGTATGGGTGATTGATTGGTTGTCTGAGTACCTGTATGGGTGTATGAGTATCTATGTGGGTATGTGAGAGGGTGTGTGACTGCCTGCATGGAAAAGTGAGTATGTGTGTCAGTGGGTGTATGGGTTAGTCAGTGTAAGAGAAGGGTTGTGTAGGTGACTGAGTGTGTTTTTGGCTGTGTCGGTGAGTGAATGGATGTGTCAGTGGTTTATGGGTGAGTAAGTGCATATGTGAAAGGTAGTATAGGTAGGTGTTGGAGTATATCAGTGACTGTGTGTATGAGTGACAGATTGTGAAAGTGGCTGTATGGGTTAGTGAGTGCGTGTGTGAGGGTCTGTATGGGTCAGTGATTATATGTTAGCATCTGTATGAGTAAGTGAGTGGGTGTGTGTATAACTTTATAGGTGCATAAATGGCTGTCTGATTGACTCCATAGGTGAGTGAGTAGGTGTGTGAGTAGCTCTATGAGTGACTGACAGTGTGTGAGTGGCTGTATGGCTGTGTGAGTGGATATATTAGTGGCTGCATTAATGCGTGAGTTGGTGTACGAGTGGCTGTATGGGTGACTGAGTGGATGTGTGTAGACCTACTAATCAGTGAGTGGGTATGTAAGTACTGGTATGGGTGTGGCAATGGTTTCGAGAATGGTAGTGTGGAAGTTGCAGTGGGTGTATGAAAGGTTACATGGGGGTATAAGTGGGTGCATCTGAGATTCTGTGGATGATGTCATCAGTGATGTCATGAGTGATGTAATATGTGAGGTCATAAGCAGTGCACTGCAGAGGCGCGAGTTATAGTTAGCTCAGCTAACTATAACTGCTGAATTTCTATGGTTTTGTTTGAGTGAAATGTCAGCCTAACTATAACATCCCTGTAACCTTTGGTTTTTTCAGTGAATATGTAAGTTTTTTTTAAATTCTATTTCCTAACTATAACAGCCCTGTAACCTTTGGTTTTTACGGTGAATTTCTAAGTGCTAATTCCTCACTATAACTTACCTGTAACCTTTGATTTTTCAGTGAATTTCCATGGTTTTTTAAGAAGCAATGGTCTTTGCAGAATGCTGTGGAAAGGGGGCTGGGCCTCTGACCAGCTCTCAGAAATCCCACTGAGTAGGACTTATAGGAAGTACCAGAATGGCTTCTTGGTCCCCAAGGTCCTTTAGCTTCCTAGACAACTTTATTCCTCAACCAGTAGTGTGCCAGGAGACGTGTTTGTAGAGTGGTGCAGAGAGGGGGTGTGGCCTCAGAACACCTATTAGCAAACTGACTGTGTACAACTTTCTGGAGGTAACAAGAGGGATACTTGGCCCCCAAATACCCTCAATAGCCAAGGGAACTTCATCCTCCAACTAGTACTATGCCAGGAGGCACGTTTGCAGAGTGATGCAGAAAGGACATCCTTGATGATTGCATAGGTAGTGCCTATATGATTCTATGAGTGCCATTGCCAAGGAAAGACTGCAAATACCGGGTGTTTTTGACAAAGTGTAAAACACATACATAGACATATTTGAGATAACGTTTTAGTGCAGCTATTTAGTAAGATACTAATATAACTTTCCTGTTTGTATACATTTGTCAAAATAACTTCGTCAAAAATGCATTTTCTTTCTTCAAAGCAACACCGGAGGTCGCAATGACAATAGTAGTCACAAATACAAATGAAAAAGTGTAAAACAGATATATAGACATATTTTACACAAAGTTTGAGTTTTGCTGTTTAGTAACATATTGGTTTAACTTTATTTTAACAACATATTTTAAAAACAACAGTCTTAAAAAATAACTTTCAACATCTAAACACACAAACACAACATAACTTCCAAACAAACCTTAAACTATCTATTGTTACCCAAACTTATGGGGAAACAAGAACTACTGCAAAACTAGTGCAATGCACAATGTCTGACAAGATCCTCTCTAGAGGGATGAACAAAAAAAATTCATGTGGGACAATGTCCATGTTATACCATCTAAAGCAGAGCGAAGCTGGAGGATCATCCACTTCAGTGGCAGCAGCAACAATTCCTGGTCAGAAACTCCCTTCTGAGGTGCAGACTAATGCAACAGATATGGCTACAGAGTTGTCAAGAATGGCCCCGTACTGCATGGACTGTAGTGTTGTTATAAGTGCTGGTGAGCAGTGTGTTACAGGTATTCAAAATGCTATCAAAAATCGTACCTGGTGTTTTTTTCCCTTTTTATCTTTTTTGCACATTTCATAAGAGGAGGTGAAGTGAGCAGCAAGAAAGCAATGCAAAGCTGAAGGACCCTCAACTTCAATAGCAGCACAACAACACCGAAGCAGAGAGTCAATTCAGAGGTCCAGTCTCTACTATAAGATTTGGCTCCACAGTTTTACCCGTTGGCAACATACTGCATGGATTGTGGAGTTGTAGTTGGTGCTGGACAGCAGCCCATAATGGTCCTTCGCAATGCTGGAAAGAATAATAAATGTTGATGTGTTTTTTTTTTGAGATTCAATGTTTTTTTACATTAGCAGGCATTTTATTATCTTATAAAATGAGCATCCAATATCTATCTGTTGCTCATTTTATTATCTTCCAATTTATTGTAACACTACTTACATATAACTTGCCATATACATAAGTCAAACCATCCCTCTACAAATAAATACACAGCTACATTTTGATAAATTATCATAATTTACTTTTTCACTTTTTAAATATAAGTAACAGTCTGTGTTTAAATCTTCTAGTAAGCACATCAACAAAATATACAAACATACTCTGATTTTTACAGAACACTCTATTAAATTTTGTAATCACTTTTTAAAACTATCAACTCTAATATATGTGTCTTATTCTGCAACTCCTCCTCTTAACAACTCTTCATTTTCCCTAGAATCCTGCTCAGGACCCAAGAAATAAAACTGCACATCACCAGAAACCTTTTCTACATCTGCCACACTACCATGCAAAAGTGCTCTACTTATTTCTCCTAAACATAAAGCTGGAGTTTTCACATAATACAGACTCCTACCTAAAGTTCGCATTGTTGAGTGGTATAACTTCTTTTGTGTTTTAAACTTCGCCTTGGAAAGATACATAAGAATTTTCTTAATATATCAATGGATTCCTGTCTAATACTAGAAAAACTACTTCAATTCCTTATGTATACAGTACCCTGACTACGCCTTCCTCGTACCTCTTCTGCAATACCTTTTTCTACATTTCTAGATACCATCACCTCTTTTGCTATAGGACTACCATTCTTCATTTGATAATATTGTCCTCTTTAATCAATAACATGAACTAATTTGTTACCCTGGAGATTGCTTTCTTCATTAAAGAAAGCTTCTGTACAAGAAGTATGTATCCATTGTCCACTAAAAACTGTACAACAGTTGCTTCTATTCACTAATCTTTTCTTCTGGTTTTGTCTCCACAGGCAACACTGTTTTGTCAAGAGTCTTCTTTCTATTTAGAATCAGAATGAAAAACTTTCACTTCAAAGTAAAGGCTCACTCACAACTCGTTCTTTCTGTTTTACTGCATCTCTCCTCTTCCACACTTTTTCAAATTTAACACAAAATTTACAAGGCTGTAATTATGCAATCATTATAACATGTGCACAGAACCAATGGAGCCATCTAAACACCCACTTACAACCCATGAAGTCATTGAGATACTGAGGCATACGTGTGCACTGATGAAACACACAGGGTCTACTGTAATATATACGTAGTGCCTGCATACTTCAATAACTACATATTTTCTGCCTGCCTGACTGCAAGAGTACATGTATAGTTTCTAGATAATTTAATAGCTCCATGGATAGTGAATCACTGATTTGATGACTGCCTGAGTAGTGGCTGGGTGATTCCACGATTGCCTGAATACTTTCCTGTTAGACACAAAACAACTCTTGAGGCATTCTGCACTATTAATCCTTCTCAATTTTAAACAAAGCATGTTGAAAGAAAAATGCAACCCTCACCATATAAACGAAATTTTCATCAGCCTTACTAAACATAGATCACCATGTAAACATATATGCAATTTCTTAATATATGTACACCTTCAAGCCATCTTTCCCAAAATATATACCTCTCTGCATCTTTAACCAAACTCAAAAGTCCCACCGTACATATAGTTATGTGCAAGCACAAAAACTATATCTCACTTTCTAAGCATATGCAAAGTGGTCATATAAGTTAAAAACCACCTTGACAAAGAGTTCCCAATATACACCTAACAAGTATTACTTCTTTCTAATTCATATACACGCAGACAACATGTTCTCATCTTTTATTTCTCACTACACTATTCCTGTTTGATAATGTTACTAAAAGTACTACAACTCCCAGAATGCAAATGACAGAAGTATCTATTCTGCACATGATGTTTACACATTTAAAACAGTCTTAGCTCCTCATTGCAACTTTCCACAAAACGATACTGTTATTTTCAATAAAATACACATTGTAATAAACGGGCACTAATCCATTTTTCTGTTACTTCCCAAAACATTCACCACTACCCTCTTAAACACATACCCTCTAATAGATATAGTTCAACTCATACATTTTTTTCTCATCACTGTGATACTCCTTTTAATCAAACTCCCATATACATCTTCATGTCTAATGTACATTTTTAAAATAATTACAAAGTTATATACATACCACTGAATTCAGTTTGTAGATTATATTGTTGTTTTAGGTCTTTCTGCATAATTTGGACACTGTTATGATTTGTAAAAACTAAGCACAAGAATGGTACACCACTCTCATACAAAGCAAGTCTGAAATTGCAACCTCTTCAACTTTCCACTCGATCATTATGAGAATGGCAGCAAATAAAATCATGTCTTTCATTTTAGACTACTGCATCTCCACTTGTGAATGGTTAGCATCTGTTAACCCTTTCCCTCTCTTTCGAAACGAGGTTCCTGTTGCAGCATTTTCGTGATGTTTTTGAGATCATCGCAGAATATTCGCAAAACAAAATGGGAGTTCAAACTGATATCTAGCTTCATTTTTCTGAAATTTAAATACTACACAACAGTTTATTACATAGTCCTGAGTTGGAAATTAAAACTTGCCATTACTTACATTGTGTCATCACTCCTCAACTTTAAAAAAAAAATTGTCTCTTTAACACCCTTCCCCCCAATACAGTCTAAACTCAGTGTAGCTAGCAACCCAGTGGAACCAGTAGGTCAAAAGTTCACAGCACATTCTAGAAAGAACAAATAAGCCACAGCAGGTGTGATTTACTCCACAGATTCAAAAGCATTTCCATATCTGTGTTACATTTCTTTTTTTAAACAACAGCCAATAATAAGACTTCTTTCTCACCTCAAAATGCTTACAGTATGGATTGTTGGCCAAAGCTACATCTATTGGGTTAAAGAGGCTGCAAAAAAGAGAGGTATTGACAGAGACTTGGGTTTGCCAAATGTGCAGATTACTTGGTTTGGCCAGAGAGGGTTAAAGTTTCATCAGTTGCTGGTTTGGTTAAATCCATTGTGGATTCCCAAGCTCCTCACCTCATGATTGTACACTGTGGTGGCAATGACCTAAGCACATTAACTGGGGTAGGGCTGGGAATCCTAATGAAGGAAACCTTTGAGAAACTGATGTCGCTTTTCAGTCACACTGTCATGGTGTACTCTAATATATGCCAAAGACAGAAGTGGAAGTGATCAAATCAATTCTGTCCACAGATTCACAAAGCCAGGAAACATGTTAATAAAACTGTTTCTGCATTCCTCAGAGATCATTGCATGGGCTGTATCCATAACAACAACCTGCATTTTGACATGTATGGAATTTATAGAAATGATGGAGTGCACTTTACAGATGAAGGCAACAGGGTGTTTAAAAGTAACCTGAAACTCTGCATCCAGTCTTATGTGTAGCAGTCATATACATACAACCAACACAATGGCTCTTGTCAGAGCCACTCTCGTACCCAAAATAGTGTGAAGTGTTTTTCTAAAGGTTTTTTTTTCTCTTTAGTTTTTGGAGACCACTCGATCCCTGCGGACACGTCGCAAAAATGAAATCAAAAGCAGGCATTCAATGGCCAGCAACAGATCCAAAAATATTATGTAAAGAAAAACATTCTGAACATTGCCCACACACATTACTATATACATACTTCTTTCAAAGCATGTTTAAACTCATATATTTGTACTAAGTTTCTTTAAAAACCATCTCTCAGACCTATTTTTGGTTTTCGTGGTTATTTGGAACATCGCGATGACGTCGTTAACCACGACGATCGCGCCTTTCCCATAAAGTGAAAACACATATATGCACAGACATTACAGTATTCTACACACTAGAGGTTTATTACTGTACACTTCAAACTCATGTTTTTTTCTAGTGTTTTTCTAGAACAACCATCTCTAAAACCTACTTTCCGTTTTTGCGGTGACTTCGGAGATTGCGATGATGTGGCTCATCACAATCCCCGCAGGTACGTTGTGAAAGCGGAAAGCAAAAGCAGGATTTCAATAGCCACCACCACATAAAAAAATTATAACTATTTAATTATTTCTAACCATCACAGTATATAACTCACTATATAAATAACTCTATAAAAATATTATCAGAATCTCAACAGCTCTATAAGAATGCGCATTAATGATTCACCAATATCCGCGACAATGTCGATAGTCTCAATGTCTCCACGATGGTACATGGGGGCTGCGCTGGCGGTCACGGCGTTGATGCAAATATCGCGTGCGATTAAAAAAATCAATTTTGGACACATAACTTGTGTCACTAACACCTCCATTTCTCAACCATGGGGTCAGAGTATCTCCACCCTGTCCCCTTATGTGGGC
The DNA here is from genome assembly GCA_963921515.1 of Calotriton arnoldi. Classification (NCBI taxonomy): domain Eukaryota; kingdom Metazoa; phylum Chordata; class Amphibia; order Caudata; family Salamandridae; genus Calotriton; species Calotriton arnoldi. The sequence goes on along the minus strand of CAWUFW010006266.1, from coordinate 1,020,625 downwards.
TTTCACACACATTTTCAGCCCTGGGAATAATTCCCGATAGATAAAATGGCGGCCACAACTTTCTATTCAGGTTGTGACCAGCCAATCAGAGCATTCCCGTTGGCACGTGCATTCACGATTCATTGCAAAACCATCGCGAAATATCCGCAGCTAGGGATATCACTATAATTTCAAACTTAAATTTCTCAAAAACTACTGAACGGATTTACATCAAATAAGCAAAAGGCACTTCCTTGAACCGACATCTACCCCCTGCCAAAAATTGTGTAAGTTCGTTCATCGGTTCGGGCTGTAGAAGTGGCTAAAGGTTCCTATGAGAATTAACATTACAAACACAACCTTATTTCACGCCCCAAGTTCTCGGTCCCCAGTGCTCAGATCACCCCCAAACATTCCCAATGAATAGTACCCACCATGACACTTTTTGGCAAAATTTCATGCAGATTGGTCAAATGACCTATATATATATATACATATATATATATATATATATATATATACATATACGGGCACCAGTAGGTAGTTATAGTTAGGATCTATTGTCCATAGGAAAAGTGTTTTTTGACGTGACTCTATCTTTGGTGCAGTTTGAGGAATCTTCACAAAGTATTCCCCAAAAAGTGTCTAAGTAAGTTCTGTTGTGCATGAGACGTTTTGGGGTGATCCGTTAAGTGGGGGCTGAGAAAAAGGGGGTTAAAAAAAAGTGCGTTTTCCCATATTCATTCCCAAGGAACGCGTTGTCGAACCTACAGCCCAAACTGATTGACGGAATTACACAAAATGTGGCAGAAAGGTAGATGTTTTTATGCAGATCTTGCTTTTTGTTATTTGGTGCAAATCCGTTGAGTAGTTTTTCAGAAATTTATGTTGAAAATTATAGTGATATCTCTGGTTGCGAGGCCTTCACGAAAAAAGATGAGCTCGTGCAGGGAAATGTACAGCTCTGATTGGCTGCCAAAACTTCAACCAGGAAGTGTTGTCAGCCATCTTGAGACTCGGTTTAACAGAGTCCAAAGATAAAAAGTGTAAATAAAGAAAAGGGGGAAGGGTAGGAATACCCTGACCTACAAGCCATGGTCTTGGGGTCCCCACGGCATAAAAGCATTTTTTTTAAAAATGTTGCAGCAAAATCACAATATTCATGAATTCGTGGCAAAAAACAAAACAAAAAACAAGTGTGGGCTCCCGCACTTGCTTTTAAATAAACCCCGGGTTTGCCAGGTCCTGGGGGCATATTATAAATATAGGAGGGGCGCATGGGACCTGCCTTCTATGGTTTATCGAAGACCTGGGGACTGCCACCTCCCCGGGCACTTTTTATTATGTAATTATTTACAGTAATATGTGGGCTTCATGGACCCCCCTGCCCCGGGGACCACCACCTCCCTGGGGATTTTTATATTTGGCTTGGGGGGCCTCAAGACCCTTCCTGGGCCCTGAGGACCACCACTTCCCCAGAGCCAAGCTCAAAAATGGGAAGGGGGCTGTGTGGGCCCTCCTCCTGGGCCATTCTCGGCCCTGTGGACTGCTGCTTCCCCGTGGCAGGCCCTAAAAGAAGAAAGGAGGGGGCCCCCCTCCTGGAGCCATACATGGCCTTAGGGACTACCATCCCTCAGGGCTGGCTCCAGCAATGTCCCGGGGTGCCCACCCCCGGGACATTGCAGTTTGCTATGGCTTGGCGGGAAACCATAGCAAATCTGCTCTGCTTTCAGCAAGAGAGAGTAGAAAATGATCTCACTTGCTGAAAGCAGAGCATGTCTGTTTCACTGCAGCTGCCAAGCAACCAGGGAAACAGACATATTGCTTTGAGATCCAGGGAGCTGCATGTTAGCAGCTCCCTGGGTCTCAAAGCAATGCTGGCTCCCACATGAGGTGGGAAGCCGGCAGGGACCGCAGGGGCCTTTGGGCTCCCCCCACGGTCCCCAACATTGAAAATGTGAGTGCCCTGGGTGGGACCAGGGACCCACACTATAGGCCGGGCCCCAGGGATGGGATCCCCAGGGCCAAAATCAGCCCAGAAGGGGAGCCACACGGCCCCCCTCCCGTGTTTAAAAAAAAAAGGGGGTGGGTTCTGGGGGTTGGGGATCTTGGGGACGAAAAAAGCCCGGGAGGGGGGCCACTTGGCCCCCCTCCCTTTGAATTATATAAAAAAAATAAAAGGCAGGGCCTCGGGTGATGGGGTCCCTGGGACCAAAATGGTCCAGGGAAGAGGGCTACGTGGCCCCCTTCCTAAAAAATAGAAAAAAAAAAAAACAGCAACTCGCCAGAGGCCCTGCCCCATTTCTCCACCACTCTGCAATGCTCATCCTGGTGCACTGCTGGTCAGGGTATGAACTCCCCTTGGATGCTGAGGGTCCTTAAGAACCAACAAGACCTCCTGTTACCTCCAATAAGCACCAGACAGTGGGATTGCTGAAAAGTGGTCAGAGGCCACGCCCCCTTTCTCCACCACTCTGCTACTGCATCTCCCGGTGCACTGCTGGTGAGGGATGAGGTCTTCATGCCTGCTGAATTTCTATGGTTTTGTGTGGGAAAATGTGAATTTAACTATAACATCCCTGTAAGCTTTGGTTTTTTTCAGTTAATTTGTATGTTTTTTAACATAAATTAATATATAATTGGATTGGCGGGACATTATAGTTAGGCTGACATTTCACTTTTACAAAACCAGAGAAATTCAGCAGTTATAGTTAGCTGAACTAACTATAACTTATGCCCCTGCAATGCACTGCTTATGACCTCACATATTACTTCACTCATGACATGTTCAGTCACCTCACTGATAACATCACTGATGACATCTCAAATGACATCGCTGAAGATATCACTGATAACACTATCCAGTGAGTGCAAGTATTTTGTAAGCATTCACGATTGTTAAACATATATAATAAGTTACTACAAAAGTTAAAAAGCATACTCGGTGTAGTATTACTGAGTGACTGAGATTGTATGCATTCTTGTGTGTATGTGTGTGTGAGTGGTTGTATGGGTATATAAGTGGGTGTGTGAATAGCTGTGTGGGTGAGTGAGATGTTGTGTGAGAGGCTATATTGGTGAATGAATGGGTGTGTCAGTGGCTCTATTGGTGGGTAAGTGGGTGTGTAATGGCTGTATAGGTGAGTGAGTGGGTGTCTGAATGGCTGTATGAGTGAGTAACTGGGTGTGTAAGTAGCTGTATCAGTGAGTGAGTGGGTGTTTCATTAAGTGAGTTTGTGTGTGAGTCGCTGTACTGGAGAGGTGGTGTCTGTGTGAATGGCTGTATGGGTGAGTATGGGGATTTGTGATTGCTTGTCTGGACCAACCCAACCACTGATATACCTATTCAGAGACCCATACAACTACTCATATACCTACTCACTCATGCATAGAGCCACTCAAACACCTACTCACTCTCCCATACAGCTACTCACACAACCACTCACTCACCCATACAGCCACTCACCCACTCACCCACCCACTCAAACAGTCTCTCACTCAGCCACTTACATACCCATACAGCTACTCACAAAGCTACTCACTCACTCATACAGCCACTCATACCCACTCACTCACTCACACAGCTACTCACACAGCCACTTAAACAGCCATATAGCTACTTGCACAGACATTCACTCACCCATATAGCCACTCACACACCCATTCACTCACTCATACAGCCACTCACATACCCATTCACTTACTTATACAGTTACTCACTCACTCACCCACTCACTCATTTACTTACCCAAACTGATACTCACACACCCACTTACTCACTCATACAGCTACTCACACACCTACTCACTCACCAATACAGCCACTGACACAACCACTCATATATAGCTACTCATACAACCACTCACTCACCCACACAGATACTTATATACACACTCACTCATTCAGACAGCCAGTCACACACTCACCCACTCTAATATATAGCTACTCACACAGCTACTCAGGCAACCATACAGCCACTCACTCACCCATAGAGTCATTCACACATCCACTCACTCGCTAATGCAGCTACTTACATAGTCACTCACTCACCCATGTAGTTACTCCCATACCCACCTATTCACCCATTCAGTCACTCACACACCAACTCACACACCCATCTAGCTCCTCAGACACCCACTCACACATAGAAAATCACAGTCACACAGCCACAAACATAATACAAGTTAAAAATAGTATGACTCATTAGTAGTACACTAAGTATACTAATTCAACTTTTGTAGTACAATTCGTATACATCTCTAACATTCATAACCTTTTTGAAACACTCACACTCACTGATGAAGTAATCAGTGATGACATTTGAGATGTCATCAGTGATGTCATTAGTGATGTTACTGAGGATGTCATGAGTGATGTAATATGTGAAGTCATAAGCAGTGCATTGTGGTGGCATAAGGTATAGTTAGCTCAGCTAACTATAAATGTTGAATTTCACTGGTTTTGTATGAGTGAAATCTGACCCTAACTATAACGTCCCTGTAACCTTTGGTTTTTTCAGTGATATTTATATTCATTGAAAAGATCAAATGTTACAGGGACATTATAGTTAGGCCCAGGTTTCACTCATATAAAACCAGTGAAATTCAGCAGTTATAGTTAGCTGAGCTAACTATAACTCATGCCCTCCGCAATGCACTAATTACATCACTCATGACATGGTCAGTGACATCACTCATGACATCACTCATAACATCTCAAATGACATCACTGATGATATCACTCCTGACATAATCCGGTGACTGTGAGTGTTTGTAAAAAGTTTTTGAGTGTTAAATATATATATATACGGACGAAACGCATTATGGCGGCTTGGTGGAGCGCTAAATAAACACTTAAAACACACCGAATTGGGTCCACTCTCGTCATTTTCAAGGAGGAAATTGGAAACGAGCGTTCGAAATATATATATATATATATCTATATATATATATATATGCGCCAATCTCCTCCACTCCTCACTGGCTTGTTATCCTCGCCGAGATAGAAGCACGGACACCAAATTCTGTGCAAATAGTGCTTTATTGTTTCCTTTCAGCAGTTGCCGGCCACAACGCGTTTCAGCCCCGGAGGGCCTTGATCACATGACGCGCCCACAGTAATGCTACCATCTTTTTATGTCTTTTTACCATTGCTTTCTTAAAGTGACAAGTGCATATATTACTATTATCAGTCATAGACAACAAGAACAGACTCATTTGCACACATAGGATTCATTAGTTAAATCTTACTATTAAATATCTTTTTGTCGCGTTCTTAATTATGGCATATGGAATCATTTAATTTTGTTTTCCACATTGCACTCTATAATGCTTGAGTCATAATCAAATAAAAGTATAAATACTTATACTAAAATTTAAATAACACAATATAACATTATAAAAGCCCTAAAATATCTAAAACAACAATATGGTTGGGATTCATGGAGTATTTATTTCTTCTTTTAAACCTCCCTTTTCCCTAATTCTAATTGTGTTCATACCATATAAAATGTGCAAATTCGCTATTTGGTTCTGTAAACATTTGCTATGTAAACCTATTGACTGATCTAAAGTGCATAGTGCTTAAATATTAAAATTTTATATCCCTTTACCTAAAATTGTGAAATGACAGTTATTGTATTTAAAATTTAGTGACTAATGATATCCTAAAACTGTGCTTTAAAATTTTCTGGTTCGAAAGGGGCTTGCAGCATATTTTTCTATCTGATGAAGGTTTACCCTTATGAGTCCCGGTTTTAGTGCCTACTGGCAACTAATGGTTCACTACTCTATTAAAATGTTTATAGACAGGTGTATAAATCCTCCGTTGCGTTTAGACCCCCGGTTGCTTGGAATCGAGGTCTAAAATATATCTTGTTTCTAGCCTACGTAGCTGTTTTTCCCTGTCCCCACCTCTTTTGGTTGGTGGTATAGAGTCTATTAAAAAGTATTTTAATTTAGATGGGTCAGATTCATGGTGTTCTTCAAAGTGTCGCGCGACTGGGTATGTGACATCTCTATTTTTGATAGCTCTAATGTGCTGGAGTATCCGTTTGTGGCCCTGGAGTCTAGTACTCCCTACATATCTTAGGCCACATGGACACTCCAGCACATAGATCACATAATCAGTCTTGCACGTGAGTGATTTTGTGATTGTTTTCTCTTTGTTATTGAAAGGACTACTGAATGTTGTCTTATTTATCCCATGTTGACATGCCTTACATGTTTTACAACGGAAGAATCCCTTTCGTTGTGCGAGCCACGTGGTGCCTGTCTGTGTTTCCACATTATTCTTAACCAGACTATCACGCATGGCCCGTGCCCTACTGTATGTAATAGATAGGTTTTTGGGTAATAGATGTCCAATTGTTGGATCATCTAATACTAATGGCCAATTTCTTTTAAGTATTTTCCTTATGGCTTTCTCTTGGCCACTGTACTGTATGATCATTCTAAAATCACTTGGCTCATCTACTCCCTTTGTTGTGCCCACTACTGTGGTTTGCCCTACCTCTGTCGATTTGGTCAGTAAATTACTCCTGTTTCTTGTATTGCTTTTCTCAATCGCTCTATTGATACCTTTCTTAGAGTAGCCTCTTCGGAGAAAACGCTCTTTGCTTTCCTGTTGCGCTATTTTAAGTTCTCCCTCATTGCTGCATATTCTTTTTAATCGCAGCATCTCACCGTATGGTATACTTTGTATGAGATGGTGAGGATGAGAACTAGATGCATGAAGCATCGAATTTCCGGCTGTTTCCTTTCTATAGGCCTTTGTCTCCAACATACAGTCTTTTATATATATATTCACTGAAAAAACCATAGGTTTCAGGGACGTTATAGTTAAAAATTAGCATTTAAAAACCTTAGAAATTCACTGAAAAAACCATAGGTTTTAGGGACAGTTATAGTTAGTTGGACATTGCACTCGTACAAAACCCGTGAAATTCCCCGTTATAGTTAGTCCAGCTAACTATAACTCGCGCCCGCAATGCACTGCTGATGACGTCACATATTACATCACTCATGACATGGTCAGTGACATCACTGATGACATCACTGATGACATCTCAAATGACATCACTGATGACATCATCCAGTGACTGTGTGTTTCTGTAAAGTTTAAATATTTTTAATATATATAGGAAAAGACGTATTGAAGAATGAGTGGGTGTGTAAGTGTCTGTATGGATGATTTAGTAGGTGCGTGACTGACTCTATAAGTGAGTGATTTAACGTATCTTACTGAATGCATGGGTTAGTGACAAAACTGGGTGAATGTCTGTATCCGTCTGTCTGTTGCTGTGTAAGTGGCTGCATGTGTTTGTGAATAGCTACATGAGTGTCTATATGAGTTATTGAATGCTTGTCTGAGTATCTGTATGGGTGCCTGAGTGTTTGTGTGGGAGGGGTGTGTGCAACTCTGTGCATAGATGTGTGAGTGGGTGATTCACTGGGTGGATGGTTTCAAGAGTGCATCTGTGATAGACTGTATGGGTGGGTAAGTGTGTGTAAGAGTGTGTTAGTGAGTGAATGTATGTCCCAGTGGTACATGTGTGAGTAACTACATATGTGAAAGGCAGTATATATGTGTGTTGGAGTATATAAATAGCTCTAAGCGAGAGTGAGTGATTGTGATAGTGGCTGTATGGATGAGTGTGTGCTTGTATCAGTGATTGTATAAGAGCGTAACAATGTGCTACTATTTGTATGATTAAGTGAGCTGGTGTGTGTATAACTGTATAGGTGAGTAAATGGCAGTGTGTTTAATTATTTGCATGACTGACTAGGTGTGTGAGTATCTCTATGGATGAGTGGTGTTGTTTGAGTGTCTATATAGGAGTAAGAGTGCATATGATAGTCCTGTACTGAGTGACCGTAAGTATGAGTGACTGTACGGGTGAGTGAGTGGATGTGTGTGCGTAGACCTAACAATCAGTGAGTGGGTATGTAGTTATTGGTGTTGGAGTGTCTATGGTTTTGCGAATGGCAGTCTGTAATTTAGAGTGGGTGTATCAAAGGTTATATTAGGGTGTGAGGAGGTGCATCAGATTATCACGTGGATGATGTCATCAGTGATGTCATTTGAGATGTCATCAGTGATGTCATCAGTGATGTCACTGACCATGTCATGAGTGATGTAATATGTGACGTCATCAGCAGTGCATTGCGGGGCGCGAGTTATAGTTAGCTGGACTAACTATAACGGGGGAATTTCACGGGTTTTGTACGAGTGCAATGTCCAACTAACTATAACTGTCCCTAAAACCTATGGTTTTTTCAGTGAATTTCTAAGGTTTTTAAATGCTAATTTGTAACTATAACGTCCCTGAAACCTATGGTTTTTTCAGTGAATTTCTAAGGTTTTTAAATGCTAATTTGTAACTATAACGTCCCTGAAACCTATGGTTTTTTCAGTGAATTTCAAAGGTTTTTTAAATGCTAATTTCTAACTATAACTGTCCCTAAAACCTATGGTTTTTTCAGTGAATTTCAAAGGTTTTTTAAATGCTAATTTGTAACTATAACGTGCCTGAAACCTATGGTTTTTTCAGTGAATTTCAAAGGTTTTTTAAATGATAATATTTAATTGTAATATTTGTTACATGTATTTTTTTTATACTAATTTTCTACAGATGTTTATCTGTTTAATTTACATATTTTTTTTTTTTTAAATATTTATATATTTTTAATATACATTTCTAAAAAAATGTTTTCAAAAATATTGAAACATAAATATTTTTTGTTTTGTTTTTTAATTTGTTAATAAATGTAATTTTTTTTTTTTTTTTTTTGGAGTCGCGCACCGGCAGCGTACCTTACAAGATCAGTGCGCGAATTGTAGCCGCCATTTTCTGAAAGTCGTGAAGGATCCGCGTAGGGTGTGCGATGGGTGCGTGTTTTACAGTTACGTGATATACGTATGTTACGTGTTGTGCGCGATTAGTATGCGACCGGTTCGCGCTTCCTACGTTTACACATTCGTGACACATGCGCATTATACTACGCGGCGCTTGCGCGGACAAGCGCCCCGCGTGACGTCATATGCGTGCTGTACGCGCTGTGTACGAGACTCCCGCGAATTTTTATATGTTCTAAAATGACATATATATGTCTTTAATACACATATTAGGGCCAGACATTATCTTACTTATGCATAAAAATAATATATTTTTACATGTAATAAAGTTATTTTACTTTTAAATGCAATTTCGCAACTTCGCGTTGGGTGCGTGCTGCGTGTGCGCATGGTACGCGGATCCCATGTGACTTGAAAAAAAACTTTTGATTGGTTGATAACATTTCCCATTGTAACTATTGAAGGACCCCACCCATTTCCATCATTCTTCTTTGAGCTTCTTTGGAGACACATCTCTACATTCAACAACTACTGGGATTTCTGAAATAAGAAGATGGCTTCTGCACAACAGCAACAAGATAATTCAGAACATTCTTCAGAAGAAGAATTTGTGCAGGAAAATCTACGTCCACAAAGGCCTGTGTCGCTGGTGTGGAAGTTTTTACTTTTCCGGAGGGCCAAAAAAGGTGAATGCCACAAAAGTCACCTGCCGGATCTGTGAGAGGGTGTTGTCTAGAGGTAGTGCCGAGAAGAAATATTCTTGTGGTACTGCCTCTATGTACAAACATTTGAAAACCATTCACCCACTAAACCTGGCTCGGGAGGAGTCTCGGAGAGCTGCAAGGAATGAACCACGTCCAGTTCCTTCTACATCTGGCACAGCAACAACATCAACATCACTGGACATACGTCCTGAATTTGCGTACTTAAAGCAGCACTGTGTTAAGTGCAACAAACTTATCTCTTATGGAGAACAATCCGTTGAAGCTGTTTGTGCTGCACAGCGCAATCATCATTGTTAGACTTCTTTTTTTTTTTTGTGTTTTCCAGGAATGACATTTAATTCCTGAGGTTTCCTGTTTTTTTCCTTTTTTTTCGTTTATTATTTCCGAAAAAACACCAAAAAAAAAAAAAAATAGTCCAAAAAATACAAAAAAAATATAAAAGAAAAAAAGAAAAAAAAAGTTCTTTTCAGAACTAACTTCTCTGGTTAAAGAAAGAACTATATTTCTATGTTAATGTGTGAAAGGTTGGTTGAATGTATATCTATAACTTAATTGACTGAAAGAATGCATTAATAGTACATTGTGAATGTATAGCAGTGTGACAATGTAAGCTCTTTAGCTGCAGTGTCCTGTGCTACTTCTGATGCACAGGGATGCAACGTAAGTAAATAAATATGTTGCAACTGCATGATTCCCTCTGCAGCGCTGCACAAATTGCAGACATACAGTGACACAGGCATACTTACAGCATGGTGCAAGTATGTCTGTGTCGTGAAGATATTGTTTTATTGTAGGGGTTTCAAGCAGTGTATGTGCTAAGGCCTAGGTCACTGAATGAGTACTTGGGTACTGACTGAACGATTAGAGTAGTACAAAGAGAGTGCCTGGGTGAATGTATAAGTGTTTTGGTTTTGGCGCAGCGAATGGCTTTGTAGGTGTTGCTGAATGAGTCAACAGAGGACTGCAAGGGTAGTGACAGGATGTTTGCTGTAGTGTATGGTTAGTGAGTGGGGATTTGAAGGTGTGAAAGACAAGTGTGTAGGTCGTTAGAGAACCGCATGCATAGTGGTTAAGGGTTTGAACCAATCTATGTGCTAAGGCCTGGGTCACTGAATGAGTACTTGGGTACTGAATGAACGATTAGAGTACTACAAGAAGAGTGCCTGGGTGAATGTATAAGTGTTTTGGTTTTGGCGCAGCGAATGGCTTTGTAGGTGTTGCTGAATGAGTCAACAGAGGACTGCAAGGGGAGTGACAGGATGTTTGCTGGAGTGTATGGATAGTGAGTGGGCATTTGAAGGTGTGAAAGACAAGTGTGTAGGTGGTTAGAGAACTGCATGCATAGTGTATAGGGGTTTGAAACGGTGTATGTGCTAAGGCCTGGGTCACTGAATGAGTACTTGGGTACTGACTGAACGATTAGAGTAGTGCAAGGAGAGTGCCTGGCCGAATGTATAAGTGTTTACATTTTGGCGCTGTGAATTGATTTCTAGGTGTTGCTGAATGAGTCAACAGAGGACTGCAAGGGGAGTGACAGAATGTCTGCTGGAGTGTATGGATAGTGACTGGGGAATTGAAGGTGTGAAAGACATGTGTGTAGGTGGTTAAAGAATGGCATGCATAGTGGATATGGGTTTGAATCAGTGTATATGGTAAGGCCTGGGTCACTGAATGAGTAGTTGGGTACTCACTGAACGATTATAATACTGGAAGGAGAGTGCCTGGGTGAATATATAAGTGGTTGGCTTTTGACACAGTGAATGAATTAGTACATGGTGCTGGATGGCTGATTGGAAAAGTACAATTACAAAGACTCACTAGCCTGGAAGCAGTTAAGTGACTACATACATTCTACAAATTTCACTACAACACTGCTAGTGTGAATGCCTCACTCATTCTGCAAATCCATAAGCAGTAATTTAGTTGTACTACAAGGTAACTTAATTATATAAATTAAAACAGCCACAGAGCATCTTTCCAGAGATATCTAAACCATCCATCCCCCCTTTCTTCACCAGTGTCCTCTCACAGACCATTTTTTATTTTAATACTTAGTTAATTTTACCTTCACAGTAATAGTTATAAAAAACACTAATTATTTTTCCCACTTGTTTTGTTAACTAAAATTTCTGAAAAATTAAAAATTGTAGAATTAGGACCTGTAAAAGAGAAGAAAAAATCGTTATAATATATAATATTATATTTTTTATAACACAACATGATTTTCACATATTATAAATTATTTTCTTTGTCTTTTTGCTGTTCTCAGAATACATTGAATTTCACTACAAATAGTGATTTCAATGTTACTCATCACATAACAGCGGGCAAAAAAAAAAACAATCAATAAGATTGTTTTAAAAAACCCAAAACTACTTGTAAAATATTTAAAATATACTTAACTATTTATGAACATTACATAAAAACTTCCTGCTCAATAACATACCATATAATACAAATTACAGGTATATAAAATGCTCTCTCCTAAGAAAATGTTATAACTTGAAATTGTATACACAGTAAATGTTTTTCTTTCAAAATATATGCTGAGAGGATGTGCAAGAAAAAGTCCATAATTAAAATATATACTTTTCCTCTAGGCCAAATAGTTTTTTTGAAATCCTTTAAATTAAAATTGTCCAATAGTAATCATATTAAGAAATATCAATAAATTCTTCAGAGGTTGAATTATGTTCCTAAAACTTTGGTTTTAAAAATATTAAGTAGGAATTTAGTAATTCTCTAGGCAAACGTTGTTTAAAATCCAATTGAGCATCATTACAATATGTCCATCCTCTATTGCATTTTAAATACACAGTGTAATGTCCAGATGTTGTAGAAGGACCATGATGGAAAATAATTGATACTGCTACAAAAGTCCTTCCGGATATAGATAGTTGACTTGCTACAAAATCTTTAATTAAAGTTTCCAATTTTCTTCCATCAGCTCTACAACGTTGTATCATTAAAATTATGTATTGTCCAAATCTTTGTATAAATAATGTTGATAACATTTTTGATTTGCATTGGCTACACTCCATGTTTTGATTTGCTGCTTTAACTAGTTTATTGAAAGACACTGTTTTACAGTCTGGTAATGTCAAATATATAAATCTTTCAGTATCTATGTTAGTTGTACATGTAAACATACAATTTTCACATTCATGTTCCCATTTATAACGAAGGCCAAAAAGATTTTCAATTTGTATTCCCTCATTTTCTAATACTGTAATTATATACATTAGAAATTCCTGAGCGTCTTGTTGAATATCCTGCGATTTGTGTACAACCAGAACATATATCCAAAAGATTACGAATATGAGAAACACTTTGTAATTTCCTTTTATTAGTGTTCAATTTTTCATAAAAACAATGCAATATGGAACAAAATCTTTTTCACGATTTTCCATAATTTGCTGTTGCAAACTTTCTAGAAAAAATACTACATTGACCACTACATTAGCATAGCAGTTGATACCTGAACTGTTTTCTAACTGATACCCAACAATCTCTTCAATACTATCCTTTTTCTTTTTGCTTGCAATATGAACATTATCTTTATTTTTTTCCTTCTCTATAACTTCACTACAGATATTCTCATATCTTCTTTTCGATGTACTACACACTTTTCAAATACAGGATATTCACCTAAATTTGGAGTATACGCTCTTCTTAACCTATTATACTCTTTTACACAGTTTGCATCTGCAGTAATCTTTGAGTCATCAAAATGAATCAAAAACAATCCAGATAAAGTTCTGACTCGGGACAAAGCAACATATGCCATACCCTCTTTAAACACGCTACTTCCAATGTTCACCAAAGCACTGTCTACACTCAATCCTTGAGATTTATGAATAGTGACTGCATATGCCAAAGAAAGTGGAAATTGCTTCCTACGGACATACAAATCTTTAACAAGCAAAAAACGAACAGAACAACGACCAATTTGTTTTACTTCTTCAATTTGATCAAATTTAATTTTTAAAAATTCAATTCCATCTCTTTTTTGATAATTAACAAAATTCACAACTTTCCCCATTGCTCCATTAACTAAACCTTTTTCCACATCCAAATTACGCCGTAAAATTACTCGACAGTTGACACATAGATATAAATTCTTTTCTAAACCAGCAGTTTTAGATATGGATTTTTCTAAAGAATTCAATTTTTTTTTCAATTTGTCCGTCAAAATAATAGTAATTCCTTCATGCTCTATTTTATCAATGGCTTCCATTTTTTGATTTCTTGATTTTCTAGCTTCAAAAGTTGTTCATTGAAAATAGAACACTCACGTAGTGTTGGCATTAAACAAATTATAGATTTACTTTCAGCAATTTTGATATACATTTTTTCTGGAACTATATTTTCATTTGGAAACAAATTCTTAAATAGTCGACTTTGCAAAGCTTGTTTGCCTTCTTCTGTGAGAGCTCCAATTCTTATATCTTGAAGTATAGATCCATAATTAACATCATTTGCCTGTCGCATATTTGTAATGAGTTCTTTGTATTCAAAATAAGACCAAATATTAACGTTGCCAACACTTCCCAAAGACTTTCTGGTGTCTTCATGCACAAGTGTTTTAAATACTGGTTGTCCTTTTACAGGAGTAAGTTGCAGGAGATCTCCAAAAACTATGACATGTTTTCCTCCAAATAAGACATCATATTCTGTTTTAAGAATTTGCTGCATTCTTAAATGAACAAAAGCAAGCATTAAGTTTGAGACCATGCTTACTTCATCAACAATTAGAAGTTTCATTTTCTTTAGCACTCTTGAAACTTCATAACAAGCTTCTCCAGATAGCTTATGATATTCCAATTTGTTTTCATGCTCTACAGGTAGCATAAGTAAACGATGCAATGTAATTCCTTTAATATTGTGTGCTGCCAACCAAGTTGGAGCAGTTACAACACAAGACAAATGTGAGTCAGTTGTTTTCTGCAGATAACTGGTCAATACTTTAATTAAGAAACTTTTTCCTGTTCCATCTGTTGTCTCACTTGCTGATATATTTCTTTCTGTTCAATATGTAGTTGTTCTTCCAAGTTTCCTAAGTCCATAATATCTTCTTGAGCTTGATGCATTGCTGTTTCCACCTCATTCATTGCAATTGCTGCTTCATTTTGAACAATTGGTTCTCCTAGTGGATCTTCACTCAGTGGAGCAGAACTTTGACTGTCTTGAGAACTGTCTCTAGCAATCTCAGCTGCAATAGTAGCTTCTTGATCTATTTCATCGTTCAACATTTTCAGATAGTTAGCAAAAACTGGACATTCTATAGTATCTTTACAAGCATTGAAGGAATCTTCATAGCTCTGAAAATCCCCAAGTAATTCCAATTCTGTACGCCACGGTTTGAAGAGTTGCAAAAGTGCTAAATAGTAAAATTCCCTTTTCTGTTCAGTGTCACAACTCAGTTTTCTATGATTAATCAAATTTCCTTTCCTTTGTTTCACCAAACATCCTTCAGAACCAATAACTGCATATTTTCCATCGTTTATGTTTTCTGTAGTATACCGTTTAAAACTGTAGTATTGCAGCACTTCATATAGACATATGTTGTCAAGTTTATGACTTCTATTTGGATAATATGTATCCAACATGTTTGTTTTGACAATATCTGTACTTTCTGGATCTTTTTCTGCTAAATATTCAATTTCTTGTACAGATTTAAGTACTCGATTTCGTGTTGCAGCAAGACCTAGATTCACCCAAATAATTGATCTAGATTTTGAGTATAAACTTGCAGATGATAACCGATCTGAGCATTCATATGCTCCAATTTCTCGATGGGATAACATCTTCAAACTGAAACTGTATAACTTCTTACTAAGACTCTTCTCATGAGCAATTTCTTCCCACATTTCTTTTAACTCTGTCTTTTCAGATTTTGTTATATAAGATGTGACATACCGGGCAACTGCAATGGAATTATCCGCAACATACTGAATATCCATATTAGCATTCCACATTGAGAGAATAACTTGATTATAATCATTAATATATTTTGATTCTTCACTTCTTCTCAAATTATATGTATTTTTGGGTGATTTTCTATTGATCGTATGTCTCATAGCTGACATAAAACTGTTTACTCTTCCTTTGGATATTACAGGACGTGGAAATCCAAAACGACATTTGGTGTAAAACTTTTCCTTAGACTTGTACTTCCGTCAGCAGTATTTTCCACATCGATGATTTTGGAATCGTAACACTTGTTGTCTTAAGCTGTTCTCATCTGTTCTTTTTGGTATAGCACATGTCGCATATTCCTCAATAAAAGACAAAACGGTGTCATCCGAATCAGTTCCGAATTTAGGTGCATCCTTAATCCATAACAGCATATGTATATGAGGAGCACCTCTAGCTTGATACTCCTTTCTCCCAAAAAAATCTAAAACTTCTCCAAGAGGAGGATTCTTTTTATTGCAGATAAAAGACATCATAGCTTCAAACTTATGATTGAAATACCTGCATACATTAACAGGATCCAAAGAGCACAATTCTCCAGGTGTCTTGTATTCAATATTTTTTACATTTGAATTTGCCTCACGAAGAAATTCAAGTAAATCATCCCAAGCGTATTCAGCACAGCTTAGGGTAAGAAACCATGTAGCAGTTCCTAAGTTCCTTAGCATGCATTTAAGTTCTCCATGATGACGGTACCAATACTCATTAGTACCACGCTGACATGCCATCAAATTAATCAACTGAGATTCTAGATGATCGTCTCTCTCATGTACTTTATCCATAAATTGCTTTGCAGAAACATTTTGAAAATGTACTCCTGTTTTCAAAATGTGGTTGACTGCATATGAAAGTCCAGATAAGTCACTCTCAAACAAAAGATGAAATATATATGGGATACATTGTCGAAACCTTGGGTCTTCTGCATACAATCTTGTTGTCCGATATTCAGATGCAGGAATCTGCACTGGTCGTTCATCATATCGTCCACCTTTTCCTGTTGGAAACAGCTGCGGAAAACAACGAGCTTCCAAACTTTTCTCCCATACACTCATGGGAGTATCCTTTGCTTTTTTCATTTGGAATAATTCAATTGTATTCCCCATCACTTCTTTCGAATGAAGTGGATGTACACTATAATGTTCATAGATTTCTTCACTTTTGGTCATGTCCACTTTTTCAATTTGTCCATTTGACGTTTCAGTATCATCTCCTAAAAGTATTTCTTCTTGTTCCACATGTACATTTTTGTAGTAATCATTGTTTTGAATCAGATATAATGTTGCCTTTTGCACTTTCGTAACATCCACTAATTCTTGCCAGATTTTCTTACTCTTAGTAGGAACACCATTAACTAGAATAAGTAGTGGCTCACTTTCTACATTCTCTCCACCAATAGTTTCAATATTTTTCTTTAAATCTAGAGGTAAATATACAACTCTTCCTTTTAATCCTCTCTGTAAATCTGTAGGAGGCAATTTACCTGTTTTAGGCTCCATACGAACAATAGCTTGAAATGGGTGCACACATTGAATCAAAATAGACTCATACGTATTTAAATCTATCAGTTCTGGAGGAATAGTTACCAACTCTAGATTATTATGGACAGCTCTAGCAGGCATTTTATTCTCATTTAATTTGTTATAACAATATTTACAAATACGCTGATCAGAAGCCAAATCAAAACTATCCTCTACGAACAAATAAGTTGCAAATTCCTTCCACTTATCATTATTTTCTCTTTCACTTTGTAAATACAGATCAACAGTCCTAGTCTGAATTTTATAGTGAGTTCGTCGGCAACAAATACAAGTATAATTTGGCCTTTCACATGAAATCACCTCAAACTTTGTAATTTCGTCTTCAAATTTTTTTGTAGTGGTATGTTGCACATTCTCCTCAACATTTTCCTGTATTAATGTGTCAGTTTCTTCACTCTCTTCTCTAGGACCAAAGTAACAAAACTCAATTTTTTCACAAACCTTTTTCACATCTGATACTGACCCACGCAAAAGAGCACTGTTCAACTCATTTAACATTAGTGCTGGACTTTTTGCATAATACAATCTTCTGACTAACTTTCGCATTTCAGAATGATGTACTGCTAACATCCTAAAATGATGAAAAACACTTTGACATACTTTTCTAGAAAGACAAGCAAGAGAATGTCCTTGCAAACCAGTATTTTTTCTCACTCTGCAAGGGTCTAGTCCTTGCAACATCTTAATCTTTTGCTTAACACTTTTTTAGTATACTGTCGTAAGAAATTGCGTAAAATATCAATAGATTCTTGTCGTATACTACAAATACTACTGCAATCCCAAGTATACACTGGGGCTTTAGGTCGTCTCCCTACAACTTCATCAGCTAACACTTCTTCTACATTTCTGGAAACGATCTTCTCTTTCTCAATTGGACAACCATTTCTAACCTCATAAGCTCGACCACTTGTATCAACTGTATGCAATAAATTATTGGTCTGAAAATAACTCTCTTCATTAAAGAAAGGCTCTGAACTTGAAGTGTGTTTCCATTCACCCAAAAAAAATTCACAAAAATTAGTTCTGTTAATTACTCTTTTCTTCTTACTTTTATCCTTTAATAAATGGATTGGGTTATCTAGAGATCGAATTCTGTTTAAAACTAAAATGAATAATTTCCTTTTAATTCAAAAGTCTTTTCAACTACAGTTTCAATATGCTTCTTCTTTCGATAAAATACTGCTCTTTTTTTAGATTTCCTCACATCTTTCAACAAATTAAGAACAACTCAATTATAAAAAATCTTTTTTCTGATTTCTTTATACTGACTCTGCCTTCTTTTACCATACATTGTGTTTTTTGAATGTAAATTCCCATTTTTTGTATTGTTTTTATTCATATTCTTTTTTCTGGTAGAACCATTTTCCATATTTTCCACATTTTGCACACTGTTTCTGGGCTTTGAAAGTTTGTCAATAAATTGTTTTGTTCTCTTACCAGAAGACTTATTGTTTTTCCCCACATGTTGTTGCTCATCCAATATTGTTTGTTGATTTTTCTTCAAATAATAGCCCTTTTTGTTTCCTTTTCTCTTTTCTGTTTTTTTAGGCATGATAAGTTTATTTTAATGATCCTAATGAATATCTGTAAAAAATAATTTTAAAAACATTAATTGAAATAAATATATAAATTATACTTTTCTATTTCTAAACAAATACATTGTATATAAAAAACATTTAAGCACTTTCTTTTCTAATGACTAATTAAAGGTGTGAAACAGAAGTGTGTAGGTGGTTAGAGAACTGCATGCATAGTGATTAAGGGTTTGAAGCAGTGTATGTGCTAAGGCCTGGGTCACTGAATGACTACTTCGGTATAGACTGAACAATTATAGTAGTACAAGGAGAGTGCCTGGGTGAATGTATAAGTGGTTGTGTTTTTGCGCAGCAAATTGATTTTTAGGTGTTGCAGAATGAGTCAACAGAGGACTGCAAGGGGAGTGACATGATGTTTGCTGGAGTGTATGGATACTGACTGGGGAATTTAAGGTGTGAAAGACAAGTGTGTAGGTGGTTAGAGAACTGCATGCATAGTGATTAAGGGTTTGAAGCAGTCTATGTGCTAAGGCCTGGGTCACTGAATGAGTACTTGGGTATAGACTGAACAATTAGACTAGTACAAAGAGAGTGCCTGGGTGAATGTATAAGTGTTTTGGTTTTGGCACAGCAAATGGCTTTGTAGGTGTTGCTGAATGAGTCAACAGAGGACTGCAAGGGGAGTGACAGGATGTTTGCTGGAGTGTATGGATACTGACTGGGGAATTTAAGGTGTGTAAGACAAGTGTGTAGGTGGTTAGAGAACTGCATGCATAGTGATTAAGGGTTTGAAGCAGTTTATGTGCTAAGGCCTGGGTCACTGAATGACTACTTCGGTATAGACTGAACAATTATAGTAGTACAAGGAGAGTGCCTGGGTGAATGTATAAGTGGATGTGTTTTTGCACAGCAAATTGATTTTTAGGTGTTGCAGAATGAGTCAACAGAGGACTGCAAGGGGAGTGACAGGATGTTTGCTGGAGTGTATGGATACTGACTGGGGATTTGAAGATGTGAAAGACAAGTGTGTAGGTGGTTAGAGAACCGCATGCATAGTGTATAGGGGTTTGAAACAGTGTATGTGCTAAGGCCTGGGTCACTGAATGAGTACTTGGGTATAGACTGAACAATTAGAGTACTACAAGGAGAGTGCCTGGGTGAATGTATAACTGTTTTGGTTTTGGTGCAGCGAATGGATTTTTAGGTGTTTCTGAATGAGTCAACAGAGGACTGCAAGGGTAGTGACAGGATGTTTGCTGTAGTGTATGGTTAGTGAGTGGGGAATTTAAGGTGTGAAAGACAAGTGTGTAGGTGGTTAGAGAACCGCATGCATAGTGTATAGGGGTTTGAAACAGTGTATGTGCTAAGGCCTGGGTCACTGAATGAGTTCTTTGGGTATAGACTGAACGATTAGAGTACTACAAGGAGAGTGCCTGGGTGAATGTATAACTCTTTTGGTTTTGGCGCAGCGAATGGATTTTTAGGTGTTGCTGAATGAGTCAACAGAGGACTGCAAGGGGAGTGACAGGATGTTTGCTGGAGTGTATGGATACTGACTGGGGAATTGAAGGTGTGAAAGACAAGTGTGTAGGTGGTTAGAGAACCACATGCATAGTGTATAGGGGTTTGAAACAGTGTATGTGCTAAGGCCTGGGTCACTGAATGAGTACTTGGGTATAGACTGAACAATTAGACTAGTACAAAGAGAGTGCCTGGGTGAATGTATAAGTGTTTTGGTTTTGGCACAGCAAATGGCTTTGTAGGTGTTGCTGAATGAGTCAACAGAGGACTGCAAGGGGAGTGACAGGATGTTTGCTGGAGTGTATGGATACTGACTGGGGAATTGAAGGTGTGAAAGACAAGTGTGTAGGTGGTTAGAGAACTGCATGCATAGTGTATAGGGGTTTGAAACAGTGTATG
Source organism: Calotriton arnoldi (assembly GCA_963921515.1). Classification (NCBI taxonomy): domain Eukaryota; kingdom Metazoa; phylum Chordata; class Amphibia; order Caudata; family Salamandridae; genus Calotriton; species Calotriton arnoldi. Next base: position 1,000,096 of record CAWUFW010006266.1, on the reverse strand, counting down.
TGCTCAGGCCTGTGTCACTGAATGAGTACTTGGGTATAGACTGAACAATTAGACTAGTACAAAGAGAGTGCCTGGGTGAATGTATAAGTGTTTTGGTTTTGGCACAGCAAATGGCTTTGTAGGTGTTGCTGAATGAGTCAACAGAGGACTGCAAGGGGAGTGACAGGATGTTTGCTGGAGTGTATGGATACTGACTGGGGAATTTAAGGTGTGTAAGACAAGTGTGTAGGTGGTTAGAGAACTGCATGCATAGTGATTAAGGGTTTGAAGCAGTCTATGTGCTAAGGCCTCGGTCACTGAATGACTACTTCGGTATAGACTGAACAATTATAGTAGTACAAGGAGAGTGCCTGGGTGAATGTATAAGTGGATGTGTTTTTGCGCAGCAAATTGATTTTTAGATGTTGCAGAATGAGTCAACAGAGGACTGCAAGGGGAGTGACAGGATGTTTGCTGGAGTGTATGGATACTGACTGGGGATTTGAAGGTGTGAAAGACAAGTGTGTAGGTGGTTAGAGAACTGCATACATAGTGTATAGGAGTTTGAAACAGTGTATGTGCTAAGGCCTGGGTCACTGAATGAGTTATTTGGGTATAGACTGAACGATTAGAGTACTACAAGGAGAGTGCCTGGGTGAATGTATAAGTGTTTTGGTTTTGGCGCAGCGAATAGATTTTTAGGTGTTGCTGAATGAGTCAACAGAGGACTGCAAGGGTAGTGACAGGATGTTTGCTGTAGTGTATGGTTAGTGAGTGGGGAATTTAAGGTGTGAAAGACAAGTATGTAGGTGGTTAGAGAACTGCATGCATAGTGATTAAGGGTTTGAAGCAGTGTATGTGCTAAGGCCTAAGTCACTGAATGAGTACTTGGGTACTGAATGAACGATTAGAGTACTACAAGGAGAGTGCCTGGGTGAATGTATAAGTGGTTGGGTTTTAGCGCAGCGAATAGATTTGTAGGTGTTGATGAATGAGTCAACAGAGGACTGCAAGGAGAGTGACAGGATGTTTTCTGGAGTGTATGGATACTGACTGGGGATTTGAAGGTGTGAAAGACAAGTGTGTAGGTGGTTAGAGAACCGCATGCATAGTGATTAAGGTTTTGAAGCAGTCTATGTGCTAAGGCCTAAGTCACTGAATGAGTACTTGGCTACAGAATGAACGATTAGAGTACTACAAGGAGAGTGCCTGGGTGAATGTATAAGTGTTTTGGTTTTGGCGCAGCGAATAGATTTTTAGGTGTTGCTGAATGAGTCAACAGAGGACTGCAAGGGTAGTGAGTGACAGGATGTTTGCTGTAGTGTATGGTTAGTGAGTGGGGAATTTAAGGTGTGAAAGACAAGTATGTAGGTGATTTGAGAACTGCATGCATAGTGATTAAGGGTTTGAAGCAGTGTATGTGCTAAGGCCTAAGTCACTGAATGAGTACTTGGGTACTGAATGAACGATTAGAGTACTACAAGGAGAGTGCCTGGGTGAATGTATAAGTGGTTGGGTTTTAGCGCAGCGAATAGATTTGTAGGTGTTGATGAATGAGTCAACAGAGGACTGCAGGGAGAGTGACAGGATGTTTGCTGGAGTGTATGGATACTGACTGGGGATTTGAAGGTGTGAAAGACAAGTGTGTAGGTGGTTAGAGAACCGCATGCATAGTGATTAAGGTTTTGAAGCAGTCTATGTGCTAAGGCCTAAGTCACTGAATGAGTACTTGGCTACAGAATGAACGATTAGAGTACTACAAGGAGAGTGTCTGGGTGAATGTATAAGTGGTTGGGTTTTTGCGCAGCAAATGGATTTTTAGGTGTTGCAGAATGAGTCAACAGAGGACTGCAAGGGGAGTGACAGGATGTTTGCTGGAGTGTATGGATACTGACTGGGGATTTGAAGGTGTGAAAGACAAGTGTGTAGGTGGTTAGAGAACCGCATGCATAGTGCATAGGGGTTTGAAGCAGTCTATGTGCTAAGGCCTGGGTCACTGAATGAGTTCTTTGGGTATAGACTGAACGATTAGAGTACTACAAGGAGAGTGCCTGGGTGAATGTATAAGTGTTTTGGTTTTGGCGCAGCGAGTAGATTTTTAGGTGTTGCTGAATGAGTCAACAGAGGACTGCAAGGGTAGTGACAGGATGTTTGCTGTAGTGTATGGTTAGTGAGTGGGGAATGTAAGGTGTGAAAGACAAGTGTGTAGGTGGTTAGAGAACCGCATGCATAGTGATTAAGGTTTTGAAGCAGTCTATGTGCTAAGGCCTAAGTCACTGAATGAGTACTTGGCTACAGAATGAACGATTAGAGTACTACAAGGAGAGTGTCTGGGTGAATGTATAAGTGGTTGGGTTTTGGCGCAGCGAATGCATTTTTAGGTGTTGCTGAATGAGTCAACAGAGGACTGCAAGGGGAGTGACAGGATGTTTGCTGGAGTGTATGGATACTGACTGGGGAATTTAAGGTGTGTAAGACAAGTGTGTAGGTGGTTAGAGAACTGCATGCATAGTGATTAAGGGTTTGAAGCAGTGTATGTGCTAAGGCCTGGGTCACTGAATGACTACTTGGGTATAGACTGAACAATTATAGTAGTACAAGGAGAGTGCCTGGGTGAATGTATAAGTGGTTGTGTTTTTGCGCAGCAAATTGATTTTTAGGTGTTGCAGAATGAGTCAACAGAGGACTGCAAGGGGAGTGACAGGATGTTTGCTGGAGTGTATGGATACTGACTGGGGAATTTAAGGTATGAAAGACAATTGTGTAGGTGGTTAGAGAACTGCATGCATAGTGATTAAGGGTTTGAAGCAGTCTATGTGCTAAGGCCTCGGTTACTGAATGAGTACTTGGGTACTGAATGAACGATTAGAGTACTACAAGGAGAGTGCCTGGGTGAATGTATAAGTGGTTGGGTTTTAGCGCAGCGAATAAATTTGTAGGTGTTGATGAATGAGTCAACAGAGGACTGCAAGGAGAGTGACAGGATGTTTGCTGGAGTGTATGGATACTGACTGGGGATTTGAAGGTGTGAAAGACAAGTGTGTAGTTGGTTATTGAACTGCATGCATAGTGGATAGGGGTTTGAAGCAGTCTATGTGCTAAGGCCTGGGTCACTGAATGAGTACTTGGGTACTGAATGAACGATTAGAGTACTACAAGGAAAGTGCCTGGGTGAATGTATAAGTGGTTTGGTTTTGGCGCAGCAAAAGGATTACAACATGATGCTTGATGGCTGATTAGAGAATTGCAAATACAAAGACTCACTAGTCTGGAAGCAGTTAGGTGACTACATACATTCTACACATTTCACTACAACACTGCTAATGTGAATGCCTGACTAATTGTGCGAATCCATAAGCAGTAACTAAGTTCTACTACTACTAAAACTTGACAACAGGTTAGGTTTTTAAGCAGTTATGTGTCAGCAAAGACATAAAGTAACCACAAGCTTCTGTCACAATGGTTTCACAAGTGCACACATACTCACAGTGTGATTCTAGAAAACCAAAACTATTCCCTGGGCTTTAGCAAAAGAGACGCACTAGTCTGGAAGAGGTTAGGAGACTGCATACATTCTACACATTTCACTACAGCATTGCTAGTGTGAATGCCTGAATAATTCTGCGGATCCATAAGCACTGACTGAGTTCTAATACTAGTGCAACTTGACAATAGGATAGGTTTTTAAACAGTTATGTGTTAGCAGAGACATAAAGTAACCACATGCTTCTGTCACAATGGTTACACAAGTGCACACATACTCACAGTGTGATTCTACACAAGCCAAACTATTCTCTGAAATTTATCAGAACAGACTCACTAGCCTGGAAGCAGTTAGGTGACTACATACATTCTACACATTTCACTACAGCACTGCTAATGTGAATGCCTGAGTCATTGTGCAAATCCATAACCAGTAACTAAGTTCTACTACTACTACAACTTGACAACAGGTTAGACTTTTAAGCAGTTATGTGTCAGCAAAGACATAAAGTAATCACAAGCTTCTGTCACAATGGTTGCAGAAGTGCACACATACTCACAGTGTGATTCTAGAGAACCAAAACTATTCCCTGTGCTTTAGCAAAAGAGACACACTACTCTGGAAGAGGTTAGGTGACTGCATACATTCTACATATTTCACTACAGCATTGGTAGTATGAATGCCTGAATTATTCTGCAAATCCATAAGCAGTGACTGAGTTCTAATACTACAGAAACTTGACAACAGGATAGTAGAATAAATAATTATTCAACTATTCCTTTCAACACAGTTAAAAATATATATATTACTATACAAAGGGGCAATTTACACGCCTCTTGCGCCACATTTGCGTCACTTTTCCCATGTTAAAAGTGACGCAAAAGTGGCACAAGAGGCTTCTAAAACTGCCCCATACTATTTTTTAAACAAACATCAAATTCAATAAAAATAATTAAACTATACATCAGTACATTTAATAATATATTTCAAAAAACACAGTTTCATTAAAGTATCAAATCTTTTTTAAATAAACGTCCAAAATATATAACTCACCTATTAAATAAATCTGTTGAATTAAAAATCTCACACACTCAGTGAGGATTTTCTTTTTCGCACAGAATGTAGATAAGCACACTCTCCAATATAAAACCAGTAATGGCAAACTTTCCCTCTAATTTTTCATACATATACACATGACTTCCCAGTGTTTTTCAAATTGTAAAACGAATTTCCATTGGTCATAGAGAATAATACTTTTCAACTGACATCTTTCCCCCTTGTTCTGAATATCAGTTTCCATAGCAACAGCTCATGCAACATTCAACTTAGCTGCCAGGTCACAAGTTCACCCCACAATGTTGCAAATGACAACAGCAGGTGTGGTTGGCTTTGCAAAGCATTCACTAATCCTTTCTGCTGTACCTTGCAAACTTTTCATTATAACCAATAAAAAACATGCTTTCTAAACAAAGAAAAATGCACCCTATATTAGAATGTAGAGTGTTCTTAAACAGCCAATCAAATCTCTACTTTCTTAAAAACAGCATGTTGTCCACCATTTTAGATAGATTTCAGATTCCCTCCTACCTACCTCAGCTACAGACATCTTTTTATTACCTACATTCATCCCTTTAAGATGCTTTCAGTGTGGATTGTGGGACACAGCTATGTTTTCTGGTGCAAAAGGTATGCTGAAAGCAGAGGTATTGACAAAGATTTAGCTTTGCCAAATGTAGACATTAAATGGATTGGTCAGAGAGGATTAAAGTGGCACCAATTGATGCCATTGGTTAAATCCTTTTGCATCTCCAACACCCTGACCTCATAATTGTGCACTGTGGTGGCAATGACCTAGGCACTTTGACTGGGGTAGGTCTGGAAATGCTTATGAAGGACACCTTTGCAGAATTCATGTCACTTTTCTCCCAAACTGCCTTTGTCTATTCGAACATATGCCAAAGACAGAAATAGCAGTGGTCCAATCATTTTTGTCCACAGTTTGAGAAAGCTAGGAAACATGTCAATAAAGCTGTTTCTGCTTATCTCAGAGATTATAGGATGGGGTCCATTTTCAACAACAATCTGCGTTTTAATATAGATGGCATCTATAGGAGAGACGGTGTTCATTTTACAGATGAGGGTAACCGAATCTTTCTCATCAACTTTAGACTCTGCATCGGTACTTACTTGTAGGTACCATAATCTATCAATAAACACAAGGGCTCTTTTTAGAGCCACCCAAGATATAAACATATATACTTCATGTATATTTACTGTTTTTCAAAAAATATTTGGGGGATTCGCGCACCCAATGCGTTTACCTTGGAGTTGCGCACCCAACGCGTTTACACCAGGGGGCCGCGCTGGGAGTCGCGCACCCAACGCGTTCACACTAGGGGCCGAGCTGAGCGGCGCGCTGGGTGCGCGACTCCTTATTTCTCCGTAAAATTTTTGATAGCTCCTACCACTAATTTATATTCTCCCCGGGGACCCCATCCCCCGGGGCCTATACATAATAATGGAGACCGTGAGGGGAGCCCCAATGCCCCCACGGTCCCGCCGGCTCCCCGCGTCCTTCGGGAGCCGGCATTGCTTTTCCACATGGGGAGCTGCTGACATGCAGCTCCCCGTGTGGAAAAGCAATTTGCTTTAGATATTGAAGAGAGAGCAGGTTTCCCTGCTCTCTCTTTCAATATCCAAAGCAGCTTGCTATGGCAGGAGGGGAGCCGCGAGGCTCCCGTCCTGCCATAGCAAACTACAGTGTCCCGGGGTAGGCACCCCGGTACACTGCAGGAGCCGGCCCTGGGGGTGGCGGTCCCCAGGGCCATCAAGGGCTCCAGGAGGGGTCCGCGCGGCCCCCTCCCTTAAATTGCACAGCCCCGGGAGGTGGTGGTCCCCGGGGCTCCGTAATGGACCCCCACATTTATTTTATAAGTGCCCCGGGGAGGTGGTGGTCCCCGGGCGTGTGGGGGCTGGAGCCCCCCCCCCACACCTTATTTAAATAAAAAAAAGAAGCCCCGGGGGTGGCGGTCCTCGGGGCTGCGGGAGGGCAGAAGAGCCCTCCCGCACTATTTTTTCAATAAAGCCCCGGGGGTGGTGGTCCCCGGGCTTGGGGGCCCTTTGAGGCCCCCACACATTAAATTATCCCCCCACCATGCCCCCGGGACTTGGGCCACCCGGGGCAAACCTAGGGGGTCAGGGTGTTTCTACCCTGCTCCCTTTGTGCGCTTTGCGCACTTGTTTCTGTCCCTCGGTTCTACCGAGGACAAAATGGCTGCCAACATTTCCTGAATCGGAATGTTGACAGCCAGCTGACAGCCAATTAACATGCAGCTCGTGATCGGGACGGTGCGCGCAGGGTGCGCTGAGGGTACGCGGACCCTACTCGGCCATAGATATCACTATCTTTTACTTTTGATTTTCTCAGCAACTACTGAACGGATTTACACCATTTAACAAAAGGGTTCTTTCTGAACCAAGAACTACCTCTTTGCCAAATTTGGTGTAATTCCGTTCAGCAGTTCGGGCTGTAGCCGTGTCTAAAGTTTCCTATGGAAAATTGCATGGGGAAAACGCGTTTGGGACCCCCTTTTTCTCGCCTCGCTTGACGAATCCTCGAGACTTTCAGGGTAGGAGTGGATCAGAGCGGGCCATAAAGTTTGAAAATTTTGCGAAGATACGTCAACCGGCAAGAGAGTTATTTCAAATAGAATGTCGCGGATTTCCTATGGATAATAGGTTGTAACTATAACTATCTACTGGCGACCGCTAGTAGATAATATATATATATATATATATATATATATATATATATATCTACTGGCGGTCGCCAGTAGATAGTTATAGTTGGGACCTATTTTCCATAGGAAATCCACAACATTCTATTTGAAATAACTTTGGCGCCGGTTGACGAATCTTCGCGAAATTTTCAAAACTTATGGCCCGCTCCGGTCCGCTCCTATCCTGAAAGTTTTGGGGTGATTCGGCAAGCAGGGGTTGAGAAAAAAGGGGGTCCCAAAACGTGTTTTCCCCTTGCAATTTTCCATAGGAACCTTTCATCGCAGCTACAGCCCGAACTGCTGAACGGAATTACACCAAATTTGGCAAAAAGGTAGCCCTTGGTTCAGAGTCGTGCCTTTGCTTAAATGGTGTAAATCCGTTCAGTAGTTCCTGAGAAATTTGAAAAAGAAAACACATATATATCTGGGCGGAGCCTAACCACACATGTCATCGTGAGATCTGATTGGCTGTCAGCACTTCATCCTGGAATTGCTGGCAGCCATCTTGGGACCAATATAAATGATAGTACCCCATTGAAATGCATTGTAGTGTTTCGAAGATTTTGAGGGTTACCAAAAGGAGAACTATAAAGGGTGATAACAGACTTTAGTTACATTAGAATTCATTTGTTGATGGTACCATACTAATTTCAGGAATTGTGGTGTGTTCTAAGGTGATTTTACCCTGTGAAAAACCTTCTGCTGGGATATCATGAATCATGTTTGAGAGAAAACTATTTTCACATGCTTGTCCCATACAGTTTTGGAAGGTGCTCCAGAAGCTAAACTGAGAGCATATTTTCTGTAAATTCACATTATCTTTCTCAGTCATGTGAGAATGAAGTCTGACATTCTCAGTAAAACATGTACATCCAACAAGGGCAGAGACTGTCAGTTGATTCCTTTGTGTTCTACTGCAGCTTCCCAGAGTGTTCTAAAGAACAACTAGAGTGCTAACAGCCTTACTTATGACAAAGGTACGGCACACCTGAAGTCATCTTGATTGGAATAAACTGGTAACACTTAAAACATTTAATTTAAAAAGGAACAAAATGATGGGGTTCATTTTGTCATAGAAATTATGGTTAGTGCTGTAGAAAGAAAAATTAGGACATGTTTCAAGTGTGATCTCAAATATCTTCCTGTTATATTTCAACAGGAGCAGCCTGTCAGTTGATGCCTCTGTGTTCTACTGCAGCTTCCCAGAGTGTTCTAAAGAACAACTAGAGCACTAACAGTCTTACTTATGACAAAATTATGGCACACCTGAAGCCATCTTGATTGGAATAAACTGGTAACTCTTAAAACATTTAATTCAAAAAGGAACACAATGAGGGGGTTCATTTTGTCATAGAAATTATGGTTAGTGCTGTAGAAAGAAAAATTAGGACATGTTTTAAGTGAGATCTCAAATATTTTCCTGTTATATTTCAACAGGAGCAGCCTGTCAGTTGATGCCTTTGTGTTCTACTGCAGCTTCCCAGAGTGTTCTAAAGAACAACTAGAGAGCTAACAGTCTTACTTATGACAAAAGTATGGCACACCTGAAGCCATCTTGATTGGAATAAACTGGTAACACTTAAAACATTTAATTTAAAAAGGAACAAAATGAGGGTGTTCATTTTACCATAGAAATTATGGTTAGTGCTGTAGAAAGAAAAATTAGGACATGTTTTAAGTGAGATCTCAAATATCTTCCTGTTATATTTCAACAGGAGCAGCCTGTCAGTTGATGCCTTTGTGTTCTACTGCAGCTTCCCAGAGTGTTCTAAAGAACAACTAGAGTGCTATCAGCCTTACTTATGACAAAAGTATGGCACACCTGAAGCCATCTTGATTGGAATAAACTGGTAACACTTAAAACATTTAATTTAAAAAGGAACAAAATGATGGGGTTCATTTTGTCATAGAAATTATGGTTAGTGCTGTAGAAAGAAAAATTAGGACATGTTTCAAGTGTGATCTCAAATATCTTCCTGTTATATTTCAACAGGAGCAGCCTGTCAGTTGATGCCTTTGTGTTCTACTGCAGCTTCCCAGAGTGTTCTAAAGAACAATTAGAGCGCTAACAGTCTTACTTATGACAAAATTATGGCACACCTGAAGCCATCTTGATTGGAATAAACTGGTAACTCTTAAAACATTTAATTTAAAAAGGAACAAAATGAGGGGGTTCATTTTGTGTTAGAAATTATGGTTAGTGCTATAGAAAGAAAAATTAGGACATGTTTAAAGTGAGATCTCAAATATCTTCCTGTTATATTTCAACAGGAGCAGCCTGTCAGTTGATGCCTTTGTGTTCTACTGCAGCTTCCCAGAGTGTTCTAAAGAACAACTAGAGCGCTAACAGTCTTACTTATGACAAAAGTATGGCACACCTGAAGCCATCTTGATTGGAATAAACTGGTAACACTTAAAACATTTAATTTAAAAAGGAACAAAATGAGGGGGTTCATTTTGCCATAGAAATTATGGTTAGTGCTGCAGAACGAAAATTTAGGGCATGTTTTAAGTGAGATCTCAAATCCTCTTCTATTTCATTAGAAAATTCTGACATGCAGACTGAAACAATAACTTTCAATACCAGCAGTAGACTTCCAGTTAACTCCCTGGTGAGCAGTAGCTTTACTACAGTGATCTAATGAACAACTAGAGTGCTAACATTCTGAATTTATGGCAAATGTGTGACACATCTGAATGCCTTCTTGATGGAATCAAAGTAAAAACTGAAAGCATTTCCTACTGAGGAGACTGCAGTAAATGACGAAATTAGGAAACTTCATAACAAATAAGTCTCCCAAGATGGCCACCAGAGAAAAAAGAGCCCAAATGTAGCACAAATATCACCCAGATGTAGCCCACATATAGCCCAATGACAGAAGTGTGCACAACACTTTTTATTTTTATTTTTTCTGCAGTTTTATATAGTGCAAACTGGTCAGGTATTGGAGCGTTACATCTTACTTGGACCCCTTATTGCGTATTTTGCACTGAAGTACATGAGATTGATCTTGCGAAACATTGAACTTTACGATTCTGTTAACCTGAAGTTGCTCTGTACCGGGCTTTGTAACACCCGTTTTTACCTACTGGTTTTAATTAATTCTCACTGTATTGTATTAGGAAAGAGGATTTACTGTTTTTATGTACACTTTTATGATCTATGTTTCTAAATCAGATCAAATAAAGTTTAATGAATTCTATGGCAGGAAGGAGGCGAGGATTATGCATATCTTTCCTCACTTTATTTGCATAGCAGTTCAAAGAAAACGTAACACAACAAACATTAAACAAAAGACTACACAACCCATGAACCATTAGGGGGGTAGTCTCCAAGGCAACTATAGTCCAATCATATCACAGTACATGGTATATAATATCGTGATTTCCCTTCCGCTTCCTCTTTCTTCACTGCTCGTCAGTTAAGTGCATTCCTTACATTCTTGGCTTAATCTGACGTTGTTGCTGTTTGTATAGCGGTTTCTTGTGCACGTTATTAGCATTATTGCCTTGGTATTGTTTCATTTTCCCTGCGCAGCAGGCTCTTGCCCGAGCGCGTTCTCCCCCTCGCATTTTCTCCCGCTGTGTGCTCTGCACGCGGTGAGATCCTGTCAGGCGCGTCTGGTCCGAGCGAGGCAGCTCCGTCGAGCGCTCCCGCTGGTCTTTACGCGCATTTGGGAATCCGGTCACTCCTTTAGTGCCCGCTTGATTCCCGACCAACCCTCGCCTAATTTTGACACCGCTACGCAGTGATTTCCCCACATGGCCACGTTAGTGACCAGCGCCACCTGGTGGTGGTAATAGGTATTGCGCCTCAGTCTATTCTTATAACAGCTTCGGGGAAAGCCCAGCTGTTGGAGCACCGGCGAGGGGGCTGTCTTAAGGATTTTAAGGGCATTTGTTCTGTGCTCACACCCTCTGCTATCATGTCTTCTCCAGAAGACCATTTTTACTCCTCATACCAGGAAGTGGAGGAGGAATGGCCCCCCAACTTCTCCCTCCAGCAGTGGACCAAGCCCTCTCTCTGGCTATTTCTAGGGTGCTGGCTCCTCTTAGGGATCAGGTTGATAAGCTGGCGAAAAGCATCCCTGGGGTGTTGAGTGACCCAGATCTGGTAGTGGCAGGTCCAAGTAGCTCCCAGATGGGGAATAAAAGGGCCGTTAAGCATAACGCGGGGCACTTGAAAGGATTTGATAAACTTACGGAGACCTTCCTCAAGAGTGCACGAACGCTAAAACATGCACCCAGCCGGGAGGAGGAGGGGCCCGGAGAAAATTGCGACACTGTCACCACTATTGTAGACCCCGACGGCGGGTTTCCCTTAGAGGGAGAGGGTGTATCGGAGGACGATTTCTCCTCCGATGAGGATAAGGACTCGGGCGTCCCTGGTGTCCAGAGTCCCACTCCTCTCAGTCCCCGGTTGGGGACGGGGTCCACTCGGACATGTTCGAGCCTACCCAAATTTACCATCCTAGGTCGGCAGAGTGGACACCTGACGCCAAAGTGGCAGAGTATGTGGTGGGGAAAATCCATCAACCCCTTGAAAGGGAGGTCAGGAATAGGATGAGGGGAGAATGCCCCAGGCCCTCACTAAAGGGGAAGGTGGCACACACGCCTGAAATTGATGAGAAACTATGTACCTTTTTCTCCAAGTATATGAGGGATCCCAAGAAAGGAATTGATAGGTCTTGGACGTGGTAGGGCCCTTGACCCAAACTATTCAATTGACGGAGCGTTCCAAAGAGTCAGGATCCCCTTTGTCCACGGATATTGTGGCTGGTTAAACCCTAAAACACTACCCCCTCCACTACCCAAACACCACTGCACTACCCTAAACCCTAAAACACTACCCCAGCACGACACCCTACACTACCCAAACATAACTGCACTACCCTAAACCCGAAAACACTACCACCAGCACGACTCCCTACACTACCCAAACACCACTGCACTACCCTAAACCCTAAAACACTACCCCCAGCACGACTCCCTACACTACCCAAACACCACTGCACTACACTAAACCCTAAATATACCCCCAGCATGACCTCCCACACTATGCAAACACCACTGCACTACCCTAAACCCTAAAACACTACCCCCAGCACGACCCCCTACACTACCCAAACACCACTGCACTACCCTAAACCCTAAAACACTAACCCCAGCATGACCCCCTACACTACCCAAACACCACTGCACTACGCTATACCCTAAAACACGACCCCCTACACTACACAAACACGACTGCACCACCCTAAACTCTAAAACACTACCCACAGCATGACCCCCCCTTCACTACACAAACACCACTGCACTGCCCTAAACCCTAAAACACTACCCCAGCACTACCCCCTATACTACCCAAACACCACTGCACTAACATAAACCCTAAAACACTACCCCCAGCACAACCCCCTACACTACACAAACACCACTGCACTACCCTAAACCCTAAAACACTACCCCCAGCACGACTCCCTACACTACCCAAACACCACTGCACAACCCTAAACCCTAAATCTACCCCCAGCACGACCTCCTACACTACCCAAACACCACTGCACTACCCTAAACCATAAAACACTACCCTCAGCATGACCCCTACACTACACAAACACCACTGCACTACCCTAAACCCTAAAACACTACCACCAGCATGACCCCCTACACTACTCAAACACCACTGCACTACCCTAAACTGTAAAACACTACCCCAGCACGACCCCCTACACTACCCATACACCACTGCACTACCCTAAACCCTAAAACACTACCCCCAGCACGACCCCGTACACTACCCAAACACCACTGCACTACCCTAAACCCTAAAACACTACCCCCAGCATGACCCCCTACACCACCCAAACACCACTGCACTATCCTAAACCCTAGAAAAGAAACCCCCACCCCATGCCCAATCCCCCTTACCTCTCACTCCTCATGGTTCCTCTCTCCTCGTGGTTCCTGCTTCACGTCATCTCTGAGGGGCGGTGCACGTCGTTGTGAGGAAATGGAACAGCCTCTGTTTCCTTACAACGACATGGATCGTCTACATGTTTTTTAGAATGCATGGTCATTTACCATACATACCTTTACAACAAAATTCGTTGTAAAGGCATGCGTGGTAAATGACCATGCGTTCTAAAAAAATGCGTAGTAATGACTTCGTGATGTACAACGCATGCGTGGTAATGCATGCGTTGTAATGGTATCGCAAAGTAAAAAGTCATTGTAACGCCTGTTTACCGATCGAAGCTGGCCCCTGTTCTTCAGTGAGACGTTTATTTGATTAATTAGGAGGAAGGAATGTGTTTTTTTACCGAAAAGTGCATTCCCGGCTGTTGTATTGTGAAAGTGTCTGCGTGGCCTGGTTTCACTTCCGGTGAGAGAGTGGAAGAGTCTGTTTGGATCTAAAGGAGTTCTGTTGTTGGACGGGGCCGGCGCGACATGTCATCAGAAAACATAGCTAATGGAAAGCGTCCTCCCTGAAGTGTGGAGCAGTGCCATGAGAGGTCAACGAGTGTGCGTCCCACCGCAGTATGACCGTACCGCGTGACCCATGTGCCGCCTCCAGGGTACGGGAGGCAGAAGCGGCATCGCAGGTCCTCTTGAAGACCGTTGTAGCACTAATTCTACATTTTGGTACTAGGGCATTTTAACTTCGTTGTTCCTGCCAGATACAAAGAGAAGATCCTGTGTTATTCAGTGCCCTCGTTACCTTTTTTTGTGGGTTGTGGTGCTTGTCACTTCGCTGCCCCGCCGGTGCACACGACTGGGCACCCCACCTCGTGTGCCATCTGCAGGGCCTCTGCCCTCGGATCAATGGTTTCAGTTTCTGGAGTGGCAACATAAACAGTTGCTCCCAAAGGACTAGCCTGAACACTTAGGTGAATATCCCCTGCACCAGCATTCCACGGAAATTCTTTCCTAGCTCTCCCACGTCAACGAGCACGGCTCCGCTCGCGACACCGTATGACGTCATCGGAGCCATAAGAGGACCTCATCGGCGTGCTGACGTCAGTTCCACCCAGTTTTTCCGTGCCACCGAGGCAAACAGGGGACCGAGACATTTTCACATGTATACATAGTATAATAAATATATATATATTCACTGAAAAAACCATAGGTTTCAGGCACGTTATAGTTAGAAATTAGCATTTAAAAAACCTTAGAAATTCACTGAAAAAACCATAGGTTTCAGGCACGTTATAGTTAGAAATTAGCATTTAAAAAACCTTAGAAATTCACTGAAAAAACCATAGGTTTCAGGGGCGTTATAGTTAGTTGAACATTTCACTCGTACAAAACCATAGAAATTCCCCGTTATAGTTAGTTCAGCTAACTATAACTCGCTGCGCTCCGCAATGCACTGCTGATGACGTCACATATTACATCACTCATGACATGGTCAGTGACATCACTCATGACATCACTGATGACATCTCAAATGACATCACTGATGACATCACTGATGACATCATCCAGTGAATGTGTGTTTTTCGGAAAATTAAATATGTTTTATATATGTATATCTCAAGGTCGATGGAAGAATAAATGGGTATATAAGTGTCTAAATGGATGATTTTTTTGTAAAATTGATTGTATAACTGACTAAGTGTATCTTAGTGAATACATGGGTTAGTGAGTAATTTTAAATATGAAAATATCTGTATCAGTCTCTCACTTTGTGTATAAGTGGCTGTATGGGTTGGTGAGTAGCTACATGAGTGTCTATATGCGTTATTAGTTGGTTTTTTGAGTATCAGTATGAGTGTCTGAGTGTCTGTATGGTTCGATGGGGGGTATTACTTAGTGCATAGATGCATGAATGAGTGACTCACTGTTTGTATGTGTTGAAGACAGCATGTGTGCAGGACTGTATAGGTGGATGAGTATGTGTATGGGTGTGTTAGTGAGTGAATGACTGTCTCAATCGTGTCTTTATGAGTAACTACATATGTTTTAAACTAATATATGTGAGTATTGGTGTATATAAGTGAGTATATGTGAGAGTGAGAGATTGGAAGAGCTCCTGTACAAATAAGTAGGTGTTTCTATAAGTGATTGTTTAAGAGAGTAAGTATGTGTAAGTTTCTGTAAAAGTAAGTGTGGTAGTGTGTGTATAACTGTATATGCAAGTAAATGGATGTTTGATACTTTGTTTGCATGTGTGACTATGTGTGTGAGTAACTCTATGGATGAGTGGCGGTGTGTAACAGGATGTATAGGTGTATGAGTACATATGATGAGTGAGTACATGTATGAGTGACTGTATAGGGACTGTTGGTGAATGAGTGGATGTGTGTGTAGATCTTGGAATTACTGAATAGGTGTGTTGTAACTGGTATTGGTATGTCCATTGTTTTGAAAATGTTAGTTTGTATTTTTGAGTGTGTGTATCAAAGGTTATATTAGGGTGAGAGGAGGTCTGCCACTCTATCACAAGGATGATGTCATCAGTGATGTCATCAGTGATGTCATTTGAGATGTCATGAGTGATGTCATGAGTGATGTCACTGACCATGTCATGAGTGATGTAATATGTGACGTCATCAGCAGTGCATTGCGGGCGCGCGAGTTATAGTTAGCTGAACTAACTATAACGGGGGAATTTCTATGGTTTTGTACGAGTGAAATGTTCAACTAACTATAACGCCCCTGAAACCTATGGTTTTTTCAGTGAATTTCTAAGGTTTTTTAAATGCTAATTTCTAACTATAACGTGCCTGAAACCTATGTTTTTTTCAGTGAATATATATATATATATATATATATATATATATATATATATATATATATATATATATATATATATTATCTACTGGCGGTCGCCAGTAGATAGTTATAGGTAGGACCTATTTTCCATAGGAAATCCGCGACATTCTATTTGAAATAACTCTCGCATCGGTTGACGAATCTTCGCGAAATTTTCAAACTTTATGACCCGCTCCGGTCCGCTTCTACCCTGAAAGTTTCGGGGTGATTCGTCAAGCGGGGGCCGAGAAAAAAGGGGGGTCCCAAAACGTGTTTTCCCCATTCATTTTCCCATAGGAAACTTTAGCCACGGCTACAGCCTGAACTGCTGAACGGAATTACACCAAATTTGGCAAAGAGGTAGTTCTTGGTTCAGAAAGAACCCTTTTGTTAAATGGTGTAAATCCGTTCAGTAGTTCCTGTGAAAATCAAAATGAAAATCACATATATATCTATGGCCGCGTCGGATTCGCGCACCCTCCCGATCACGAGCTGCATGCTAATTGGCTGTCAACACTCCAAATCAGGAAGTGTTGGCAGTCATTTTGTCCCTCGGTAGAACCGAGGGACAGAAACAAGTGCGCAAAACGCACAAAGCGGGCAGGGTAGAAACACCCTGACCCCCTAGGTCTGCTCAGGGGGTCCCACAAAAACCCCCTGGGCAGAAAAAAGCATTTTTTTTTTTAAATCGGCGGGATGCGCTTAGGGTGCGCGAATCCCACCGTAAAAAAAAAAAATCGAAGCGCGGGAGACCGCGCTTCGATGTTATTTTGCCCCCGGTCGGCCCAAGTCCCGGGGGCAAGCGGGGGGTGGGTTTATAGTTAATGGGGGGCCTCTAAGGCCCCCCAAGCCCCAGGGACCACCACCCCCCGGGGCTTTCTAATAAAAATGTTGCGGGAGGGCTCTGAGCCCTCCCGCAGCCCCGGGGACCGCCACCTCCCCGGGGCTTCTTTTAAAAAAAAAAAACATTTCCTGTGTGGGGGGGCTCGAGCCCCCCCACACGCCCCAGGGACCGCCACCTCCCCAGGGCACTAATAATGTAAATGCGGGGGTCCGTAACGGACCCCCGAGCCCTGGGGTTCACGACCTCCCCGGGGCTTTAAAGACATGGGAGGGGGCCGCGCGGCCCCCTCCTGGAGCCATTGATGGCCCTGGGGACCGCCACCCCCAGGGCCGGCTTCCTGCAGTGTCCCGGGGTGCCTACCCCCGGGACACTGTAGTTTGCAATGGCAGGACGGAGCCTCGCGGCTCCCGTCCTGCCATTGCAAACTGCTTTGCTTCATTGAAGGGAGAGCAGGGAAACCTGCTCTCGCTTCAATGAAGCAAGCAGATTGCTTTCCACATGGGGAGCTGCATGTCAGCAGCTCCCCATGTGGAAAGCAATGCCGGGACCGTGGGGGATTGGGGACCCCCCACGGTCACCAACGGAGAGGGCCAGCCCCGGGGATGGGGTCCCCGGGGCAAGTAGTGGCTCGGGAGGGGGCCACGCGGCCCCCTCCCCCCAAAAAAAATTAACAAAAATTGAAAAATAAAGGCCTGCCCCGGGGATGGGGTCCCCGGGGCAAAAGGAGGCCTGAGGAGGGGGCCACGCAGCCCCCTCCTTAATAAAATAATAAAAAGAGTGGCCATGCCCCGGGGGATGGGGTCCCCCGGGGCCAGAATCGGCCACGAGAGGAGGGCCATGTGGCCCCCTTCCCGTTTTTTTTTTTTTTTTTAAATGAAAAAAAGGAGTAAGGCCCTGGGGGATGGGGTCCCCAGGGCCCAAAAAAAGGAAAAAGGAAGGGGGGGGGGCCACACAGCCCCCCTTCGAGGAAAAAAAAAAAAAAAAAAAAAAACGATCGTGCCGCAGGCCCCGCCCCCTTCCTTTACCACTCTGCAAACGCGCCCCCTGCGCGTTTGCAGAGGGGGAACAAATTCCCCTTGAATACTGGGGGTCCCTGGGGGCCAACTAGCCCACCAGGAACCTCCAGTATGCGCCAGGGGGCTGCGTTGCAGAGAGGTGTACAGAGGCCACGCCCCCTTTTACACCTCTCTGCAACGCAGCTCTGTGGCGCTTACTGGAGGTACCTGGTGGGATAGTTGGACCCCACTGACCCTCAGGATTCAAGGGGACTTAATCCCCCAACTTAAAACGCGCCACAGGGTGTGTTTGCACAGTGGTGAAGGGAGGGGCGGGGCTTCAGGTGACATGTGTGCAAACAGGCCCCATGGCGCGCTTTTAAGATGGGGAATTAAATCCCTTCAATCCTGAGGGTCCCTGGGGGCCAACTAGCCCACCAGGTACCTCCAGTAAGCGCCACGGAGCTGCGTTGCAGAGTGTTGTAAAAGGGGCGTGGCCTCTGAACACCTCTCTGCAATGCAGCTCTCTGGCGCATACTGGAGGTATCTGGTGGGCCAGTTGGCCCCTAGGGACCCTCGGGATTGAGGAGGAATTAATTCTCCAACTTAAAACGCGCCACAGGGCGTGTTTGCAGACATGTCACCTCAGGCCCCACCCCCTTCCTTCACCATTGTGCAAATATTCCTCTAAAATCAGCCGAACTACGAATTCCGATTTACTCACCTGTTATCAGGAGAGACCTCAGTGCTGCATCTTTGAGCCCAGTACTGATCCTGAAAAGTAATTTTAACCGTACTTACCAGTAACTTGAATTTCATTCCATAGCATATCATTGCTTGCTTTTTGCTGAAAACGTTTCTAAGTGTCGATTTTTGAAACATACAAATATTCCTCTAAAATCAGCAGAACTACGAATTCCGATTTACTCACCTGTTATCAGGAGAGACCTCAGTGCTGCATCTTTGAGCCCAGTACTGATCCTGAAAAGTAATTTTAACCGTACTTACCAGTAACTTGAATTTCCTTCCATAGGCTAACATTGACTGGTTTCACTTGGAAATTCTTCTAAGTGTTGAGTTTTGAAACTTTATAATATTCCTCTAAAATCAGCTGAACTACGAATTCCAATTTACTCACCTGTTATCAGGAGAGACCTCAGTGCTGCATCTTTCAGCCCAGTACAGATCCTGAAAAGTAATTCTAACCGTACTTACCAGTAACTTGAATTTCCTTCCATAGGCTAACATTGACTGGTTTCACTTGGAAATTCTTCTAAGTGTTGAGTTTTGAAACTTTATAATATTCCTCTAAAATCAGCTGCACTACGAATTCCGATTTGCTCACCTGTTATCAGGAGAGACCACAGTGCTGCATCTTTGTGCCCAGTACTAATCCTGAAAAGTAATTTTAACCGTACTTACCAGTAACTTGAATTTCCTTCCATAGGCTAACATTGACTGGTTTCACTTGGAAATTCTTCTAAGTGTTGAGTTTTGGAACTTTATAATATTCCTCTAAAATCAGCCGAACTACGAATTCCGATTTACTCACCTGTTATCAGGAGAGACCTCAGTGCTGCATCTTTCAGCCCAGTACAGATCCTGAAAAGTAATTCTAACCGTACTTACCAGTAACTTGAATTTCCTTCCATAGGCTAACATTGACTGGTTTCACTTGGAAATTCTTCTAAGTGTTGAGTTTTGGAACTT
Organism: Calotriton arnoldi; assembly: GCA_963921515.1. Classification (NCBI taxonomy): domain Eukaryota; kingdom Metazoa; phylum Chordata; class Amphibia; order Caudata; family Salamandridae; genus Calotriton; species Calotriton arnoldi. Next base: position 980,548 of record CAWUFW010006266.1, on the reverse strand, counting down.
TATAATATTCCTCTAAAATCAGCCAAACTACGAATTCCGATTTACTCACCTGTTATCAGGAGAGAACCCAGTGCTGCATCTTTTAGCCCAGCACTGACCCTGATAAGTAATTCTAACCGTACTTACCAGTAACTTGTATTTCCTTCCATTGGAATCCATTGTCTGGTTTGCCGCAGAAAAGTTTGTGTCGATTTTCACAAACTACAAATGTTCTTTAAAAATCGCCTGTATGACTTAAATGCATTATTTCAACTGTTTACAGGAGATGAACCAGTGCGGGATCCAGGATCCACCACTGAGTAAGAAAAAGTAACGATAACACTACTTACCTGCTAAGTGAATTTCCTCCCATAGGATAACATTGGTGATTCTATGTGAAAAAGTTTCTAAGTGTCAAGTTTTAAAATACAATAATATTCCTTAAAAATCACTACTGTAACCAAAACGCTTTTACTCAACTGTTTACAGGAGATGTCCCAGGACTGAATCTAGGATCCAGTCCTGTGGTTAGAAAAGTAATCCATAAAGTAACTAATTGCATTTAACTAGAAATTCACATTGAGCTCAATGTTGCATTGTGTTTGAAATTGTGTTGTCCATTGCAACAACTGTAACTACTGTACTTAAAACTCTATTGCCTATTTGCAAAGTATTTAAACTAAAGTAATTCATTCTGAGAAAGTATATTTTGTAATGTAATGTATAATGTAATTACAATGTAATTTAATAAATAAAATATCTAAAAATAAATAGTTTAAAAAAATGTAGTAAATCAGTATCAAAAAATAAATATAACAATTAATACATTTAAAAATTGTCATCTACAAAACCTTTGAAATTCACTGAAAAAACCATAGGTTTTAGGGGCGTTATAGTTAGAAATTAGCATTTAAAAACCTTTGAAATTCACTGAAAAAACCATAGGTTTCAGGCATGTTATAGTTAGAAATTAGCATTTAAAAACCTTTGAAATTCACTGAAGAAACCATAGGTTTCAGGCACGTTATAGTTAGAAATTAGCATATAATGAGTTATAGTTACCTGAACTAACTATAACGGGGGAATTTCACGGGTTTTGTACGAGTGCAATGTCCAACTAACTATAACTGTCCCTAAAACCTTATGGTTTTTTCAGTGAATTTCTAAGGTTTTTTAAATGCAAATTTCTAACTATAACGTGCCTGAAACCTATGGTTTTTTCAGTGAATTTCAAAGGTTTTTTAAATGCTAATTTCTAACTATAACGTGTCTGAAACCTATGGTTTTTTCAGTGAATTTCAAAGGTTTTTTAAATGTTAATTCCTAACTATAACATGTCTGAAACTTACGGTTTTTTCAGTGAATTTCTAAGGTTTTGTAAATGACAATTTTTAAATGTATTAATTGTTATATTTATTTTTTTCATACTGATTTACTACATTTTTAGAATTTTTTTTTTACATATTTTATTTTTTAAATTACATTGTAATTACATTATACATTACAAAAATACTTTCTCAGAATGAATTACTTTAGTTTAAATACTTTGCACATAGGCAATAGACTTTTAAGTACAGTAGTTACAGTTGTTGCAATGGGCAACACATTTTCAAACACAATGCAACATTCAGCTCAATGTGAATTTCTAGTTAAATGCAATTAGTTACTTTATGGATTACTTTTCTAACCACAGGACCGGATCCTAGATTCAGTCCTGGGACATCTCCTGTAAACAGTTGAGTAAAAGCGTTTTGGTTACAGTAGTGATTTTTAAGGAATATTATTGTATTTTAAAAGTTGACACTTAGAAACTTTTTCTCATAGAATCACCAATGTTATCCTATGGAAGGAAATTCACTTAGCAGGTAAAAACTGTTATCGTTACTTTTTCTTACTCAGTGTTGGATCCTGGATCCAGCACTGGTGCATCTCCTGTAAACAGTTGAAAGAATGCGTTTAAGTCATACAGGCGATTTTTAAGGAATATTTGTAGTTTGTGAAAATCGACACTTTGAAACTTTTCAGCTGAAAACCAGACAATGGATTCCTATGGAAGAAAATATAAGTTACTGGTAAGTACGGTTAAAATTACTTTTCAGGGTCAGTGCTGGGCTAAAAATGCAGCACTGGGGTCTCTCCTGATAACAGGTGAGTAAATCGGAATTCGTATTTCGGCTGATTTTAGAGGAATATTTTAAAGTTCCAAAACTCCACACTTAGAAGAATTTCCAAGTGAAACCAGTCAATGTTAGCCTATGGAAGGAAATTCAAGTTACTGGTAAGTACGGTTAAAATTACTTTTCAGGACCAGTACTGGGCTGAAAGATACAGCACTGAGGTCTCTCCTGATAACAGGTGAGTAAATCGGAATTTGTATTTCGGCTGATTTTAGAGGAATATTTGTATGTTTCAAAAATCAACACTTAGAAACTTTTTCAGCAAAAAGCAGGCAATGATATCCTATGGAAGGAAATTCAAGTTACTGGTAAGTACAGTTAAAATTACTTTTGAGGATCAGTACTGGGCTGAAAGATGCAGCACTGAGGTCTCTCCTGATAACAGGTGAGTAAATCGGAATTCGTATTTCGGCTGATTTTAGAGGAATATTTTAAAGTTCCAAAACTCCACACTTATATATATATATAGTATTTGTATGAGTAAGTGAGCTGGTGTGTGTATAACTGTATAGGTGAGTAAATGGGTGTGTGCTTAATTTTTTGCATGACTGACTAGGTGTGTGAGTACCTCTATGGATGAGTGGCGATGTGTGAGTGTTTATATAGGTGTATGAGCGCATATGATAGTCCTGTACTGAGTGACTGTAAGTATGAGTGACTATACGGGTGAGTGAGTAGATGTGTGTGTGTAGACCTAAGAATCAGTGAGTGTGTATATAGTAATTGGTGTTGGAGTGTCTATGGTTTTGACAATGGCAGTCTGTAATTTACAGTGGGTGTATCAAAAGTTATATTAGGGTGTGAGGAGGTGCATCAGATTATCACGTGGATGATGTCATCAGTGATGTCATTTGAGATGTCATCAGTGATGTCATCAGTGATGTCACTGACCATGTCATGAGTGATGTAATATGTGACGTCATCAGCAGTGCATTATGGGCGCGAGTTATAGTTAGCTGAACTAACTATAACGGGGGAATTTCTAAGGTTTTGTACGAGTGAAATGTCCAACTAACTATAACGGTCCCTAATAAAAGTTTTGAAACACCCACTCTAAATTACAGACTGCCATTCTCAAAACCATACACACTCCAATACCAATAAGTACATACCCACTCACTGATTCTTAGGTCTACACACACACATCTACTCACTCACCCGTACAGTCACTCATACTTACAGTCACTCAGTACAGGACTATCATATGCACTCATACACCTATATTAACACTCACACAACGCAACTCATCCATAGAGGTATTCACACACCTAGTCAGTCATGCAAATAATTAATCACACTCCAATTTACTCACCTATACAGTTATACACACCAGCTCACTTACTCATAAAAATACTAGCACATTCTTACGCTCCTATGCAATCACTGATGCAAGCACACACTCATCCATATAGCCACTCTCACAATCACACACTCTCACTTATAGCCATTTATATACTCCAACACACATATATACTGCCTTTCACATATGTAGTTATTCACACATGTACCACTGAGATATACATTCAATCACTAACACACCCATACACACACTCACCCACCCATACAGTCCATCACAGACGCTCTCTTGAAACCATGCACCCAGTGAATCACCCACTCACTAATCTATGCACAGAGTCACACACACCCCACCCACACAAACACTGAGGCACCCACACAGATACTCAGAGAACCAATCCATAACCCATATAGACACTCATTTAGCTAGTCAGAAACCCATGCAGTTGCTTACACAACAACAGACAGAGGGATACAGACATTCACACAGTTTAGTCACTCACCCATGCATCCAGTAAGATACGTTTAATCACTCACTTATAGACTCAGTCACGCACCCACTAAATCATCCATTCAGGCGCTTCTACACCCACTCATTCTTCAATACGCCTTTCCCTAAATATATTAAACATATTTAAACTTTACAGAAACACACAGTCACTGGATGATGTCATCAGTGATGTCATCAGTGATGTCATTTGAGATGTCATCAGTGATGTCATCAGTGATGTCACTGACCATGTCATGAGTGATGTAATATGTGACGTCATCAGCAGTGCATTGCGGGGCGCGAGTTATAGTTACCTGAACTAACTATAACGGGGGAATTTCACGGGTTTTGTACGAGTGCAATGTCCAACTACCTATAACTGTCCCTAAAACCTTATGGTTTTTTCAGTGAATTTCTAAGGTTTTTTAAATGCAAATTTCTAACTATAACGTGCCTGAAACCTATGGTTTTTTCAGTGAATTTCAAAGGTTTTTTAAATGCTAATTTCTAACTATAACGTGTCTGAAACCTATGGTTTTTTCAGTGAATTTCAAAGGTTTTTTAAATGCTAATTCCTAACTATAACATGTCTGAAACCTACGGTTTTTTCAGTGAATTTCAAAGGTTTTGTAAATGACAATTTTTAAATGTATTAATTGTTATATTTATTTTTTTCATACTGATTTACTACATTTTTAGAAACATTTTTTTTTTACATATTTTATTTTTTAAATTACATTGTAATTACATTATACATTACAAAAAATACTTTCTCAGAATGAATTACTTTAGTTTAAATACTTTGCACATAGGCAATAGACTTTTAAGTACAGTAGTTACAGTTGTTGCAATGGGCAACACATTTTCAAACACAATGCAACATTCAGCTCAATGTGAATTTCTAGTTAAATGCAATTAGTTACTTTATGGATTACTTTTCTAACCTCAGGACTGGATCCTAGATTCAGTCCTGGGACATCTCCTGTAAACAGTTGAGTAAAAGCGTTTTGGTTACAGTAGTGATTTTTAAGGAATATTATTGTATTTTAAAAGTTGACACTTAGAAACTTTTTCTCATAGAATCACCAATGTTATCCTATGGAAGGAAATTCACTTAGCAGGTAAAAACTGTTATCGTTACTTTTTCTTACTCAGTGTTGGATCCTGGATCCAGCACTGGTGCATCTCCTGTAAACAGTTGAAAGAATGCGTTTAAGTCATACAGGCGATTTTTAAGGAATATTTGTAGTTTGTGAAAATCGACACTTTGAAACTTTTCAGCTGAAAACCAGACAATGGATTCCTATGGAAGAAAATATAAGTTACTGGTAAGTACGGTTAAAATTACTTTTCAGGGTCAGTGCTGGGCTAAAAGATGCAGCACTGAGGTCTCTCCTGATAACAGGTGAGTAAATCGGAATTCGTATTTCGGCTGATTTTAGAGGAATATTTTAAAGTTCCAAAACTCCACACTTAGAAGAATTTCCAAGTGAAACCAGTCAATGTTAGCCTATGGAAGGAAATTCAAGTTACTGGTAAGTACGGTTAAAATTACTTTTCAGGACCAGTACTGGGCTGAAAGATACAGCACTGAGGTCTCTCCTGATAACAGGTGAGTAAATCGGAATTTGTATTTCGGCTGATTTTAGAGGAATATTTGTATGTTTCAAAAATCAACACTTAGAAACTTTTTCAGCAAAAAGCAGGCAATGATATCCTATGGAAGGAAATTCAAGTTACTGGTAAGTACGGTTAAAATTACTTTTGAGGATCAGTACTGGGCTGAAAGATGCAGCACTGAGGTCTCTCCTGATAACAGGTGAGTAAATCGGAATTCGTATTTCGGCTGATTTTAGAGGAATATTTTAAAGTTCCAAAACTCCACACTTAGAAGAATTTCCAAGTGAAACCAGTCAATGTTAGCCTATGGAAGGAAATTCAAGTTATTGGTAAGTACGGTTAAAATTACTTTTCAGGACCACTACTGGGCTGAAAGATACAGCACTGAGGTCTCTCCTGATAACAGGTGAGTAAATCGGAATTCGTATTTCGGCTGATTTTAGAGGAATATTTGTATGTTTCTAAAATCAACATTTAGAAACTTTTTCAGCAAAAAGCAGGCAATGATATCCTATGGAAGGAAATTCAAGTTACTGGTAAGTACGGTTAAAATTACTTTTCAGGATTAGTACTGGGCTGAAAGATGCAGCACTGAGGTCTCTCCTGATAACAGGTGAGTAAATCCGAATTCGTAGTTCGGCAGATTTTAGAGGAATATTTGCACAATGGTGAAGGGAGGGGCGGGGCCTGAGGTGACATCTGTGCAAACGCGCCCCGTGGCGCGTTTTAAGTTGGGGGATTAAGTCCCCTTGAATCATGAGGGTCCCTAGGGGCCAACTAGCCCACCAGGAACCTCCAGTATGCGCCAGGGGCTGCGTTGCAGAGACGTGTAGAGAGGCCACACCCCTTTTACACCTCTCTGCAACGCAGCTCTGTGGCGCTTTCTGGATGTACCTGTTGGGCTAGTTGGCCCCCAGGGACCCTCAGGATTGAAGGGGATTTAATTCCCCATCTTAAAACGCGCCACGGGGCCTGTTTGCACACATGTCACCTGAAGCCCCGCCCCCTCCCTTCACCACTGTGCAAACGCGCCCCGTGGCGCGTTTTAAGTTGTGTGATTAAGTCCCCTTGAATCCTGAGGGTTCCTGGGGGCCAACTAGCCCACCATGTACCTCCAAAAAGCGCCACAGAGCTGCATTGCAGAGAGGTGTATAAAGGGGCGTGGCCTCTGTACACCTCTCTGCAACGCAGCCCCCTGGTGCATACTGGAGGTTCCTGGTGGGCTAGTTGGCCCCAGGGACCCCAGTATTCAAGGGGAATTACTCTCATCTGCAAACGCGCCAGGGGGCGCGTTTGCAGAGTGGTGAAGGAAGGGGCGGGGCCTGCGGCCCGATTTTTTTTTTTTCCCTGAAGGGGGCTGTGTGGCCCCCTTCCTTTTTCTTATTTTTGGGCCCTGGGGACCCCATCCCCAGGGCCTTACCCCCTTTTTTTAAAATTAAAATTAATCTGGAAGGGGGCCGCGTGGCCCCCCTCCCTGGCCGAAAACTGCCCCGGGGACCCCATCCCCCGGGGCATGGCCACACTTTGACATTCCTTTTAAGGAGGGGGGCTGCGTGGCCCCCTCCTCAGGCCTCCTTTGCCCCGGGTCCCCATCCCCGGGGCAAGCCTTTTTTATTTTATTTTTTATAATTTCTGGGGAGGGGGCCGCGTGGCCACCCTCCCGGGCCACTTATGGCCCCGGGGACCCCATCCCCGGGGCCTGGCCTCTGGTTGGGGACTGTGGGGGTCCCCAAACCCCCACAGTCCCGCCGGCTCCCCGTGTCCTAAGGGAGCCGGCATTGCTTTCCACACGGGGAGCAGCTAACATGCTGCTCCCCGTGTGGAAAAGCAATTGTCTTTGGATATTGGCAGCGAGAGCAGGTTTCCTGCTCTCTCTTCCAATATCCAAGCAGTTTGTAATGACAGGACCGGAGCCGCGAGGCTCCCGTCCTGTCATTGCAAACAGCAGTGTCCCGGGGGTAGGCACCCCGGGACACTGCAGGAGCCGGCCCTGGGGGGTGGCGGTCCCCAGGGCCACCACAGGCTCCAGGAGGTGGGCCGCGCGGCCCCCTCCCCACTTCAGCAAAGCCCCGGGAGGTAGTGGTCCCCGGGCTTCGGAGTCCAAAACGGACCCCCATTTTAATTTGTTAGTGCCCCGGGGAGGTGGCGGTCTCGGGCGTGTGGGGGGCTCGAGCCCCCACACAGGAAAAAGTTTTAAAAAAGAAGCCCCGGGAGGTGGTGGTCCTCGGGGCTGCGGGAGGGCTCAGAGCCCTCCCGCACCATTTTAAAAGAAAGCTCCGGGGGTGGCGGTCCCCGGGGCTTGGGGGCCCTTTGAGGCCCCCCATACATAAATTTAACCCCCACCATGCCCCCGGGACTTGGGCCACCCGGGGCAAATACAATCGAAGCGCGGGAGACCGCTCTTCGATTTTTTTTTTTCAGCAGGATCCGCGCACCCTGAGCGCATCCTGCCGATAAAAAAAAAAATGCTTTTTCTGCCCAGGGGTCCTTGTGGGACCCCTGAGCAGACCTAGGGGGTCAGGGTGTTTCTACCCTGCCCCCTTTGTGTGCTTTGCGCACTTAGTTTCTGTCCCTCGGTTCTACCGAGGGACAAAATGGCTGCCAACATTTCCTGAATCGGAATGTTGACAGCCAGCTGACAGCCAATTAGCATGCAGCTCGTGATCGGGACGGTGCGCGCAGGGTGCGCTCAGGGTGCGCGAATCCTCCATGCCCATAGATATATATGTACTTTTACTTTTGATTTTCTCAGCAACTACTGAACGGATTTACACCATTTAACAAAAAGGGTTCTTTCTGAACCAAGAACTACCTCTTTGCCAAATTTGGTGTAATGCCGTTCAGCAGTTCGGGCTGTAGCCGTGTCTAAAGTTTCCTATGGGAAATTGATTTTTTGACTCTTATTTTTTTAATTTCTCCGCAACTACTGAACGGATTTACACCATTTAACAAAAAGGGTTCTTTCTGAACCAAGAACTACCTCTTTGCCAAATTTGGTGTAATTCCGTTCAGCAGTTCGGGCTGTAGCCATGTCTAAAGTCTCCTATGGGAAAATGAATGTGGAAAACACGCTTTGGGACCCCCTTTTTCTCGGCCCCTCTTGACGAATCACCCTGAGACTTTCAGGGTAGGAGCGGACCGGAGCGGGCCATAAAGTTTGAAAATTTCGCGAAGATTCGTCAACCGACGCAAGAGTTATTTCAAATAGAATGTCGCGGATTTCCTATGGAAAATAGGTCCTAACTATAACTATCTACTGGCGACCGCCAGTAGATAATATATATATATATATATATATATATATATATATATATATATATATATATATATATATATATATGTTCAATGTTCCTCCAGAGCCTCTTTCCCAATCACGGAGCTTCGGCGAAGGATCACAGCACCACAACCGGCAAGTATTCCAAAGATTAGTGCTTTATTGAGACCAAAGTGCAAACATGAACGGTAGAGGACGGTCTATGCATTTTGGCTTTCAGCCTTCTACTGGATATATATATATACTAAGGTGTATTGGTGAATCAGTGAGTGTATGCGTGCCTGTGCCAGGATTCCTGCCACAGCTCACCTCTCTTGACTATCACAATAGACTGGCATGACTCATATTATTAATAAGCAAACATCTTGTACCCTGACTTTTGACCATATTAAATGTAGTAGGTAATAGCTAGCTTCAGTTTGTTTAAAAAGGCTTAATAGCTTTTTTAAATGTTTTACAACTCATTTGCAAGGTCAGGTTTCAGGCACTATGGAAACATCCAGAAAATCAACCAGAATAAGCATCAAGCAACCTGCATAGATGACCAATGTGAACCTTCCGGAAACCGCCCTCATCAAATTAATTCCCTGCACCTGTTCCTTGCTATATGCAATTAGAATGTGACCTTTGTGAACATTCTAAAACACTTTCTAGAAGACAGCCTCAACAAATTAATCATCTGCACCTGTTCCTTGCCATAAGCAATTAGAAAATGACCTTTGTGAACATTCTAAAACACCTTCTAGAAGACAGCCTCATCAAATTAATCATCTGTACCTGTTCCTTGCTATAAGCAATTAGAATGTGACCTTTGTGAACATTCTAAAGCACTTTCTAGAAGTCAGCCTCATCAAGTTAATTATCTGCACATGTTCCTTGTTATAAACAGTTAGAATGCAACCTTTATGAACATACTAAAGCAGTCCTATTTAAAGACCGTGCACACTCCTCCCCTTCACTTAGCCTATTCGCCTGCCACTTGCCTGTTTCCCGGCTTCCAGGACTCTGTCTTGCCAGCTCCCTTGATCCTCCTGCTTTGACCTCACCACAAAGAATGTCCTACATTAGTCTTGCACCTGGATGGAAAAAAGAACAAGAAGAAAAGGAGAGACGCATTAACAGACTTGATTTTACTAAGCGCTGAGCCCAGTCACAACATCGTGCTGCAAATAAAGGTAACCAGTGTTTTTGTTCAACTTGTACATACTGTTTGCAGGGCTCTGCCAGAGAGGACTTGGGTGAAGCTAAGCCCGTCCAAATTTGCTTATGGGTTTGATGCTGAAATCATACTCACTACAGTTTAAAAAATTCTGAAAAAGGAGCCTCTACGGACAATCTAAATGAAAAAAAACAACAAAACAAAAGGTTGATCGAGATTTGAAAAGCTTTCATGTGGTGAAACCTCAGGAGAAAGAGTTAATACTAGACTAAAGCCATATTGTTTGTTTGTTTATAAGTGCCATATCTGCCGGTACCATTCATCAGACTGGTGTGAATGCTTCCTACAGTGTTGCTGCTGAGTAGACGAGCCACAGCATCTTAGACTCTACACGCTCTCTCCATCTCAACCGCCTTCCCCATGGGATTTGCCACCAGAGCAGTGTCTCCTCCTGTAAACCGAGGGCAGGTCTCAGGAGGATTCGGTAACTAGCATCACCGCCCCATTGGAATCATCTAGGATCCAGATAGGTGGCTTATGACAGCCTGTATGGATGATTCAGTGGGTGCACGACTGATTGTATAAGTGGGTGATTAGGTGTCTCAATGAATGTATGGGTAAGTGACTGGTTGTGTGAATGTCTGTATCAGTCTATCAGTTGGTGTCTAAGTGGCTGTATGGGTGTGTGAGTGGGTATGTCAGTGGCTCTATGGTTGAGGGATTGGTTGTCTGAGTGGGTAAGGGGGCATATGACTGCCTGTGTGGATGAGAGAGTGGGTGAGTCAGTGGCTGTATGGGTTAGTGAATGCGTGAAGGGCTGTATGGGTGAGTGTGTGTATCGCTGTGTGGGTGAGTAAGTGGATGTGTCAGTGGTATATGGGTGAGTAACTGGGTATGTGATAAGTAGTATAGGTGAGTGATGGGGTATATGAGTGACTGTATGGGTGAGTGGGTGAATGTGAGAGTGACTATATGGGTGAGTGTGTGGCTTGTGTCAGTGACTGTATAGGTAAGTGAGTACATGTTAGTATCTATATCAGTAAGTGAGTGTGTCTGTTTGTATCTGTATGGGTGAGTAAGTGGCTGTGTGATTGACTGTATGGGTGAGTGACTAGGTGTGTGAGTAGCTCTATGGGTGACTGACTCAGTGTGCGAGTGGCTGTATGGTTGTATGAGTGGATATGTCAATGGCTGTATTAGTGACTGAGTGGGTGTAAGAGTAGCTGTATGGGTGAGTGAGTAGAGTAAATATAAATCTATGAATCAGAGAGTGGATGTGTAAGTACTGATATGGGTCTGTGAATGGGTTTGTGAATGGTTGTGTGGGAGTGAAAGTGGGTGTATGAAAGGTTCTTTGGGAGTGTGAGTGGGTGTGGCAGTGATTATGTGGATGATGTCATCAGTGGTTTCATCAGTGATGTGATTTGAGATGACATCAGTGATGTCATCAGTAATGTCACTGACACTGTCATGAGTGAAGTAATATGTGAGGTCATAGGCAGTGCATTGTGGTGGCGCAAGTTATAGTTAGCTCAGCTAACTATAACTGCTGAATTTCACTGGTTTTGTAAGAATGAAACCTGAGCCTAACTATAACGTCCCTGTAACCTTTGTTTTTTTCAATGAATTTCTAAGGTTTTATTTATTCCATTTCTGAAGTCTAACGTCCCTGTAAGCTTTGTTTTTTTTCACTGAATTTTTAAAGTGTTTTTAATGCCAATTCCAAACTATGACATCCCTGTAATCTTTGTTTTTTGTGTGAATTTCTATGTTTTTTAAAAATAGTAGTCACGGTTGCAGAGTGGTGGAGCAAGGGGGCTGGGCCCCCAAACAACTCTCAGGAATCCCACTGTGTAGGACTTACAGGAAATACTAGGAGGGCTTTTTGGCCCCCCAAGGTCCCTCAGAAGTAAAGTGGACTTCATCCCCCAACCAGTAGTATACCAGGAGGTGCGTCTGCAGAGTGGTGGAAAAAGGGCTGAGGGACATAACTTTATTGCTCTCACGGACAGCCTCAACTGAGTCCCCATCTGGTAAAATTGGTAGCCCCTCCCTCCTTTCACCATGACAACTGGGACTACCACCATTCCTGCGGCCCACGTGCACCTGATCACGTGGTGCAGGACGCTGCGCTGAGCCCCCTCCTCGCACCCAACCACAGTGCGACACAGGTGAACTGGGGATACAGAATGCTTGGGCGCATGCCTCCGACTCACGCTTGCGAGAGGAGTACTTTACCAATGGCGATTCACTCTCTACGCAGACAAGCAGGGGAGCAGAGCACAGTAGGTCTCCTATGGGGATAGACCTTTGATGAAGTAAGTGATGTCCCATTCCCGGTATTAAATGCCTGGCAATTGACTACAATTCACGGAGTCTTCCTCCCACAGCCTCTGTGTTTAATTTAATTTTATTAACAAACGTTGCAGCTTGCCTCCTCTGTTTCTTTCTTTCCCTTACTCACAGAGTGTGACTACAAGGCCTCCACCTCTAAGTCCCCCGTTGGGAGCTGGCGCCCTGTCGCATCCAGGGTGAGTGCCTGAACCATTCCGCCATCACCACGCTTGTTTTTACTTTTTAGTCACTGAAAACAGCTACAGAAACGGGTAATATTGTGCATGTGTGTGTGTGTGTGAGACACTGAGCTGCATAACCTTATTGCATATGGCACGAATGAAATAAAAATTTCTGCTTGCATGTTCTATCCATAAAATTTATGGCTAAACGTCAAATCCGTGAATGTCTGTCACTGGTACAATTTCTAATTTGTGAACACCAGACACAATCACCCTCTGGTGCTCCACACATGATACCAGTCACTCTCACTGTATTTCGCCCAGGGGAACAAAAACAGTGAAGCTTCTTTGCGATAAGCAACTTCTGACTTAATCACACATAAGTCACAACATGTTGTTTATGTGTATGTTCGTATTTTTTCTTTTTCTTTCAGGTAATTCCTCAAAACGAACAGTGGCAGGTACTAGACTTGTCCCTCAAAATAATAATAATATATATACTAGTGTGTTACATGTTAATTTCATGACCACTCCACACTCACGTCTCTGGGGGAAGTGACCTCTTTGCATCCCACCCTGACGAAAGCCCGGGACCATAAATAGGCCAGCATTAGGGCTGAAACATGTTGGTGTTCAGTTAGGGTCATAAGACCATCATATCCTCCCACCCTACCATAGTCAATTTTAACCTTCCCACCCACTCCATTAATAAAGGATACTTTAGGAAGGGGAGAGGAATTTTATCGTAACGTTACGTCCCCATACCAAATATCTTCACAAGTGCTCCCTGAAATATGGTCGAACCCACCCTGAACTCTAGGAGTCAGGGTGAGCCCAATGATGAAGCATGTCACAATTAGAGTGAGTGAGGGCTATAATAAAAAAAGCGCCTCCCTCCCTTCTCACCCTTCAACTCAGGGACATTACTGAATCAGTAAGGTCTAGACTCTTTCAGGTGTTCTGCTTCACTTCAGAACACCCCCTCCATTATCATTGGTTGTTTCTCCCCATTTTAACTTTTCTCTCTTTTTGCCACTTAGGGACCTTGCCAGGTTCCAGGAGGGATATCTTTTCATTAAACTGAATATATAGTTCCTGTGTGATTGAGTGAAAAAATGCATACTGCATAAGTGATTGAATGAGTGCATGGATAGTGTCTCAGTGAATGAATGACTGCATGGATAGTGCCTGGGTGATTGCAAAAGTCCATGGGTAGTGCGTCAGTGATTGGTTGACGTAAGTATAGTACTTAGATGACTGAATGAGTACATGGGTGGTGGCAGAGTGAATGGATGAGTGCATGGGTAGTGCATGAGGGAATAGATGAGTGCATGGGTAGTGCCTACGTGAATGGATGAGTACATGGGTAGCGGCTGAGTGAATGGATGAGAGTATGGGTAGCGCCTCATTGAAAGAATGAGTGCAAGGGTAGTGTCTTGGTGATTGAATGAGTCCATGGGTAGTGCCTGAGTGAATGCATGAGTGCATGGATAGAGTCTGTCTGATTGGGTGACTGCATGGATAGTACCTGGGTGATTGGATGAGTGCATGGGTAGGGCTTGGGTGACTGCATAAGTACAAGAGTAGCACCTGGGTGATTCGATGAGTGCATGGGTAGTGTCTCATTGAATGAATGAGTCCAAGGGTAGTGTCTGGGTTATTGAATGAGTCCATGGGTAGTGGTGAGTGAATGCATGAGTGTATAGATAGCGCATGGGTGATTAGGTGAGTGCATGGATAGTACGTAAGTGAATAGAGGAGTGCATGTGTAGTGCATGAGTGAATGAATGAGTCTAAGGTTACAGTCTGAGTGAATGGATGAGTGCAGAGGTAGTGCTTGGGTGAGTGCATGAGTGCATGGGTAGTGGCTGAGGGAATGGTTGAATGCATGAGTAGTGGCTGAGTGAATAGATGAGTGCAAAGTTAATGTCTCAGTGAATGGATGAGTGCATAAGCAGTACCTGGGTGAATGGATGAGTGCAAGAGTATTGACTGAGTGATTGCATGTGTGCATGGACAGTGACTAGGTAGATAAATGAGTACAAGGGCAGTGGCTGAGTGAATGGATGAGTTCATGAGTAGTGCATGAGTGAATACATGAATGCAAGGTTACTGTTAGAGTGAATGGATGAGTGCAGAGCTAGTACCAGGGTAAATGGATGAGTGCATGGGCAATGGCTGACTGAATGGATGAGTGCAAGGTTAGTGTCTGTGTGAATGGATGAGTGCATGGTTAGTACCTACATGAATGGATGAGTACATGGGTAGCGGCTGAGTGAATGGATGAGAGTATGGGTAGCACCTCATTGAAAGAATGAGTGCAAGGGTAGCACCTAGGTGATTGGATCAGTGCATGGGCAGTGCATGAGTGAATGCATGAGTGCATAGATAGAGTCTGAGTGATTGGGTGACTGCATGAGTAGTGCCCAGGTGACTGGATAAGTGCAAGAGTAGCACCTGGGTGATTGGATAAGTGCATGGGTAGTGCATGAGTGAATGGATAAGTGTATGGATAGTGCCTTGGTGATTGGATGAGTGCATGGGTAGTGCCTGAGTGAATGCATGAGTGCATAGATAGAGTCTGAGTGATTGGGTGACTGCATGAGTAGTGCCCGGGTGACTGGATAAGTGCAAGAGTAGCACCTGGGGGATTGGATGAGTGCATGGGTAGCATCTCATTGAATGGAGGAGTCCAAGGGTAGTGCCTGGGTGATTGGATGAGTGAATGAGTAGTACGTGAGTGAATGGATAACTGCATGGATAGTGCCTGGGTAATTGGGTGAGTGCATGGGTAGTACATATGTGAATGGATGAGTGCATGGGTTATGCATGAGTGAATAGATGAGTGCAAAGTTAATGTCTCAGTGAATGGATGAGTGCATAAGCAGTACCTGGGTGAATGGATGAGTGCAAGAGTATTGACTGAGTGATTGCATGTGTGCATGGACAGTGACTAGGTAGATAAATGAGTACAAGGGCAGTGGCTGAGTGAATGGATGAGTTCATGAGTAGTGCATGAGTGAATACATGAATGCAAGGTTACTGTTAGAGTGAATGGATGAGTGCAGAGCTAGTACCAGGGTAAATGGATGAGTGCATGGGCAATGGCTGACTGAATGGATGAGTGCAAGGTTAGTGTCTGTGTGAATGGATGAGTGCAAGGGTAGTGCCTACATGAATGGATGAGTACATGGGTAGTGGCTGAATGAATGGATGACAGTATGGGTAGCACCTCATTGAAAGACTAAGTGTAAGGGTACCACCTCAGTGATTGGATCAGTGCATAGGTAGTGCCTGAGTGAATGGATTAGTGCATGGATAGTGCCTGGGTGATTGGATGACTGCATGGGTACTGCCTGAGTGAATGTATGAGTGCATGGATAGTGCCTGGGTGAATAGGTGACTGCATGGTTAGTACCTGGGTGGTTGGATGAGTGCATGGGTAGTGCCTGGGTGACTGGACAAGTGCAAGAGTAGCACTTGGGTGATTGGATGATTGCATGGGCAGCGTCTTATTGAATTAATAAGTCCAAGGGTAGTGCCTGAGTGATTGGATGATTCCATGGGTAGTGCTGAGTGAATGCATGAGTGCATGGATAGTGTCTGACTGATTGGGTGAGTTAATGGGTAGTATGTAAGTAAATGGATGAGTGCATGTGTAGTGCATGAGTGAATAGATGTGTGCAAGGGTAGTGTCTGATTG
The DNA here is from genome assembly GCA_963921515.1 of Calotriton arnoldi. Classification (NCBI taxonomy): domain Eukaryota; kingdom Metazoa; phylum Chordata; class Amphibia; order Caudata; family Salamandridae; genus Calotriton; species Calotriton arnoldi. The sequence goes on along the minus strand of CAWUFW010006266.1, from coordinate 964,334 downwards.
TTTGGATGAGTACAGAGGTATTCCCTGGGTGAATACATGAGTGCATGGATAGTGCCTGAGTCAATTGATGAGTGGATAGGTACTGCCTGAGTAAATGCATGACTGCAGCAGTAGTGACTGCGTGATTGGATGTGTGGATTAGCAGTGCCTGGGTGAATGCATGAGGCCAAGGGTAGTGGCTGAGTGAATGGATGAGTGCATGACTCATGTCTGAGTGAATGTATTACTCATGAGTAGTGCCTCGTTGAACAGATGAGTGAACGGGTAGTGACAGCGTGATTGGCTGAGTATATTGTAAGTTCCTGAGTGAATGAATGAGTGGTAGGAAAGTCACTGAATGAGTAGAAGTCTGCAAGACTAGTGCCTGGCTGAATGGATGACTGCAGGGGTAGTTCATTAGTGAATGTATGAGTACATGAGTAGTGCTTGAGTGATTGTATGAGTCCCTGAGTAGTGCTTTCATGATTGGATAACTGCATTAGTACTGTGTGTGTAATTCTATGTTTGCATTGCTAGTGGCTGTGTGATTCATGGGTGGATGGGTTGCATGGGTTGTGACATCTACAGTAGATTCTATAGTTCTTAACTTAGGCCTATTAGCTCCATGTTATATGTTAAAATACTTGTTCAAATGAGAAGATACGTTAAACTTCAAAACTGTCAAATTTTGAAATGTAACGAAATGCACTTTCAGTTAAAGCATATACATATCACTATCTATGCACTACTTCAAGTATACCTTTGTGAAGAATAATATAAGCTAGCATAGATGTAAATACAGTTTTCAACATGTTATAAAAGTCACATAACAATACTACTTTTCTGAAGCAGAAGCAGTTTGCATTAGAAGGTGTAACTCAAAATAAAAGGCAAACTATTATTATTCAACTTTTATTGGTGTGCGCATTTTTGCAGAAAGTGAGTGTGATACTGCTTCTCAGGAGTAGGATGATACTTTTCAAATAGTCTAAAAGTAATAGATTATTCATATTAGAAACAAATAACATACTCATACATCTTAAACACTTCTCCAGTTTATCATGAATATTGTATTATGTATTCTTACCTTTCAAGTAATGTAGATACATCATTCAGTAAATCTGTTTTAGAGTATTATTATCCTAAACAGTATTAAAACTGTTTCCAATGTTGAACAGTACCTACTATCAAGAAGAAGAAAAACTAGTATCTAATCATAATATATTAGAGAAATTATAATATTACATTTTTGAGAACATAACATTATTTTATAATTAGATAACATTTTCAATTTCCCTTTTTTGCTGTTCTCAGATTGCACATAACTTCACCCTGCACAGTGACTTGAATGTAGCATCATCATTGAACAGCGGGGAAAAAACAATCGATTTGATTGTACAAAAAACAAATCAGCATAGTACATTATTATCAATATGTGTAACTATGCGTTTTCCTATCTACACTTTGTTATTAACTTCTTTCATCTACATTAACTCTATTATTTATCACAAATACATTTGAAAAATGTACAATCTCATTTACATCTGGTACAATATTGACAAAAAGTATATAAACTATTTGCTTTTAAACACAATTTTCAAAATGTTATGTCTATTAGGCCAAATAATAATCAAAACACTAATTATAAACACTAATAGATTGCAGTGCTTTCTATTTTCTGTTGACATCTTCCCCAATAGGCCGAATGATGTTCTCAAAACTTTGGCTGGAGAAATAACATATAAGAATCTGGTAATTGACAAGGCAATCTAGGTTTGAATTTCAGGTGGGCATCATTGCAATGCGTCCATACTTTGTTACACTCTAAACAAACAGTATAGTGTCCAGATGTTGTAGTAGGTCCATCATGGAAAATAATAGCTACTGTTGTATAAATTCTTAATGAAATAGATATTAGACTTCCTTTAAAATTTGTAATTTTTGTTTCCAATTTTCTTCCATTTGCTCTACAGCATTGTAACATTAAAATGACATATTTTCCAACTCTTTTTATATATAGTGTAGACGACATCTCTGATCTACAATGTGAACATGTCATATCCTGATGTGCTGTTTTAATCAATTTGTTAAAAGGTACTGACTTGCAGTCTGGTATTGTTAAGTATAGGAATCATTCTCTACATATTTCAGTGGTAGAACTGAATAAGCATTCTTCACACTTATGGTCCCATTTGTAACTTAGTCCAAATAAGTTATCAATGTGTATTCCTTCGTCTTCTAATACTCCAAGCCTGACCATTAGAAATTCTTGTGCATCTTGTTCTATGCTTAGAGTCAATGTCAAGGAACCAGTACATGTATCTAAAAGATGTCGAATGCCAGAAGCAGTATGAATTTTACTTCTGTCACTTACCAACTGTTGAAATAAATGATGTAGTGCAGAACAGAATCTTTTTTCACGATTATCCATGATTTCATGATGAAGATGTGGTAAATGAAAGACGACATTCAGAATCACATTAGCATAACAGTTGATACGTGAACTGTTTTCCAACTGGTATCCTACAATGTCATCATCACTTTCCACTTGTTTTTTCTTTATGCCTTCAACTTTCTCTTCAATTGTTTTCTTATTTTCAACCTCAGTTGGATGTTTGATATATTTCCGTTTTGGACACACTATATGTTTTTCATATACTGGATATTCTCCTAAATGAGGAGCAGAAAGTCGTCTTAAACGATTGTACTCTCTTACACAATTTGCATCAGCACTAAGCTTTTTCTCATCAAAATCTATCAAATACAAACCAGACAATGTTCTTACTCGAAACAATGCAACGTATGCCATTCCCTCTTTGAACACCTTACTTACAATATTTACAAAAGCTTTGTCTACACTTAAACCTTGAGATTTATGAATAGTTATTGCATATGCTAGAGACAGAGGAAACTGCTGTCTACGAACATACAAGTCCTTTACAAGCAAAAAACATACAACGCAATGCCCAATCTGTCTCCTCATTAATCTGGTCAAATTTTATAATCAAAAGTTCTATTCCATCTCTATTTTTAAAATTTACAAAATGAACAACTTTTCCTATTGCTCTATTTACTAATCCCTTTTGTACATTCAAATTACACCGCAAAATTACTCAACAGTTTTTACATACATGTAAAATCTTTTCTAATCCTTTAGTTTTAGATACAGACTTTTCCAAATAATCCAATTTAGCCTGTAGTTTCTCAATAAGAATTGTTACTTCCTGGTGTTCGATCTTGTCATTGGCTTTCATTTCCAGAATTTGTTGTTTTTCCAGTTTGAGAAGTTGTTCATTAAATGTAGAACACTCTTGCAGTGTAGGCATTAGGCAAACTATAGATTTGTTTTCTACTACAATATTGTACATTACTTCTGCCGCTGTTTTTTCAGATGTAAACAAGTTCCTTAGTAGCCGACTTTCTAAAGCTTGTTTACCATGTTCCGTCAACATACCAATTCATATATCTTTAAGAATATTTCCATAATCTTCATCACTTGCTTGTCGCATATTCTTAACAAGTTCTTTATATTCAAAGTTTAACCAAATATTTACATTCCCAATACTTCCAAAAGATTTCCTTGTGTCATCATGGAGAAGTGTTTTAAAAACAGGTTGTCCTTTAACGGGAGTAAGTTGTAGTAGGTCTCCAAATACAATTTAATATTTTCCTCCAAACAGAACATCATAATCTGTTTTTAAAATCTGTTGCATTCACAAGTGTACAAACGCAAGCATTAAGTTTGACACCATGCTCACCTCATCAATGATTCAAAGGTTTAGTTTCTTCAGTACTCTTGAGATTTCATAACAAGCTTCTCCCAATAGCTTTCGATATTCCAATTTATTATCATGTTCAACAGGTAGCATAAGTAATCGATGTAAAGTAATACCTTTAATGTTGTGTGCTACTAATCCAGTTGGAGCTGTTACGACACAAGATACATGTGATTCTGTAGTTTTGTGTACATTACTGGTCAAAACTTTCATTAAGAAACTTTTTCCTGTTCCAGCTTGACCACTAATGTGCAATAGAATAGGTTGAAATAATGAACATTGGCATTCTTTTTTTCATGGAGGAAACCATGTTCTACCTGTTGTTTGACTTGCAGATATATTTCTTTTTGTTCAATATTTAGTTATTCCTCTAACTTTTCCAACTGAATAATATCCTGCTGTGTTTGCTGCATTGCAGTTTCTACCTCATTCATGGCTATTGCTGCTTCATTTTCAATAATTGTTTGTCCCAGTGGATCTTCACTCATTGGACCTGAACTTTGACAGCTTTGTGAACTTTTTCTAGCTACTTCAGCTGCAATAATTTGTTCTTGTTCAATCTCATCATTTAACATTTGTAAGTAAGATGGAAAAATCGTACACGGAATGTTGTCTTTAGTTGGATTTAAAGAATCTTCCTAGTGGTCAAAATCTCCAAGTAATTCTGTTTCACTACGCCAAGGCTTGAACAGTTGCAGAAGTTCTAAATAGAAAAATTCTCTCTTATCTGCAGTTTCACAACTCAGTTTTCTGTGGTTAATAAGATTCCCTTTGCCATGTTTCACTAAACATCCATCACATCCAATTACTGCATATTTTTCTTCTTTTATATTTTATATTTTCTCTAACATTCTTTTTAAACCTATAATGTTGAAGTATTTTCATACAGACATAGGTTTTCAAGATATGGACTCCTTTGGGATAGTATGTATTCAACATATTAATTTTGACAATATCAGTACTTTCTGGCTCATACTGTGCCAAGTATTGGATTTCTTGTAAAGATTTCAATACTCTATTTCATGTGGAGGCTAGACCTATCCAAATGATCCCTCTTGATTTTGAATACAAACTGGCTGAGCTCAAGCAATCCAAGCATTCGTATGATCTGATCTCTCTATGGGAAAGCATTTTCAAGCTGAAGCTACACAATTTCTTGCTAAGACTCTTTTCAGCCAAAATTTCTTCCCACATTTCTTTCATCTTTGACTTTTCAGATTTTGTAATATATGATGTGACTTAACGAGCAACAGCAATTTAATTGTCTGCAACAAACTGAATATCCATGTTTGCATTCCACATTTTTAAAAGAACTGGATTATAGTCATTAATGTACTTTGAAGCTTCTGTTCTTCTAAGTTGTATGTATTCTTGTTATTGTATGTCTTACTGCTGAGAAAAACTATTTACTCTTCCTTTAGAAATTATAGGAAGTGGGAATCCAAAACGACATTTTGTATAAAATTTTCCTTTACATTTATATTTCCGTCTACAGTATTTCCCACATCTATGACTTTGAAAGCGTAAAACTTGTTGTCTCAAGCTCTTTTCTCCTCCTTCTCTTGGAATGGCACATGCAACATACTGTTCAATGAAAGACAAAACAGCTTCATCACTATCTGTCCCACATTTTGGTGCATTCTTTATCCATAATACCATGTGTATATGAGGAGCACCTCTGGCTTGGTACTCTTTCTGCCAAAACAAATCAGTTACCTCTCCAAGAGGTGGAACACCTTTATTGCAGATAAATTACATCATAGCTTGAAAACTATGGGTAAAATATCTGCAGACATTTACAGGATCCAAACAACAGAGTTCTCCAGCTGTCTTCAGTTCAATGTTTTTTACATTTGAATTTGCTACTCAAAGGAATTCAAGTAAATCATCCCACGCATATTCAGTACAGCTAAGTGTTAGAAACCATGTAGGTGTACCTAGGATTCTTAATATGCATTTAAGTTCACCATGAAGTCGATACCAATATTCATTGGTGCCACGTTGGCATGCCATCAAATTAATTAACTAAGATTCTAAATTGTCATCTCTTTCTTCAACTTTGTCCATTAACTCTTTTGCATAAACATGTTGAAGATGAACTCCTGTTTTTAATATATGGTTTACTGCATATGTAAGTGCAGACAAATCACTTTCAAACAGAAGATGAAATATACATGGAATGCACTGCCAAAATCTTGGATCTTCACAATACATGCTTATTGATCAGTAGTCTGAAACTGGAATCCATACAGCTCGCTCAACAAAGCGTCCACCTACTCCAGTGAGGAATAGCTGTGGAAAACAACCAGCTTCTAAACTTTTTTCCCCTACACTCATGGGAGTTCCCTTTGCTTCTTTCACTTGAAATAATTCAATACTGTTTCCTATGATTACTTTCAAAAGCGGAGGATGTATAGTATAATGTTCATAAATCTCTTCAATCCGGGACTTGTCCACTTTTTCAATTTGGCCACTTAAGATTAGTGTTTCATCTTTTAAGCATATTACTGGTTCATCAACATTTACATTCTTATAATAAATATTATTCTGTACCAGGTATAATGTAGCCTTTCGAAGTTTATTAACATCTACAAACTCTTGCTGGTACACCATTTACTAGAATAACTTAGGGCTCATTTTCCTCTCTCTCTACACCAACAGTTTCAATGTTTTTCTTAAAATCTAAAGGTAAGTACAAAACTCTTCCTTTGAGACCTTTCTGTAAATCTGTTGGTGGCAGTTTACCTGTTTTAGGCTCCATACGAACTATGGCCTGAAATGGCTGTAGAGATTGAATAAGAATAGACTCATATACATTTAAATCTGCCAGTTCCTGAGGAATAGGTACCAACTCTAAGTTGTTATGTACTGCTCTAGCTGGCATTTTGTTTTCTGCTAATTTGTTGTAACAGTACTTACAAATAACTTGATCACTGGCCAACTCAAACTGACCTTCTACAAACAAATAAAGACCAAATTGCTACCACTTATCATTGTTTTCTTTTTCACTTTTTAAATATAAATCAACATTCCTAGTTTGACTTCTATGGTGAGTAAGTAAGCAACAAATAAAAATATAGGGGTCAATTACGATGTCGGGCGGATCGCCACCGCCCGCATGGCAGTGGCGATCCGCCCGCCATTTTCGTCCGTCCGCCACCAAATTCCCCGCCATATTACCATGGCGGAGGGGACCCCGACGGACGGAAAGACCGTCCGCATGTTTTCCGCCCGGCCGATCAGTCGACCGGGCGGAAAAGGATTAATATGGTGGCGGTGTCTGCAAGACACCGCCATCCACATTATGATGCCGGCGGTGATGAGCCTTTCCATGGCGGCGTCGCCGCCATGGAAAGGCTCGCGGTCCCTGACATTGGGGGCCCGTAGCGGGCCCCCAGGTATTTTGGGCGTGGGGGGTGCACATGGGGGTACCTATGGTACCCCCTGCATTTGCATATACAACATGGCAGGCACCGCGCGGTGCCTGTCACGTTGTGCATTCAAATGCACAACTTGCATTTTTAACCTTGCGGTGGGTGCTGCTGGCAGCACCGCCCGCCGCAATGTTAAAAATGCGGGATGCCACGGTGGCGGTGGCATCCTAATCACATGTGCGGGACCGCCGCACACATAGCGGGCGGTCCCATTTCGCGGGGCGATGGCGGGCGGACTAAGTCCGCCCGCCATCATAATCGGCCCCATAGTTTGGTTTTTCAGACAAAACTGTGTTAAAATGTGTGATTTCTTCCAAAAAATCATCAATACTAATCTCTTTCTCCTACTAATCAACACCTACACTTTTCAAACTCTCAGTGTTTCTGCACTTCTCTTCAGAACCAAAAAAATGAAAGTGTATATCATCACAAACTTTCTGTACATCTGCTACAGAAAAAGAGTTGTATTCATTTCACTTAAACATAATGCAGGAGTTTTTACACAGTAAAGTCTCCTTACTAACTTCTGCATTTCAGAGTGGTGTACAGCTAACATTCCTAAATGATGAAAAGTGTGTTGGCACACCTTTCTTGAAAGACAAGCCAGAGAATGACCCTGCAACTTAGTATATTTTCTTATTTTACATGGATCTAGTCCTTGCAACATCTTAATCTTCTATTTAACACTTTTATTTGCATATTCGCGTAAAAAAATTCGTAATATGTCAATAGATTCCTGTCGAATACTGCAAATACAGCTACAATCCCACTTATATACAGGAGTTTGTGTATGCCTTCCTTGAACTTCTTCAGCTATTACTTCTTCTACATTCCTAGAAATCATTTTGCCTTTGGAATGGGAAAGCCATCTTTCACCTCATAACACTGACCACTAGTATCAATTGCATGTACTAATGTGTTCTCCTGAAAATAGCTTTCTTCATTAAAGAAAGGCTCAGTACTGGAAGTGTGCTTCCATTCAGCAGTAAACGTTTTACAAAAGTTACTTTTATTAACCAGGCTTTTTTTGCTTTTCTCCTTCATAAACACCATTGTTTTATCCAATGTTCTCATTCTCTTCAATATGAAGATAAATACCTGGGGTGGGAAGGGGTGGTGGGGATGGGGGGGTGAAGCATCACAAAAAAAATGGGTGGTTGAATAGCGGGCAAGCATGGGATAACAAGCAAGAAGGTAACATAATCAAGTTGAGGGGTCAAGGGATATACAGCAGTATCTATGTCATTAAGGGACTATATGTAACCTTATCATCAGAGACAGTACAGTTTGAAGTATGGTGTAGGAGAGAGTACATCATGTACTTGTTAAGGTGGCATGGTTTATTTTGAAAAATGGCAAAACCAATGAAGGTAATTTCTTGTAATGTGAATGAATTTTTAAATGTACAGAAAAGAGGAGCAATGTAAAAATGGCTAGGAACTTTTTCCCCTCAGGTGATTTTTTTACAAGAGACACATTTAAAGTCTAATTCCCCTAACCTTTCTCTCCCCAAGAAGTATGCTCACGCATTTTTTGCTTCGCACATGCGGCGGTACGGTGGGTGGGTATTCTACTTTTAACAGCGCTAGACTGGGAGCTGGGAAAGGTAATTCGGGATGAGGGAGTGAGATGGATCTGGGTTGAAGTCTCAGTTAATGGAATAGCCCTTGTGCTGCTTAACTATTACGGGCCAATTTTTGATGACACGCAGGCCTTGAAACAGATTTATGATTTGCTGTCAAACGCTCATGGTTTTATAGTTATGGGTTGGGACTTTAACTTTATTGAAGATCTTGGTCTGGACACATCCAATAAGGGTAAGCAGCAATTAAAGCCAAAGACAGCAAGATTATTAAAAATTATGAAAGAAGATTTCGCTCTATTAGATCCTTGGCAGATCAACCGCCCAAACCTTACTGAGTTCATGTGTTACTCAGCTAGATATAAAACAGCATCCAGACTGAATTTTTTTTTGATAAGTAATCATCTTACAAGAGGGGAATCTGCAATCTTTTTTAACTCATTTTCAGATCACTCCTTAGTCTCCTTTGTAGCATATTTACCTGCCCCTAGGGAAAAAATAATTGCAAGTGGTATTTTGAAAAATGCTTTGCTCTCGGACCCAAAATGGATTTCTGAAACCCGTGATTTTATACAATGGTTTTTTAAGGAAAATGTTAACACAGCATCAGATTTTATGGTCTGGGAGGCTTTTAAGGCTACTTTTAGGGGAAGGATCATTGCATACAGGACGAATCTCTTTAAACTAAGGCAACATAAGATTGCAGGCCTTCAGAAGGCTGTGGATCGGGCTAGGGGAGTTCTTATGTCTAGGTCCCCAGAAGATATCAAGGCAGAGGCTCCCCAGCAGAAACTACTAAGGGCAAAAGAGCAATTAAAAAACGTTTTTATCCTGGAGGAGATCTCTGGGAGCAAAGCATCTCAGCAAAAGGTTTACAAAGAGAGCCAACACATAGGTACATTTCTAGCCTGGTCAACAAAAACACAGCAGAGTCGACAAGTAATCCCACAAATAAGGGAACCCAGCACTGCGAGCTTGGTTAATGATAAAGATAGAATAGCTGAAATCTTTGTGTCTCATTTTAGTAAGATCTATGCAGAATCCCAGCTAGTTAACATCCAGGCTCTTGTGGATTATTTTACGGCAGTTCAGTTACCTATGATCCCCGAAGAAGACTGTAGAGTGCTGAATGAACCGATTACCTCGGCAGAACTAAGGGAAATTATAAAAGAAATGGCTAGTGTCAAGGCAAGTGGTAATGATGGGATACCGATTGAATTCTACAAGTTGTTTTTAGAGGAACTTTCTCCCTTCTTGGTATCCCTGTTCAATCAGATAATGGATGGCCTGACTATTTCGGACAGATTTAAGGAATCTGTCGTGATCCCCATTCTGAAGAAGGATAAGGACACTAATGACCCGAGTTCCTACCGCCCAATAAGTCTATTACATGTAGATTATAAACTGTTTATGAAAATTTGGGCGAATAGGATCTCGGGCTGTGCACAACAGGTAATACATGCGGACCAAACAGGGTTCCTGCCTGGTAGATCGATGTCTGCAAATACATTCTTTTTGATTCAAGCTATCGACTATTTTTCAGCTAGGAAGGAGAGGGCTGCCATTTTAATGATGGATGCAGAAAAGGCATTCGATCTGGTGGATTGGCAGGCCCTCTTTTTTTATCTTAGGGAGGTTTGGCTTTCCACTCCGCCTGATTAAGATGTTAGAAGGACTCTATAAGGGGGCACGCACAAAAATAATCATAAACTCAGATCTAGCGGGAGAAGTCGTGATAAGGCGGGGTACTAGGCAGGGCTGCCCCCTTTCCCCCCTTCTATTTTCTCTTTTTATAGAGCCACTGGCGATAAAGATTCACTCCAATACATTAATTTGCGCTCCTCTAATAGGAATGGCAAAAATTAAGCTGTTTGTAGATGATTTGATCTTGTACTTGAACACAGACAAGGTAAACATTCAGCTGGCCCTTGGAGAGATCCAGGCGTTTACAGAGTTGGGGGGTTATAAGGTCAATCAGTAGAAAACATTTCATCTGGAGCCGATCTCCCTGAAGGGATGAAATTTCTGCCTTCAAGACCTATTAGATACTTGGGCCTATACGTTATAGCCGACTTCTCTCAACTTTTTCACTTAAATTATGTAAAAACACTTAATAAAATTAAAAATCTTTAAGCTAGATGGTCGCTTTTACCAATGTCCATAATAGGCCGAGTCTCCCTAGTAAAGATGTCGATACTTCCCTTGTTGATTTTTCTGTTTTTAAATCTCCCTTTAAAAATACCAATCTCATATTTTAACAAAGTAGAAAAAGTGTTCCGTGAGTTTGTTTGGGAAAAAAAACCTTGGGTTACGTTATCTATTTTATAATTGGATGTAGAACGGGGAGCTTGCACTGGGAGACATCCATTACAATGCAGGCATTACAACGCAATGCCATTACAACTCAACTATTACAACGCAGACACCTTTATATCGCAAGCTATTACAACGCATGCTATTACATCGCGTATACTTTTACATCACAAGCTATTACAACGCATGGTAAGTATAGGATGGTAAGTTTTTCTTTTGTTGTAATTATTTTTGAAATTTTAATACTCAGGTACTAATATTAATACCTTTTTAAATGTAATTTTTAAAAATTAAAAAGGCAATATAATATTTAAAATGTAATGGAAACAATGGAGGTCATTACGATGGCGGGCGGAGAAAGTCCGCCCGCCACCGCAGCAGAATGCGTGACCGTCCGCAAGGGGTGCGGCGGTCCCGCACCCGATATTACGATGCCACCACCACCGTGGCAACCCTATTCACATCATTGTGGTGGGCGGTGCTCAACCCAACCGCGCGGTGCCTGCCACCTTGTGCATACAAATGCAGGGGGGTACCACAGGTACCCCCCATGTGCACCCCCCACCCCCCAACATCCTGGGGGCCCGCAATAGGCCCCCAAATGCAAAGACCGTATGCCTTTCCATGGCGGCAACGCCGCCATGGAAAGGCTGATCTCCGCTGGCATCATAATATGGATGGCGGTGTCTTGGAGACACCGCCACCATATTATCCCTGTTTTCCGCCGGTCGACTCGGAAAAGCGGCGGACGGTCTTTCTGTCCGCCGCGGACCCCCCAGCCATCATAATATGGCGGGGGGTCTTTGCTTTACGGATGGCGGGCAGATCGCCCCCGCCGGGATGGCGGTGACTACCGCCGGCCCGGCGGGGGCGATCCGCCCGCCGTCATTATGACCCCCAATATTAGGTAAAAAAGATTAGGTAAAATAGTTTATATTCAATATCCTAAACTAATAAATAATTGTGAAAAATGAATACTCAGGTCTTTATAATTCGTTTCGAAAATTACTACTAACAAAAAAATAATACTCAGGTATTAATATTTTTCAATTAAAATGATTACTAACTAAAAATTAATACTCGTGTATTAATATATTAAAAAATAATGCTGAATACAAATTATTTATGTAATGTAATTTAATAATAGTAATAAATAATAGTAACAAATAGGTATAAATTGCAAACACATTATTAAATATATAAAATTAATATGTAATAACTAAAAATTATAAATAATATATAAGTAAATTAATACGCAGGTATTAATTTTAATACTAAAAAATTATAATTAGGAAATATTAATAAAAATATTATGTTAATGTATCATTAAAGAGAATGGTATTTTTGTGTTATGTTTTATATTTTTAAAAACAAATAATAAAAATATATTAAAAATATTAAATACTTAGGTATTAAAAAAATACTTCAAGTTTAGTACTTCAGATAAAATTGATATAGATTTTTTAAATGAAAATATAAATACAATAGGGGTAAAGTAATATATTTTTAAATGTTAAATAAAAAATGTTTTAAGGAAAAATATTTTTTTAAAGTATATTATTTTACAAATAATAAGCAATTTGATACACATTAAGACATAACATTTTATGAGGGAAAAACTACAAGACATGTAATGTATTTAAAACATATATATATTGTTATTAAAATAAAATTAAAATCAAATAATTTTATTACCAAAAATATTTCAGAAAATAGAATACAGTCAGAAATATTTTACACAAATATATTTGTAATTTATTATGTACATTTACAATTTATTATACATTTTTTCAATATTTTCCCAGGCTTTTCCATTACAGTCTATGGGAGAAAATGTCCTTTTTTCATTTTTACAGAAAGAGATGACGTTGACGCATAAACGTAACTTTTGTCATTACGGGGATCGTCGCAGGAGAGAACAGATGCAAGGGAGAGCTCCGTTAAGGTAAGACAATTTAAAATTAAAAAAATGCATAGAGTAGTGGTAATGTTTATTGTAAGGAGAGAGGAGGGAGGTATATAGATCTGGAAAATGTCTTTTAGGTATTTTTGTTGTGTGTTAACCAACTATTTCACTCCATTACAGGTTGCAGTAGTAGGCCCACGGCGGATCTCGTTTTTTCGCTAGTAATATTGTTTACTAAAGTTAATAGTAAGATATATATTAATAACTTTAATAAACCATATTATTTTGAAAGGGATGATTTTTTTCTTTTCCGACGTATATTTAACAAAAGGAAGCGTTTTTCGTCGTCGCGATTAGATGTATTTTGAATATGATTCAAGAGAAAAAAGTTGCTTATTAGCAATTAGAAGATTGATATTTTTACATAAATCTATACATAGATTTTGGTTTTTGGATCTCTGAAATAGAAGTTTTCAAGATGGATTTGAGTCGATGGTTTAACGAACTTGGATTAAAAAAGGGATTACTCGTGAAAAAGATTGGATTGCAACATTGGAATTTGTTTCGTTTTTTGCACAATAAAAAACATTTTTTGTGATTTTTTTTGGGGGTGCGTTTTTTATTGATATGCACATATTTGATAGAAAAATTATTGTGCACATTTATTTTTATGAAAAATCGGGATTTGGATTTTGAAAATGGAATATGGATTTTTCGTAATGGATTAAAAACAAGGAAAAGGGACTCTTGGTGAACAAATGGAAGGAACAAAAGTCCAAGAGTTGAAAAAAGAAAACATCTGAAAGTAAGGAGACCTGACTTTTATTATCTTTTTAAAAAAATTATGGGGAAAATGCCAATTTAATTAGTGTTATTTTTTTTAGGGCAAAACAGGCAAGTAAGTACATTTTGGGGTTAGAAATGGAGGATGTGTGCAAGATTATCAAGGTAGTCTGAAGCCACTGACAACGTAAACTGTTGTATTGCACCCAATAGTCTTTCAGACATTTCCTTTGTTCTTTTAGAAATACGTGGGTTCAGACTACCTGTTAATGATTGCGACATTCTCATTTCTTGGAAACTTTGCTCCTTCCTCAAAATTTCCAAGAAATGATAGAAATTAGGATGAGGTTTGCCAATTGATTTATTGAAGGAGTTGTGCCATCCCTCTATGGCATTGTTTGTTTTTGCTCCTCCCTCTAAACAGGTCGAGTAGCAGTTCCACCACTCCACATGGAAACGTGGCTTCCTCCTGCGACCCGACCTGCTTAGATGGCCAATTCATGTGAATTTAGAATAGGTGCCAATTTTTCCTCGTTTGCAGTAAAATATTCAGATTCTGTAATGGAAGTGTAGTACTTGTCTACACTGTCAGGAGGAACAAAGCAAAGGGCAGTTAGTTTTTTAAGTTCAAACTGTAGTTTGCTATCTGATATATAATCCTCAATTAAGGATGTTTTTTGAATTTTTCGCCAATACGCCTGTGAAAAGTGAAAAAAACATCCTTGAATTTGGGTATCCGTGTAAAATTTGGTAATAGTATTAATCATAGGTAATTCAAAGTCAATTAGTACTTTTCTAGGACTTTTGTCTGATGTTTTAGATTTTATAACTGACAAAAATTCAGTGTACGTTGAGGATTGTTTATCAGGTAGTAAACTATAAACTAAGGGAACTACTGTGGGGTCGATTCCGATCTCGGCCAGTAGGGCACCTAACAGTATTCGTCCGGAAAAAAACCCAGCTGAATGCGTGTTTCCCGACCGATTCGTACACCCGTCTGGACGAACAAGTACGATGCATATAACAACCCATTTCCCGAGCGAGCCGTACTCACCCAATCCAGCTCCTGTTCCCCGCCAGAGCCGGATCCGTAAACGCCGAATCGAGTCGCACGGAACCAAATACACAGCACCTTCCGGCCGGACTAGTACGATGCGTGCTCCGTACACGCCGAACCAGTCGCTACGTCCAGCACGTTTCAGCATCCGGGAGAGCCGCACATAAGCTCCGTTTCGCGCCACAAGACGATCCACGGCTACGAGACGAACAAGCCAGCGACGAGTACGAGTCGAAGACACGAGATACCCGAACGAGACGACCCAACCATGAATCCCATCGCGCAGGTCCTACCTATACTCTACATCTATTACCGGGACCGGTACGGACGTGTACGGCGCAGACGGTAAGTCAAACACCAACAATACAAACAAACTACACGTACCCAAAATATGTCACACACACATAGGGATGCACAAATGACGTACACTAGCAACAGCACAACCATAGGGGTGGGATGGGCATCACCAATGCCATACACACCCATAGGGGATGGATGCCTACCACTACCACCACCCCTACTCATGGGGGCTGGATGCCTGCCACTACCACCACCCCTACTCAGGGGGATGGATGCCTACCACTACCACCACCCCTACCCAGGGGGGGCTGGATGCCTACCACTACCACCACCCCTACTCATGGGGGCCTGGATGCCTGTCACTACTACCATCCCCACCCATAGGGGGATGGATGCCTACCACTACCACCACCCCTACTCATGGGGGCCTGGATGCCTGTCACTACTACCATCCCTACCCATAGGGGGATGGATGCCTACCACTACCACCACCCCTACTCAGGGGGGCCTGGATGCCTGCCACTTCTACCACCCCTACTCATGGGGGCCTGGATGCCTGCCACTACCACCACCCCTACTCAGGGGGGGCTGGATGCCTGCCACTACTACCACCCCTACTCGGGGGGGGCTGGATGCCTACCACTACCACCACCCCTACTCAGGGGGGGCTGGATGCCTGTCACTACCACCACCCCTACTCATGGGGGCCTGGATGCCTGTCACTACTACCATCCCCACACATAGGGGGCTGGATGCCTACCACTACCACCACCCCTACTCATGGGGGCCTGGATGCCTATCACTACTACCATCCCCACCCATAGGGGGATGGATGCCTACCACTACCACCACCCCTACTCAGGGGGCTGGATGCCTGCCACTACCACCACCCCTACTGAGGGGGATGGATGCCTACCACTGCCACAACCCCTACTCAGGGGGGGCTGGATGCCTGCCACTACCACCACCCCTACTCAGGGGGGGCTGGATGCCTGCCACTACCACCACCCCTACTCAGGGGGGGCTGGATGCCTGCCACTACCACCACCCCTACTCATGGGGGCCTGGATGCCTATCACTACTACCATCCCCACCCATAGGGGGATGGATGCCTACCACGACCACCACCCCTACTCAGGGGGGGCTGGATGCCTGCCACTACCACCACCCCTACTGAGGGGGGGCTGGATGCCTACCACTACCACCACCCCTACTAGGGGGGGATGGATGCCTACCACTACCACCACCCCTACTCAGGGGGGGCTGGATGCCTGCCACTACCACCACCCCTACTCATTGGGGCCTGGATGCCTGTCACTACTACCATCCCCACCCATAGGGGGCTGGATGCCTACCACTACCACCACCCCTACTCATGGGGGCCTGGATGCCTATCACTACTACCATCCCCACCCATAGAGGGATGGATGCCTGCCACTACCACCACCCCTACTCAGGGGGCTGGATGCCTGCCACTACCACCACCCCTACTCAGGGGGCTGGATGCCTGCCACTACCACCACCCCTACTCATGGGGGCCTGGATGCCTGTCACTACTACCATCCCCACCCATAGGGGGCTGGATGCCTACCACTACCACCACCCCTACTCATGGGGGCCTGGATGCCTATCACTACTACCATCCCCACCCATAGGGGGATGGATGCCTACCACTACCACCACCCCTACTCAGGGGGCTGGATGCCTACCACTACCACCACCCCTACTAGGGGGATGGATGCCTACCACTACCACCACCCCTACTCAGGGGGCTGGATGCCTGCCACTACCACCACCCCTACTCATGGGGGCCTGGATGCCTGTCACTACTACCATCCCCACCCATAGGGGATGGATGCCTACCACTACCACCACCCCTACTCAGGGGGGCTGGATGCCTGCCACTACCACCACTCCTACTCAGGGGGCTGGATGCCTGCCACTACCACCACCCCTACTCATGGGGGCCTGGATGCCTGTCACTACTACCATCCCCACCCATAGGGGGCTGGATGCCTACCACTACCACCACCCCTACTCATGGGGGCCTGGATGCCTATCACTACTACCATCCCCACCCATAGGGGATGGATGCCTACCACTACCACCACCCCTACTCAGGGGGGCTGGATGCCTGCCACTACCACCACCCCTACTGAGGGGGATGGATGCCTACCACTACCACCACCCCTACTCAGGGGGGCTGGATGCCTGCCACTACCACCACCCCTACTCAGGGGGATGGATGCCTACTACTACCACCACCCCTACTCAGGGGGGCTGGATGCCTGCCACTACCACCACCCCTACTCAGGGGGCTGGATGCCTACCACTACCACCACCCCTACTCAGGGGGCTGGATGCCTGCCACTACCACCACCCCTACTCAGGGGGCTGGATGCCTACCACTACCACCACCCCTACTCATGGGGGCCTGGATGCCTGTCACTACTACCATCCCCACCCATAGGGGATGGATGCCTACCACTACCACCACCCCTACTCAGGGGGGCTGGATGCCTACCACTACCACCACCCCTACTCAGGGGGGGCTGGATGCCTGCCACTACCACCACCCCTACTCATGGGGGCCTGGATGCCTGCCACTACCACCACCCCTACTCAGGGGGGGCTGGATGCCTGCCACTACCACCTCCTCTACTCATAGGATGGGTAATGCATGACACAACCAGCATACTCCCACATAAGGAATGACAGAAAATTACATCCCCCCCAACACCATGACAAGCGTGTGTAGTCTGTGTCGAATGCCTACAACACTGAACATGACATTGAACATACAATGTGACCCACTATCACATGTGTCACACATAAATGTGTGTGGCCTCCACAATACAAGCAGACCATGAACACTGTGGCCATGGGGTCGAACACCCCATCATCACAGTGACCAAAAGGTAAGTGTGGGGTCCATAGCTGATGCACCTCTTGAACAGTGTGGCCATGGGGCCTAAAGCCCCATCACCACAGTGACCAAAAGGTAAGTGTGGGGTCCATAGCTGATGTACCCCTTGAACAGTGTGGCCATGGGGCCTAAAGCCCCATCACCACAGTGACCAAAAGGTAAGTGTGGGGTCCATAGCTGATGCACCTCTTGAACAGTGTGGCCATGGGGCCTAAAGCCCCATCACCACAGTGACCAAAAGGTAAGTGTGGGTTCCATAGCTGATGCACCTCTTGAACAGTGTGGCCATGGGGCCTATAGCCCCATCACCACAGTGACCAAAAGGTAAGTGCGGGGTCCATAGCTGATGCACCTCTTGAACAGTGTGGCCATGGGGCCTAAAGCCACATCACCACAGTGACCAAAAGGTAAGTGTGGGGTCCATAGCTGATGCACCTTTTGAACAGTGTGGCAATGGGGCCAAAAGCACCATCACCACGGTGATCATAAGGTAAGTGTAGTCATGGTAAAAGCTGCGAAAGCCAAACTGTATGGATGAATCCTGGTCACACAACAACAAACACATCAGTGGCATAGTAGTGCTTGTGTCCCATAGCAACATAGATTGGGCGGGGCAAACAGTGCAGTGTCACAGAAACATCGTTTTGGCCATGTGCATACAAACATCACCCATGGGGGACCACATTGTCAATATTCACAAATAACACAATGACAGAAGTGACCATCATAATGCTGAGCCACATATCTGCACCAATGGACACACAAATGTAGATATCCTGTGGAGAATGTCGATGTCAGGTGAACAAATACCATACCATGGCATCAATGGGACATACAAACCATGATCATTGTGCTGACTGATGACCTAGGAGTCCCAGGGACAGCTGGGGAAAGTAACCAAACAACATACAGACAATGGCACACTACAGAAATGCCAATGCAGTGGTGCAAATGCACAAACACAAACAGGCAGACTCACACTGCATTTCAAACACAACAGGTGATGGGGGGGGGTGTGCCAGTGTCCCCAGGCAACCACACAACACATGAGGAGGCCTGAACTCCAATCACACAGATGTGTATACAGTGCCATACAAACGTTACTCATGGATCGGATACCCCTATGTGGGCAATCAGGCATCGTCAACTGAGAGGGAGGCCAAATTACACATGTCACACAAGCTTGTAGGAACAGCAACTAACACAGCAAGAGACAGACCCACCACAGCACTACCCCAAGGGACCCCACATTGTGCTGACACTAGCTTGCATGACAATCCCACTGTGATGACAAAGGTAGATGTCGTTCACACTGTGAACCACAGCCATGTGTCCTGAGCAACAAACTACCATCACACCTACACAAGCTCCAATCAATCAGCACTGCCTGCCAGCCAAGGCCAATATGAAGGTAGGGGTCTAGCCGTGCAACAACTCACATTTGCACACTCAACACCACACACCCTGATCTCCACCAATGTGCAGCAGTGAAGCTCACATGGACTGGTGACAGTGCACATGTATCCATGACAATCCCAGGGGTGGTGGGGGGAACTAAGGTGCAGATACCCATCACACATGGCCAGTCAATAAGACTCGTCAATGTCTGACACACAGCACAGTACGCCGTACATGGGCATGATGTGAAATCCACCACAATCAATGGGATCCTGGCCATAGTCACACACCTACGAAGAAGCCAAGGTGACACACAAAGAACACAGGTACACAACTTCCATCATTGCAGCTCTGACCCTGAGGAGTGGCAGCAGTCACACACACACCGTGTCACAATCACTGAAAGCTACCACAAACTGAAATTCACATGACTTGTGTAAACAAGAAGTGCCAAGGGGAATCCTGAATGTGTCCCATCACCGTTTGCCCACATCCCCAGCCCTGACAACAAAGACAACCTGGGATGACAACCTCATGAACATTAGTTTGCCATGCAACCACATCACAGAGAAACCAGGTCCAAGATTCTGGATGAACACAGACCAACTCTGCAAGCAACACAAACAGGAACATCCCTAGGGACACAGCCTGTGTAGGAAAAGGGAAGGGAACACGCACAGACATGCTTACACAACACACAACACAGGCACACGCAATGTCACGGGATTACACACTGCCATGAGGGCACTCCACTCCTGTGGAAGGTCCGCTGTGCCAAACCTTGTCTGTGCACGACTCAAACATGTCAGCAGGACACTCCGTCAGTGAGACAACAACTACAACACACAGAAGGCTCTGCTCACATCAGCCTGGGTACGGGAGTGTCACGTCAGTCATCTGCATACACCCAAAACACGTGTCAAGCCAGTTGCACTGTATACACAGATGAGTCCTTCAACATTGATGTGCAAAACTGCATGTCCAGTGGAGATGGGCACACAGTCAGGGAAATCGGAACATTGAACAGTGGTAAGCCCACCAGATGTGCATCAGTGTAAGACAAAGATGTTCCTTTACAAATGCAAAACGTACATCCCTGTGTCAAATGCTGAACATTACACCCTCAGACTGCAGCAAAGGATGCCATAGATCCAGAGTAGAACAGGACACATATCCCATGGACCACATGGAGTCCATCACAGCAACACTTCATTTTCCTGATCTGAACACTATAACAACTGCAAATGCAGGATGCTACTCATCTACATCATGTACATCAAAAGAAACACCTCAATTAAACAAAAAGAGGCTTTATTCAGCTAATGTAAAATTAAAAGTTGACGTCCAAAAGAAACTAAGGCCAATGGCCAGTCCAAAATCCATGCCCCAACAGGGTGACAAGTGACAACTGGTCACCCATTGCTTGCCTGCACTGGTACGGACAGGGGACATCCCCCTTGGAGGGGCATACAAGGGGCAGGCCAGGCACCGCAGGGACAGGATCAGGGGATGGCAGAGTGAGGCAGTGAAGGGGTGGTGGGTGCAGGAGTGTCACCGGCAACTGCAGTGGAGGTGTCTGACTCACGGGGGGCCAGCACCACCATGCTACACAAGTCAGTTGATGTGGGTGCTGCAACCACTGCAGTGGGCTGGTCTGATGTAGTGGACTGGGTCCCCACTGCAGTGCCCAAGTCAGACGGGGTGGTTGTGAACTCCACTGCAGTGCATAACTCCAAGGGAGTGGAAGGGTGGGCAGATGAGGTGGGCAGGACAGAGGGGGACCCGGTCCCCACACCAGTGGCACTAACAGGCAGAGCGTCTGGGTTGGGTGTGGAAGAGCAAGTGGCAGGGGGGAGGGCCTAAGCAGTCTGGGGATGCGGTATCGGTGTGTGGGGGAACCTGGGGCAGGGTGTGGCGGGGGAACCTGTGGAGTGGTGGCCTGGGGGATGGAGGAGAGAGACTGGGTGGTGGAGCTGCGTGGTGGTGGTGGTGGGGTCTTGCTCTTCCTGGTCCGGGGGACTTCTTAATGGGGTCCTGTGTCTGCCTGTGCCTGGGGGAGGGTGTCCGGGGGCGAGGGGCACTCCCCTCTGTGTGGGTGGACTTCCTCTTCCCCCGGTATGCTGGATCAGCAGGATTGGAGGGAAGAGGCCGAGGTCACACAGGAAGAGCTGCTGTGTATGTGGGGTAGCAGGTGAGGCAAGGGAAGGGGTCTTGGAGGGAGAGGATTTGGAGGACTGCGGAGTGACTGTGGATGCCTGTGTGTGTGTGTGTTCCCCATCCCCTGTGTCTGTGGTATCAGTCCCCTGAGGATGCTTGTGTACACGTCTTGCCTTTCTCTTGGGTGTGTCTGTGCTGCTCATGTCTGTGTGTTTGGGTGATTGTGCAGGTGTGCATGTGCTTTGGACAGGTATGGTGGCAGGAAGTGTGGATGGGGCAGAGGTGGGAGGGGTGGAGTCCATGGACCTATTGCTCCTCTGTAGGGCAGACATACCCGTCGAGATGCCCTCCATGAACGACACCAGCTGTGTCAACAGAGTGGTGTGTGCATGGAGGACAGTCAGCATTGCTGTCTGCCCTACATGGAGCTGCCGAAGGAGGTACACAGACTCCTCACTCAGGGCAGCAGGGGACACAGGGGCAGGGGTGCGGTGCCTGGCATGAAGGAGACACGCTCCTGAGCACGGGAGCCTCCACGGACCTCAGGAATGGGAGCCAATGGGAGGGCAGTGGTGGTGGTGGTGGTGGCGGGGCCAGACAGACTAGCTTGACTGTGGTGGCTGCTGACACCCGCCTCCACAAGGGAGTCATCCTCCGAGCTGCTGTGGTGCTCAGCTGAGGTGGATGGTGCTGAGGACTACTCGGTGTGGCTCCCCTCGCCCTCCGTGCCACTGGGTCTCTCTGACCACCCGTCGGACGCTGACCCAGTCTGGCTCCGCTGCTCCTCCTGGTCCGTGGAGCTGTCCCCTCCTGTGGCCGTGGATGTATCTGCAAACAATTAGGGAAACAGACAAACATCAGTCACCTGCACTGAATGCACACACCACAGTAAGTACAGCACATCACAGAGCCAGCCCAGGCATCCTTAGTTGAACATTGCCTAAAGTCCTCACACAGATTTGTGGAAGCCAATTGTCAATCTGATGGTCAACCATGGGACTCACACCCCTCCTGCCCTTGCACCCATCTGTCTGGTGCCTGTCTGATGGTAAGACCCCAGTGTGGACACATGCACCACCTACACAGTTGTTGGACATTGCAGGGAACACGGTGAAGTATGTGAACATGCACACAACACATCTCTTGCCACTAAGTCAGTGCAGGTGTCCGGATGAAGGGATGGGCAGAGTCTAAATAGAAATGCATGTGATGCATACCAGCACCACACACCATGATGCACCCATGTCCGGATAGTCAATGCCACAATGGGGTGCATGTTGCACATGTCACTCCCCTGCAGGATCACTCTTAGGAAGTTTAATGCCATGACACAGGCATGCGTGCAAAGTCATACATCACTGTCTCCAGTCACATGGGCATGGCAGCCAGCCAACAACAGTCTGTACTGTGTCACAATCCTAGGACATGGGGAATGCAAGTTATGTAACTGACAAGTGCACATGTCCATCCCCCAAAAGCACATCATCAGTACTACTACTTGTCCACGTCATACCAATTGGACATATGGGGGACATGAAACACAACTCTCTGAACATGAGCACCTCACAGTGTGCTGTGAATGAGAAACAGCTGCCTGAAAGTCACAGTCGCATACACCTGTGTGCACAGACAAGTGATCAGACACCTAAAAATCACAGAAGTTTCATCTATCATGGTCACATTTCCGCTGGCATGCTGAGCCCTAACCTATAAACATACCAGTAGTCCTGACAACGAGGACACAGCACAATGACACAGAGGCAGACACCTGAGTGAACATTTCACTGATCACAACATGCCAGATGGTACACGGGAGTGGGAGTACAGAGTGTATTGTATGCCCTGGAGTAGGCATGACTGTCCAGCTCCACCTGTAAGAGGAATGAGTCCTGGACAGTAGGCATGTGGCTAAGCACGTGTGACACACTTGATACACATACTCCTGAGGCCCAAACATTGTTCCCACCGGCAGCATGGGTGTGTGACAAATTCCCCAGGGACATGTGGTGATTCAGATCAGCAAGTGGACCACATATCAAAGTTAGACCCAGATTACATGTCAGAACTTAGGCATTGTGTAAGCAATTGACCCACACATGAATCCCACAACATAGTCACGGGAACAAATGCTGTCCCCCACCTTGAGCGAAGCTAAATGCAATGACACAGTCCCCAAGTGACACAATTTCCTGACTGTAAGGGCCACACATATGCGTATCAGAGGAGAAGTGGGCATGTCACAAATGAGGGACATGGGTCCTGGACCACATGACTGATGTACTGTGGACGTTTAACCAGGCCAGAGGAGGGCACATAGCATGTCAGACAAAGTGCACAGTGCAGTCATGGACTCACCCCCTCCTTGCTGCTGTCTGGCCTTCAGCTGCCCATCCAGGTCAGGGAAGACCACCGCCAAGATCTGGAGCATGTGGGGGGTCAGGGTCCGGTGTCCGCCCCTCCTGCGAGGAGGCGACAGCTTCAGCTGGACCCTTGCGATCCTCCGGGTCCAGCCACGAAGGTCCTGCTACCTCTTCTGGCAGTTGCGGATCCTGCGCCTGTAGACCCCCACGGATCTTACTTCCTGGGCGATGGTCAGCCAGATTTCCTGCTTCTGGTGGGCATCGACCTGTGAGGATGACAAAGTGAAAAAGGCCATTACTACACATGCAACATATCCGTGCATCACACAGTTGGATATACATGTCTCAATCACAGGGGCATATGATGTACATAGGCAGTGCAACAATGGCTATGAACAGTTTGCCAGCAGTCACTACATGGTGTCATTGCATGGGGAGTAAACCCTTTTGGAATGCACTCTTACTGCACTGTACCTGTTCAGTGCATGTAACTACACACTTTGGGGTGTGACAACTACTCAGTGAGCATGCTAGCCAGTGGTGTGCACACTGTAAGTCCTGCTAGTCAGACAACATGCACAATTGGTAAGGCAGTGGACAGCACACTCACCTGCTCCCCTGGTTTCCCATACAGCTTGCTGTACTGTGGAAGGAGGCTGTCCAGCAGGGCCTGGTTCTCCTCAAGGCTGAAGGCTGGGGCTCTATCCACAGTACGTGCCATTGCAGTAGCCAGAGGATGCAGAGACAGCAGCAGTGTTGTTGGCAGATGTCATCCTGAAGCATGTAGTGCAGGCAAGTGAGCTCTCAGGGGAACAGCCAGCATTATATGTGTGCTGCAGAGGCAGATACTGTCCCATGTGTCCAAAGTGATTGGTCCAAGTCGTTTGCATCTTCTGAATCTGACCAATCCATGGAATAGCAGCACTAATACACGCCCACAGCATCCTTCAAATCTTCCAATTCATGACATCCATGATTTTGCAACATTGTTGTGGCTGGCCAACTGAATGCACAGCATCAGACTCGTTGGAGCCACGAAAACGCGTCCGTTGCCATGCCAGACCCCAGCCAATGCGTGTGCACCGATCAGTCCATTGCTGTACAACGTGTATTTTGGGGTACAACGCGTACCCGCACACATCACATGCATTGGGCTGGCCGGGCACACCGATCGGTCCATTGCTGTACAACGCGTACCCGCACACAACACATGCAATGGGCCGGCCGGGCACACCGATCGGTCCATTGCTGTACAACGCTTATTTCGGGGTACAACGTGTACCCGCACACAACACATGCAATGGACCGGCCGGGCACACCGATCGGTCCAGTGTAGTACAACGCGTATTTCGGGGTACAACGGGTACCCGCACACATCACATGCAATGGGCCGGCCGGACACACCGATCGGTCCATTGCTGTACAATGCGTACCCGCACACAACACATGCAATGGGCCGGCTGGGCACACCGATCGGTCCATTGCTGTACAACGCGTATTTCGGGGTACAACGCGTACCCGCACACATCACATGCATTGGGCCGGCCGGGCACACCGATCGGTCCATTGCTGTACAACGCGTACCCGCACACAACACATGCAATGGGCCGGCCGGGCACACCGATCGGTCCATTGCTGTACAACGCGTATTTCAGGGTACAACGCGTACCCGCACACATCACATGCAATGGGCCAGCCGGGCACACCGATCGGTCCATTGCTGTACAAGACGTATTTCGGGGTACAACGCGTACCCGCACACAACACATGCAATGGGCCGGCCGGGCACACCGATCGGTCCATTGCTGTACAACGCTTATTTCGGGGTACAACGCGTACCCGCACACATCACTTGCAATGGGCCGGCCGGGCACACCGATCGGTCCATTGCTGTACAACGCATACCCGCACACAACACATGCAATGGGCCGGCCGGGCACACCGATCGGTCCATTGCTGTACAATGCGTATTTCGGGGTACAACGCATACCCGCACACTTCACATGCAATGGGCCGGCCGGGCACACCGATCGGTCCATTGCTGTACAACGCTTATTTCGGGGTACAACGTGTACCCGCACACAACACATGCAATGGACCGGCCGGGCACACCGATCGGTCCAGTGTAGTACAACGCGTATTTCGGGGTACAACGGGTACCCGCACACATCACATGCAATGGGCCGGCCGGACACACCGATCGGTCCATTGCTGTACAATGCGTACCCGCACACAACACATGCAATGGGCCGGCTGGGCACACCGATCGGTCCATTGCTGTACAACGCGTATTTCGGGTACAACGCGTACCCGCACACATCACATGCATTGGGCCGGCCGGGCACACCGATCGGTCCATTGCTGTACAACGCGTACCCGCACACAACACATGCAATGGGCCGGCCGGGCACACCGATCGGTCCATTGCTGTACAACGCGTATTTCAGGGTACAACGCGTACCCGCACACATCACATGCAATGGGCCAGCCGGGCACACCGATCGGTCCATTGCTGTACAAGACGTATTTCGGGGTACAACGCGTACCCGCACACAACACATGCAATGGGCCGGCCGGTCACACCGATCGGTCCATTGCTGTACAACGCTTATTTCGGGGTACAACGCATACCCGCACACATCACTTGCAATGGGCTGGCCGGGCACACCGATCGGTCCATTGCTGTACAACGCGTACCCGCACACAACACATGCAATGGGCCGGCCGGGCACACCGATCGGTCCATTGCTGTACAATGCGTATTTCGGGGTACAACGCATACCCGCACACTTCACATGCAATGGGCCGGCCGGGCACACCGATCGGTCCATTGCTGTACAATGCGTACCTGTACAGGTCAGTCACATATGTCACCATGCTTGTCACTGGTGAACATATGTCAGCCACATATACCTGCCAGAGACACAGGGGCACACCTACAACACCACACCCACTCCACACTGTTTCCTAAGGCATGTAAGGCTGCATTACCTTTTCTGTGTATGGGGGTTAACATGTGGTTTCTGTGGTGGCACTGGTGGACATCCACACCCAGGCTGTGCATGTGTTCATGGGGACAGGGTCCTTTGTGTGTTGTGCACATGACCACTGTGATGTGCAACAGTTCATTTCAGAGTATGTGGCATGGTCACATTTCCAGGTTGTGTATGTGTGTGACATGTCACATACCCCCAGGGTCCCATGGGGAAGGCATGTACGTAACAGGATGACCCATTGCCACAATAGTGATGTCCCTCCACAGTCTGTGTGCATGTTGTGTTTCCGATGTCTCTGATTCCATGTGCACGATGGGAGACAGTCTCCACAGCAACGTTGTTTGTACATGGACTTTGATGTTGTGGTTGTGTGTGTCACTGACGTCCATGTCTGTCCTGCGGAGGCAACAGGGGCCACTACCTGTGGGAGTCATGTTTGTTTTTCTGACGTGTACATGATACGCCATGTCATGCCAGTGTCCATGTGGCAAGACAGGGTCCCTGGGAATCTACCTGTCAATGTGCTGTGATGCCTGTGGCGCATCTGTCCAGACATGTCACTGTGGTGTGTGTGTGAACGTGACAGCAGTAAATGGGTACTGTGATACAGCCTAATGGTTTCCCATAGCACAACCTGGTACCTGTTGTGCACACATGTTGTACTGAGAACTTAGATGATGGCCATGTAGGTGCGAGTTATGTCCGAACCGAACGGCACACACATCAAGTACTTGTGTCTCGTAATGATGTATCATGTGAAATTGAGTATGGTGAAAGGCACATCTGTGGGGTGACTGACAATCTTTCTTTCTTCATCCTATGCACTGCAGGGCTCCAGCTGTCCATAGACCATTCCCTGACCTGGCAACGATGGTGGAACGTGACAGCATCCGACGGTACCGCTTCACTAGGCAGCTGATTGAGGATTTGGCAGTGCGCTTGGCACCACATCTGCAACCGGGCCGACCGTACCCTACGGCGCTGACACCCAAGGTGAAGGTAATGGCAGCCCTACACTTCTTTGCCACTGGTACCTTCCAACACACTGTGGCGACTGATGGTGGGATGTCACAGACTATGTTCAGCCCTGTGCTACGCGATGTTTTAGTGGCTATGTTGAGGAACCTGAACCAGTTCATCTATTTCCCCAAACGTCGACAACTCACTGACGTTAAGAGTGACTTTTATGCCCTGGGGAGGATGCCACATGTAATTGGCTCCATTGATGGGACACATGTGGCTTTGGTACCACCACAGGCACATGAGCAGGCCTACCGTAACCGCAAACACTACCATTCGATCAATGCGCTGGTGGTATGTCTTGCAGATATGACCATCACACATGTGTGTGCCCGTTTCCCCGGTTCTGCTCACGATGCCTACGTGATGAGGAGTAGTCGCATCCCGAGGATGATGTCACAGATGCCGAACCAGCGTGCCTGGCTTGTCGGTGTGTACTGACTTTGTACCATTGTGTGTGTTCTGCTATGTTGTATTCCGCCCACTTTTTGAACTCAGCTAATGTGCAATTGTCTGTCTGTAGGTGACTCCGGATACCCCAACATGCCGTGGTTGCTGACACCCCTCAGGAACCCTGTGACACCAGCCCAGATGTGCTACAATGAGGCACATGGTCGGACCAGGAGAGTGATCGAGCGGACCTTTGGTCTCCTGAAGAGCCGCTTCCGCTGCCTGGACAAGACAGGAGGGACCCTCCCATATGCCCCAGCAAAGGTGTGTAAGATTGTCATCGTTTGCTGCATGCTCCACAACCTGGCAGTGCGGAAGGTGTTGCCTCTCATCCTGGATGACGATGACCAACGTCCGCCACCTGTGGAGGATCCTGGCCTGGACCACGATGCCAGTGATGATGATGGTGGTGATGTCCGCACACAGCTCATCACCAACTTCTTCAGCTGAATGTGAGTATCCAGGGAGATGCAATGTGAATGATGTGAGTTTGCATGATATGTGTGGGTGGTGCCCTGGTGCTGTTTTAGTGTGGCCATGTGCCACTTGACTGGATGCGTGCAGCGATGTGTCCTTACAGGTAGTCTGTACTCCCCAACAGTGTTGACATGCAAACGTGCTTTTGTGTAGGTATCTTGTGACATGTTTAGGGCATGAGTATTGCAGTTCTGTCCTGTTCTTCAGTGGTTTTGACTGTGTATCATGTCTGTCCTTCACAGGGTGCTTACAGAGTTGTTTGGTCAACTTGGATCCCCCAACACCATGATTCAGCTTTCAGGGTGGCAGCAGTCGTTTCCTACAGGTGATGTGCCACACACCCCTGGACTTCATATCTTCTGCACTTGTTGACTGTGTGGCCACTGCCACGTGGGATTAACTTGCATTTGTAGTGGTAACAACATGTTACAAATGTGTAATAAACCAGTGCTTCACTTTGGGATGTGCGTTGTCTGTGGTCACACATCTGACTGACATTTGCTTACTGCACCTGTGGGCTAGTTGACACAGACTCTGAATAGGTGTGGTGTCTGTGCATTCCACTGTATTTCCTGCCAACATCACTGTGGGCGATGAGTCCGATGGCCCTGGTGTCTGTGTTGTGTAGCCCTAGTGGTGTGTCTCCCTCATATGTGTCACGTCACCATGACTCACACAACGGTGTTGTACTTGCTGTAGCAGTTAGCATACACAGTGTAATTTAGCAGAACATCATCACCATAACAGTATCCACATTTGAATAACAACAGTGGCAAGTATGGTGTACTAGTGATTTTATTTACAGAAATGTGTGTGTGTGTATAGTGCACAGGATGGTGGGTGCTGTACATTGTGTTTGTGATCCAAAGTTCCCAGATGAGTTGGAAGTCTTGGTAGAAAAAAATCCTAAGTGAAGTCCACAGTCATATGATACATTAGTCCAACTTGAACTCCCCATGTCATGTGGGAAAGTAGTGTTGCATTCGACAGGGTGAAACGTTTGCACACAAAGGAGAATTTCCGGAACAGGTGTTGGCTTCCTGGCGGATGTACGTGGCCATCAACCTCTCAGTTTTCCTTCCTCGGACGACCCCTCTTCTTTGGGGGACCCTCACGTGCAGGCTGCTGCAGTGCAGGGGACTCTCCGCCAGAGTCCTCCTCCCTCCCTGTGGCGGTGTCAGTTGTTGCAGCACCAGATGTTGTGGGCACACAGGGAGGTGTGGCCATGTTGGTGCTAATCTGGCGGAGGCATGTCAATATGTCCCTATGCACCGCTGTGAGTTCTTGCAATGTATCCCACTTGGACTCCATGCCCGACATGTGTGTCTCCACACGGGCCATGTGTGTCTCCACACGGGCCATGTGGGAGTCCAAGCGGGCATGATGGGCAGCCTGCTGCTGTTGTATGTCCTTGAGGATCCCCACTACCTGTCTGACCTCTCCGGTGCTATCCTGGTACGCATCAGCGATGCGTGCCAGTTGTGGGTCATCATGCAGTCCAGACCCCTCTGCAAGCAGCGACCTATGTCTACCACCCCTCCCACCACCCCTGGCGACACGTGCAGGATCTGCGGTGGCACGCACAGGTGACCCGAGGCCCACTTGGGGGTTGTTAGTGGTGTTGTCATCCGTTGCTCCACGGTGGGCCTGGGACCCTGTGCTGTTGTCAGCGGTGGTCCTTGGTCTGTCCGTGTCGGCGGGGGTGGTCTGTATGTTGGCAGTTGTTGGAGGGGTGGGTGCAGGGGGTGCAGATGTTGGTCCAGCTGGTGCTGCATGATGACTCAGACCGGAGGTGCCAGGTAGGTCTTTGCCATCCGAGGTGGGCAGAGGCTGTTCCACACCAGTGAGCTCTGTGTCCCCCGGAGCCTGGGACAGGGACTCCTCCTCGCCTGCTGCTGTGTCCCCATCATCGTCACCTGTATTTGGAAGAGACACACATTGTATGTAATGTTTCTACAGGCATCAATGGTTCACACACCTGACAGTTGTGACTGTACCTCTGGATGCGGGCATGTACATTGCATTGTCCTAAGTTGTCACAGTAAGAGGTTGATATTGGTGTAGCACATTGTCATGCATACCTGGGGCATTTCACTATGAATGTTGAGGTGTGTGCATGGCCAGCATTGGTTGTATTTGGTGGACATCCGGCCATCCTTCTCCACCTGGCCCAGTTATCCCACCATGAAGCATGCCACCCTTGCAGTGGGTTCAGGTTGACTCTCAGGATGTCATTCAGTGGTGTTGTGCTGTTTGTTGGTGCACAGTTCCCAGCAGGGCCTTGTGCTCCCCACAGCAGTAGCCAGTATCAGCCATCTTGTAAGTCCTTGTCCACTCCCTGTGATGTGAGCATGGTTCAGAGTGGTGTTGATGGGCCAATTGTGAGGCTGAGCAGTATCTGTGACTCCAACTCCCATCATGCTATTGGCTACACCCCCCTTCACAGCATGCCCGTACTTCCTTCCTTTGGACTGTGCTTCCCTGTGGGGTAGTGTGCCTGTGCTGACAGGAAGGCTGACAGTGTTGTCCTTGCGTTTGTTTGGCTACAAGTCCCAGGTGTGTCCCTGTGCTTCACACAGCATTACCCAGGGTGGTGGTTCTTTGTGGGATCTTCATTTGGTATGTGAGGCATTGCATTCTCCCAGGTGGGTTATGTGGAGTTTGTGTTGAGGGGGTGTGTGAGGTGAGCTGCTTGTAACTATGGTCAGTGCTGTGAGTCCTCCTTCCCACCCAGCCAGATATCCCACCATGCTACGTGCTTGCATTGCAGAGAGTGCAAGTTGCTTTTCAGGATGTCAGGCAGTGGTGTTGTGCTGTTTGTTGGTGCACAGTTCCCAGCAGGGCCTTGTGCTCCACACAGCAGTAGCCAGTGTCAGCCATCTTGTAAGTTCTTTTCCACTCCCTGTGATGTGAGCATGGTTCAGAGTGGTGTTGATGGGCCAATTGTGAGGCTGAGCAATATCTATGACTCCAACTCTCATCATGCTATTGGCTACACCCCCCTTCCCAGCATGCCCGTACTTCCTTCCTTTGGACTGTGCTCCCCTGTGGGGTAGTGTGCCTGTGCTGACAGGAAGGCTGACAGTGTTGTCCTTGCGTTTGTTTGGCTACAAGTCCCAGGTGTGTCCCTGTGCTTCACACAGCATTACCCAGGGTGGTGGTTCTTTGTGGGATCTTCATTTGGTATGTGAGGCATTGCATTCTCCCAGGTGGGTTATGTGGAGTTTGTGTTGAGGGGGTGTGTGAGGTGAGCTGCTTGTAACTATGGTTAGTGCTGTGAGTCCTCCTTCCCACCCAGCCAGATATCCCACCATGCAATGTGCTTGCATTGCAGAGAGTGCAAGTTGGCTTTCAGGATGTCAGGCAGTGGTGTTGTGCTGTTTGTTGGTGCACAGTTCCCAGCAGGGCCTTGTGCTCCACACAGCAGTAGCCAGTGTCAGCCATCTTGTAAGTTCTTTTCCACTCCCTGTGATGTGAGCATGGTTCAGAGTGGTGTTGATGGGCCAATTGTGAGGCTGAGCAATATCTGTGACTCCAACTCCCATCATGCTATTGCCTACACCCCCTTCCCAGCATGCCCGTACTTCCTTGCTTTTGAGTGGACTTCACTGTGTGTGAGTGTGACAGCAATGGCAAGATGGCTGACAGTGGTGTCCTGCTGTTTGTTGGTGCACAGTTCCCAGCAGGGCCTTGTGCACCCCACAGCAGTAGCCAGTGTCAGCCATCTTGTCAGTCCTTATCCACTCCCTGTGATGTGAGCATGGTTCGGAGTGGTGTTGATGGGCCAATTGTGAGGGTGACCAATATCTGTGACTACAACTCCCATCATGCTATTGGCTACACTGACTTCACCAGCATACACAGATTTCCTTCCTTTAAGTGAGCTTCCCTGTGAGGTGGTGTTCTAGTGGTGGCAAAATATCAGGCAGTGTTTGTTGGTTATATTTGTACCACTGCCTTGCTCTATTTGTTGTTAGGTTTGTACATGTCATGACACAGTTACATATCACTATGAGATGGCATGTATTGTGTTAATCTAACTGACATACACATCTTGGGATGATTATCTTTTGGTTGCTGTTGATTTGCTAGGGGTGGATGGTTTGACTGTCCCCTTGAGAGTGATGTGTGTGTATTGGCACACAATATTGTGTATATTAGTTGTGTACTCACCAGTCTCTGGGATGTCTGTTAGTCCATATACGCTCACTGGTGGTAGGATGGCCCACACCTTCTCCTCCCAGGGCCTGAGGTATACTGGTTTTGCAGGAGGGCCACTGCCGGTGTGCTGGCTCAGGAGGTAATCCTTCTTGAGTAGGTCTCTGACCCTCCTGTGCACATCATACCACCTGTTCTGGATGTCTTCCTTTGTGCGCAAACATGGTGATTGTGCGTTCACCCTGTCGACGATCCTCGCCCACATCTTGGTTTTCTGCGACATGGGGGTCTGTTGGACCAATGTGCCAAACAACTGTGGCTCTACCCTCAGGATCTCGTCTACCATGACTTCCAATTCACTATCTAGGAACTTTGGATTCTTCTTTAGGGGCATGGTGATGGGTGGTGGTGGTGGTGATTGATGTGTGTGTGTGTGCAAGTGAGGGTGTGTGAGTGTTAGTTTTGCTGTGTGTGTGTGAGGGTGCTATTTGTTGAGGTGCTAATGGTGTGTGTCTTTTGTGTTGGATGAGCTGTGTGTGTGTCTGTGTTTGCTGTGTGATGGTGTTGTGTGCTGGCAGGTCAGTGGAATTTGCAAAGGATCATGGTAGGGATTTGTGAGCTTTATGTAGGTGGAGTTGGGGGTGTGTCCTTGTTCCATTTTTTCTCCCCCTGTATTTATTGGCTTTGTCATTGCTTGTTTGGCCCTTTTTTTTGTATTTTTTCATTAGTGATTATTGTGCATGTAGGAGTCGTTCTTCTGACCGAGTAGGACGTTGCAGTTGTCTCGTGCACGCCTGTCCAAGTCGTTCCCGCTGTGTTTCAGCTCCGTTTCATATGCGGCGTACGTGTTGTTCGCGGGGTATTGTGTTTGTTCGGCTGGCTTTTGTATGCGTGTCGGTCGTACGGCTTGGGCTCCGTGCGAGTCGGTCTGATTTTGCCCCCATTGCATCGTACTGCGCGGGTCGGAGTTCGCGGGTACGTTTCGTTCGGGTTGTTTCCTGGTGCGTGTCGGTCGGTGCGATTCGGGTGGTTTCCCGGCCGGATAACTTGTTTCCGGCCGGGTCGGTCGTTCGCCTTGAGTTCCGTGCGAGTCGGTCGTGATTTCCATGCCTTTCATCGTACTTCCCAGGTCGGGCAACGCCGGTACGTGTCGGTCGGACTATTATCCCGTACCGAGTCGGTCGGTATTTTTTCCGGCCCGAATCGGAATCGGCCCCTGTGTTGTTAATGTATGCGTGAATGGTGTATATTTGGGTGAATGGATGCAGCGTGCTTTTAAAGGTACCATCCACCATCCAAATATCACTGTTTTCCAACCTTACAAGATTATGGGGTGTGCTAAAGATTAGGATTCTCTTTTGAGGGTTTTTGTTGTCATGCAAAAGGAAAGGTTCATTAGAAACAGTAATAGAGAGTTCAGGAGGAATGATTATATCAGAATAGGTTTGGGGTGTTACTCTTTGTGGGTTACTTGCCTGTTTTTGTCATTGAACTATAAGTCTCAAATTAGAAATTGTGGGCATACTACTTGCAATATGTGGTGGAATGTGTTGGGCTACCTCCCTCCAAACTGCACCACAGGGTTCATTGGAGGTGGATGCAATATCTTTAATTTCATTTATTGTCTCTCTAACTTCAATCTCCATTGCAGAGGCAGAGTGGTTATGATCTGTGGTTCTTAAAACAGAGTCACCAAGAGTAACCGCTCTGCCTGTGCAATGGGATGGATGAGTAGTATTGCACACACCTCCAATGACACCTGGGCTCAGAATGTCTCTCCTTAAAATAAACATACCCACTATGATTAAGCAAACGGTTTCACCTGCTGGAAGTAATGTACTTTGCTTGATTTGATGAAATTTTCTGAAAAGGAAAGAAAAAGAAAAAAAAAGAAAACATTTTGTTAGTAAATTTATAATGATTATGTTTACCTGTTGATAGGGAACAAAATAGTTAAAAATATACATTTAAAACAACATTATAAACTGTACGAATTTTCAAGTTATATATAATGCTTACAATGTGTTACATTTCTGTATAGGTTGAAAAGTTAATTTATAAAAAAAATAATTGGGAGCGAAAAATTGTTAAGTTGTATGATTGAGTAAAATTTATAATGGTTTACCTTTTGTACAGATGTTGCTTGATGCTTTTAAATTGGTGATTGGATTTCTGTCGGTTAATTCTGTAATAATGAACAGAAAATAAGATGGATTAATATTTTATACTAATAAAATTTACTAGGGAGAGAAATGTTATTCATTTTCATTATTGACAGTTGGTTTGTGTAAACTTACCTTTTGGTAAATGTTGGTGTTGTGGTTTTTGGATTTTGAGGAGTTTATTTGAGGTCTGTAAAAGAAGTAGAAAATAAATTGTTAGGATTTTTGGTACATTTAAACATGTTTTCCTGTATAAAAGAAAATTCATTTATTAGTTATAGATTAATATTTTGGCATATTTTGCAACATACAATATGTGAAGTTTACCATATGCATTTCACTTACGCAAGTACATTTAAAAAGAAAAGGACTTTTTCATTAATAAAATGTCAAATCACTTTTGGTATGCTTTATGAACAGCATTTATATTTGAAAAAAAAGAACATTTACTTTGTGATGTTGTTTATTTTGATTGTGGCGGATTAATATTGTAATGAAGTTAAAAGATGTAAAATCTGTAAGAAAAAATGTATATGAATTTTTTTTTACATTTTACAAGGTATGTTTTTGTATTTTGGAGAAAGAGGTTTTAACATATTATCATTGCTTTAGTTTTATTTCCGGAGACATTTAAAAAAATTTACCTTTTAACAAAAAAAGAGAAGCTGTTGTACTGAGTAGCAAATCTTCAAAATATATTCCTCTTTAGGTGTTGAAGGATGATGTTTTCATCTGTTGAAAAATTATAACAAAAAAATGTATTAAAAATTCTATAGAACATTTTGAACCTTAAAAAAAAAATCAGTGAGTTTTACTAAGCTAAGCACATGTTGTATTAGTATTATCAATTTATTAATACTTCGATGCAGCATTTTTTCAGAGGCAATCACTCTTTGGAGATGGAATAGTAAGTTAAAACACGCCACTATCCAGCTTTTTCCCTGACGCAAGCACCCCTTGTAGTAGGAATAGTAAATAAAACACCACCACTATCCAGCATTTTCTCGGAGTAAAACACCCCTTAGAGTAGGAATAGTAATTTAAACAGCACCACTATCCAGCATTTTCCATGAGGCAAGTACCCCTTTGAGTAGGAATAGTAAATAAAACACCACCACTATCCAGCATTTTCTCGGAGTAAAACACACCTTCGAGTAGGAATAGGAATTTAAACAGCACTACTATCCAGCATTTTCCATGAGGCAAGCACCCCTTGGAGTAGGAATAGTAAATAAAACACCACCACTATCCAGCATTTTCTCGGAGTAAAACACACCTTGGAGTAGGAATAGTAATTTAAACAGCACCACTATCCAGCATTTTCCCTGAGGCAAGCACTCCTTGGAGTAGGAATAGTAAATAAACCCCCACCACTATCCACCATTTTCTCTGAGTAAAACACCGCTTGGAGTAGGAATATTAATTTAAACTGCACCACTATCCAGCATTTTGTATGAGGCAAGCACCCCTTGGAGTAGGAATAATAATTTAAACAGCACCACTATCAAGCATTTTCTCACACACAAGCACCCCTTGGAGTAGGAATAGTAAATAAAACCTCACCACTATCCAGCATTTTCTCGGAGTAAAAAAAACCCTTGGAGTAGGAATAGTAATTTAAACAGCACCACTATCCAGCATTTTTTATGAGGCAAGAACCCCTTGGAGTAGGAATAGTAAATTTAAACCCTAACACTATTCAGCTTTTACCCTGAGGCAAGCACCCTTTGGAGTAGGAATAGTAATTTAAACAGGAGCACTTTCCAGCATTTTCCCTGAGGCAAGCACCCCTTGGAGTAGGAATAGTAATTTAAACAGCACCACTATCCAGCATTTTCCCTGAGGCAAGCACCCCTTGGAGTAGGAATAGTTAATAAAACCCCACCACTATCCAGCATTTTCTCAGAGTAAAACACCCCTTGGAGTAGGAATAGTAATTTAAACTGCACCACTATGCAGCATTTTCTATGAGGCAAGCACCCCTTGGAGTAGGAATAGTACATTTAAACCCTATCACTATTCAGCTTTTACCCTGAGGCAAGCACCCTTTGGAGTAGGAATAGTAATTTAAAGCACACCACTATCCAGCATTTTCTCACAGACAAGCACCCCTTGGAGTAGGAACAGTAAATAAAATCCCACCACTATCCTGCATTTTCTCGGAATAAAACACCCCTTGGAGTACGAATAGTAATTTAAACAGCACCACTATCCATCATTTTCCATGAGGCAAGCACCCTTTGGATTTGGAATAGTATGTTTGAAGTTACCACTATGCAGCATTTTGACTTTGCAAATGCCCCCTTGAAGTTGGAATAGTTATTTAAAAACAGATACTATCCTGCATTTTTCTATAGTGAAACAGTCTTCGGGGACATTTTCAAAAAAATTACCTTTTTACAAAATAAAGAGAAGGTGTTGTAGTGAGTAGCAAATCTTCAAAATATATTCCTGCTTAGGAGTTGAAGGATGATGTTTTTATCTGTAAAAAAAGTTAAAACAATAAAAAATTGATTTAAATTTTTTATAAAACATTTTGAACCTTAAAAAAAAGTCAACTAGTTTTAATAAGGTAAACACATGTTGGATTACTATTATAAATTTATAAACACTTCTATGCCGCATTTTCCATGAGGCAAGCACCCCTTGGAGTATAATAGTAAATAAAACCCTACCACTATCCAGCATTTTCTCGGAGTAAAACACCCCTTGGAGTAGGAATGGTAATTTAAACAGCACCACTATGCAAGATTTAAAATGAGACAAGCACCCCTTGGAGTTGGAATAGTAAATTTGAACCCTCTCACTAAATAGCATTTTTTGTTAGGCAAGAACACCCAGGAGTATGAATAGTAAATCTAACACCACCAATATCCAGCATTTTCTTTGAGTAAAACACCCCTTGGAGTAGGAATAGTAATTTTATCCACACCACTATCCAATATTTACCCTATAGCAAGCACACCTTAGAGTAGGAATACTAATTTTAAAAACACCTATTACCAGCATTTTCACAGATGGAAGCACACCTAGGAGTAGGAATAGTTATTTTCTCCCCACTATTATCAATTTGTGGACCTGAGGCAAGTGCCTTTTTGGAACTTTGTTTTTAATGATAATAAATCTTACATTTAATTTGAAACTGCAAACAAAAAATTATATAGATATGATCACTCACTTTATATATTTTGTCGGAAACTGTATTTTAAAATCAGTTTTATAGAGGGTTGACTCTTTTTGAAGAGAAGCTGAAATAAAATTAAAATGCGTTATTCTACTATATATGTATTTGGATTACTTTGTTAATAGTTAATAATTCCTATAGTTTTTACTTACTTGGTATTTTCGATCGAATAGATTCTTGTCGCAAATTCACGGGCAGCAAAACGCGTGTGCTGTGTCTGGTAGTCAGGTAACCACTGTTTCAAAAATGGTGGACGGCTTCTTTTATACGTTTTTTGGTGTAGAACTTTATTTGAAATGAAAATATGTTTTGTGCATAGTTTTTCATCGTCTTTTAAATGCTGTGTAAAACTGTAAATTATTTTGTTGATATGTTAATGTTCGTTATTTTTTTTATGTATGTTGTGATCGCCATTTTGGCGACCTCCGGGTCAAGCTGATTTCATTGAAAGAGTTGTAGGACTTTGGTTTATGTGCATTTTAAAATGGTGGATTGTTTGTTTAGATTCCAATTAGTTTTGTGTTATTGACCTTTAATTATGTTTACTTTTTTACATAATTAATGAAAGATAGTTTCGATAAATGAAGTGTGTTATTGTTCTTTTTTTTGGCTTTTGGCCATTTGAAAATTTTATGCAAAATTTGAAAAGATGTGTTTTTTTTGGATATATCCGTTTAAAAATAATTTTGTATAACACTTAATTTTTATTAATTTTTTAATTTGTGTTTATTATATTTCCGTTATATATGCTAGAATAATATTTATAAGCTAATTTTTAATGTTATCGATATTACAAAAAATACCTGAGTATTAATTTTAATACTCGATTATTACTTTTAATACTCAGGTATTAATTTGAAATAACTATTTTTTAATACACTACCCCACCCAAAACCCCTATTTTCCCTGCATCCCGTCCCAGGGGTTTATTATACACAAAAATAAAAATGCGTTGTAACAGTATGCATTGTGATAAAATGTGTTGTAATGGATCATTCAATATATTTATATACTTTTGCGTTGTAATGGTATGCGTTGTAAAAACATGCGATGTAATAGTACTTGCGTTGTAAAAACTGCGTTGTAAATGCATGAGTTGTAATTGTTCGCGTTGTAACGTCATATATTCGCTTGCACTACCCCATGTATCTACTTGTTATCAAGCTGCATTACTTAGTCTAATAACGCAGCTAATGGCCCCTTCCTCGAATTTCGACAATTTCTTATTTTGTCACATGCTGACAGAAAGTGCAATTAAGCTACCCGCATTCCTGTGCACCTCAAAACTACCTAAAAAGACAAGATATAAGGTTGGGAACATATTTTTAAATTGCATGTAGCGGTTTGATAAACTTTGCAATGTTTCACCATGCCATGCATATACCTCTCTCCAAGACTGTGAACTATGGGGTCTTCAACTTTCGGGTGAAGGGATAGCAATCATATAATATGATAGGCTTTTGTAAGTTAGGCGACTTCTGCAAAGGCACTAATTTGATAACATAGGAAACCTTTGTAGTGCAATTCGGTCTCCAGGGCCGTGTTCTCTGGTTAAGCTTTAGGCAAATAACAAGCTTTCTTTCGAATAATTATAAAATAGCAAATGAGAGGGTAAGAACAATCTTAAATGCAGCCTTTGAGATGAATTTAACTGGTACCGGCAATTGGTACCGGTTATTGCGCCAGGATATAAATAAGAGTCTCGTTGAAACAATGCTTCCTAAGATTGCTCAGCAATCTAATTGTTGGTTTAATATTCAGGAATGGCAACGAGTGTGTGAGCTCGGGCATAGGGCTCTGAGGGTGACCAATTTTAAAAGGACGTCGTGTCTCTCGAGGTGGTTGTTGTATTATACTCCCCTCAGACTACATAAATGGTTTCCTTCAATCCCGAACACATGTTTTAGATGTAATCTGGCGGAGGTAGGTGACTGGACACATATTTTCTTTACATGCCCTAGATTATAACATTTCTGGGAGGAGGTGCTCAGGTTTATCAGTCTCTGTATGTCAATGCTAATCCTACCGGCAACATTGCTGGCCTTATTTGGCTTTTCCTATGCTATTAGTCAGCTACCAAAACATAGGCAATATTTTTTTTCACTGCCATAGCGGTAGCCAGATCGTTGGGATTGCAAAATTGGCGAACCCAGATGGTGCCTACAGTGGGACAGTGGCTTCTTAAGCTGGATCGGGCCTACCAATTTGAAGTGGCCTACGCGAAAAGGGTAGGGGCGCTTCATAGATTTAGGCAGACTTGGGAGGGCTATGCTTTGACTATATATACAAATGATAAGATGTAAAAGAGGCTATCTCTGACATAATGTAAAGAGAGGGGTTTCAATTCAGAATCACCGGATCTTTTTCTGTTTAACTATCAAGATGAGGCCGGCCTGTAGTAATATTTCTTCAACCTTTTTATCTTGACTTGTACTTTGGGGGTGATAGTCGGAGGTGCTCTATAGATTGTTGGTTTTACATCATGTAAAATAGAATATGAACTTGCACTATTTATTGGCTATTTTAATATGAGATTGGGTATTATGTAAGCTTGTCTTTTGTATGTACCTTGATTATCATGTCTGCTATTCACGTTCAATAAAAAAGTTTAACATTTAAAAAAAAAAAAAAGAAGATAAATAATTTTCGTTTCACCTCAAAAGCTCTTTCTACTACACTTTCAATCTGTTGCTTTTTCTTATAAGCTGCTGATCTTCTTTTCTACTTTTTAATTTTTTTAAAAACATTTTGAATTACTCTAGCTTTAAACATTCTTCTTCTTCTTATATCCTTATACTCTTTCTGCCTTCTCGTGAGATGCGTTGTTGTACTATAATTTGAAGTTATTTCAGCATGACAAATTCTGTTTTGTTTCTGATTTGTTGTTAAACTTTTCATTTTCTTTTCAACATTTTCCACATTTTTCAATCTTCGTAAAAGTGTTTTAGGAAACTGTTTAGTTCTCTTACCAGAAGATTTTTTTTCCTGTATAACCTTGTGTGCCTCATCTAATCTCTTCTTTTCACTCTTCTTTAAGTAGTACTGTTTTCTTTGTTCTCTTCTCTTTCATCTTCATTTTTTTTCAAATAAAGTAAATATCTAAAAAACAAAGTACAGTGTTAATAGTTTGTTACATCAATTAATAATTTTAAATTAATTACATATTAATATTCATAAGAATCGATAAGCAGTTGCTTACAATTGCATTGACATTGTCTCCATTACAAATAAATATGTAGCATATCTAAGAATGCACATTAGCAAAGGTGTAAATGGTTGAAACTCTGAGAGAAAACTTTTATAAATTACTGTACAGTTTTATTTTCTAAATTTGTGTACAAAAAGACGCAAGCATTACTTTTTGCTCATTATACAGGCAGTCAGATTGGTAACTCTATATTCCAGTGCTTCTCTGATGCTTACCTAGGTAAATGATCTAGACTTCAGCAACTGAATGCTGTAGTAGGACTGAGAAAATCTGTCCAGCTGTATATTAACCTACAAAGTTTTTAAGTTAAGACCATCAGCTGCACAGCTCTTGTCAGAATACATGTAGAAGTAGAGACATAGCTCAGACATAATAGCACGCAGATATTCCAAGTTGACAGCGTGCACTTTCCGTTTAAAGCAGACACCTAAATTATACTGCCTACTTCAAGTGTACCTTTCCAGAGACTCATATGAACTAGCATATACAATAATCCATCTTTGTTTTAAAGCTCACTTTTCTCTTGCAGTTTCAGTATTCACTGACAGCTCACAAT
Source organism: Calotriton arnoldi (assembly GCA_963921515.1). NCBI lineage: Eukaryota > Metazoa > Chordata > Amphibia > Caudata > Salamandridae > Calotriton > Calotriton arnoldi. The sequence goes on along the minus strand of CAWUFW010006266.1, from coordinate 922,152 downwards.
GACAGGCCTAGGCAAATATCAAAGGCCGAATCTTCTCATGTCACTGTTGTAAGTCTCAGCATCTTTCTCAAGACGTCTATATGTGTGTCTCTGCCTTTTTGTGCTGACATAATACATCAAAAGAAGCCTACAAATACTAGAATACCTCTGTTTCACACCACAAACTCTCTACATTTGTGCAGAAAAAGATGTATGCATTACTTTCACCTCATTAGACAGGACAGGTGGGTATTGAACTCTGTATTCGAAGGCTTCTGTGACACCTACATAGGTAACAGACCTCTGCTTCTGCGACTGAATGCTGTAGTAGGACTGACAATATTTGTGCACCTGTATGCTAAGCAACATAGTTTTTAAGTTAGGGTCATCAGCTGCACAACACGTGTCAGAATACATGTAGAAGTAGAGACATACCTCAGGCATGATAGCACGCAGATATTCAAACTTGACAAAGTGCACTTTCCGTTTAAAGCAGACACCTCTCTATCTATGGCCTACTTGCAATGTACCTTTGCACACAGTTATATCGACTAGAACACAGATTAATACATCTGCCAACATGTTATAAACCTCACTTTACTCTAGCAGTTTGCCTAGAAGGTCAGAGAAAACAACACCAGACTTATACCAAAACTAAAATGTCAACTGTTCTGTTACCATTCTTGTGAGACTCGGTGTCTTTCTAAACAGCTGTTCTAAACAGCTCAATAAGTATCTGTCTACCTTTTACAAGTAAGAAGACACCTAAAGAAGCCTACAAGTATTAGACTACCTCTATCTCACAGTGCATCCTCTCAGAATATTTGTAAAAGAATCTGCATGAATTACTTGGTGCTTATTATACAGCACAAATGCATATTAAACTCTGTATTCGAGTGCATCTGTGATGCCTACCTAGGTAACGGTTCTGTGCTTCTGCGACTGAATGCTGTAGTAGCACTGATAAGATTTGTGCAGAGGTATGACAAACTGCCTACTTTTTAAGTTAGGATCATGACCTGCACAACACACATCAGACTACATGTAGAAGTACACACATACCTCAGACATGGTAGCACTCAGACATTGAAACTTGTCTGGGTATGTTTTCAGTTTAAAGAATACACCTCACTATATATGGCCTACTTGGAAAGAACCTTTGCAGAGACTTATATTGACTAGAATACAGGTTAATACATCTGTCAACATGTTTTAAACCTTGCTTTTCTCTCACAGCTTGGCTAGAAAGTCAGAGATAACAGTGCCAGGTCTATACCAAAATTAAATCTCGACTTTTGTCATGTCACTCTGGTGAGTCTCAGCAACTTTCTAAATACCTCAATAAGTATCTCTCTACCTTTCACAAGTGAGACGAGACATCTAAAGAAGCCTATAGATATTAGACTACCCCTGTTTCAAACGGTATCCTCTCAAAATATGTGTAAAAGAAGCTGTATGGATTACTTTGTGCTCATTATAGAGGGCAGACGCATATTGAACTCTGTATTCGAGGGCTCCTGTGACACCTACCTAGGTAACGGATCTCTGCTTCTGTGACTGAATGCTGTAGTAGGACTGACAAGATTTGTGCAGCTGTATGATAAGCTAGATAGTTTTTAAGTTAGGGTCATCAGCTGCACAACTTGTGTCAGAATACATGTAGTAGACTCTTAGCTCAGACATGATAGCACGCAGATATTCCAAGTTGACAGAGTGCACTTTCCGTTTAAAGCAGACACCTAAATTTATACTGCCTACTTCAAGTGTACCTTTCCAGAGACTCATATGAACTATCATATACAATAATCCATATGCCAACATGTTTTAAAGCTCACTTTTCTCTTGTAGTTTCATTATTCACTGACAGCTCTTAATGACAGGCCTAGGCAAATATCAAAGTGCTACTCTTCTCTGTCACTGTTGTAAGTCTCAGTATCTTTCTCAAGACATCAATGTGTGTGTCTCTGCCTTTTTGTGCTGACATGATACATCAAAAGAAGCCTACAAATACTAGAATACCTCTGTTTCACACCACACGCTCTCTAAATTTGTGTAGAAAAAGATGTATGCATTACTTTCACCTCATTACACAGGGCAGGTGGGTATTCAACTCTGTATTTGAAGGCTTCTGTGACACCTACATAGGTAACAGATCTCTGCTTCTGCATCTGAATGCTGTAGTAGAACTGACAATATTTGTGCACCTGTATTATAAGCAACATCGTTTTTAAGTTAGGGTCATCAGCTGCACAACACGTGTTAGAATACATGTAGAAGTAGGGACATACCTCAGTCATGATAGCACGCAGATATTCAAACTTTACAGAGTACACTTTCCGTTTAAAGCAGACATTTACAATTATAAGGCCTACTTCTAGTGTACCTTTCCAGAGACTCATATGAACTAGCATATACAATAATCCATCTGCCAACATGTTTTAAACCTCACTTTTCTCTTGCAACTTCATTATTTACTAACACCTCACAATAGAAGGCTATAGATACTAAAATCCATCTGTTGCACACCACATGCTCTCTACATGTGTGTAGAAGAAAATGTATGGTTTTCTTTCTGCTCATTATACAGGGCTGGCAAGTACAGGCTTCTGCAACTGAATACTGTACTAGCTCGAACAAAATGTGTGCAGAGGTATGATACACTGCATACTTAACTTATTTCATGTATATATGATGTTACAACACAAACTATTACAACGCATACTTTTACAACATGATTTTTACAACGCAACGTCCATTACAATGAATGCTATTACAATAAAAGCCATTACAACACTTGTACCATTGTAATGCCTGCGTTGTAATGGATGTTTCGAACACACAGAGTTATATGGACTGGAATAAACATTAATACATCTGCCAACATGTTTTAAACCTCAGTTTTCTCTACTACTTTCATTACAGACTCAGGAACCACACATAATAGTATGCACAACCTATTTCAATCTTCATTTCAGTACAATTATACAGACTACAATACAGGTTCCTACATTAGGTAACATTTTAAACCTCACATTTCTCTAATGCTTCTCAAGCTTTATAAATACTGCATCTCAAAGTTAAAAATGTCATTACAAACACTGAAGCACTCCTACACAATACATAACACACCTTACAAATTTGTAACTCACCTCTGAAATACTATTGTAGAATATGAAAATATCAGAAACTCCTAAATAATTTTCTTTCCCACACAATAAATGTGATGCACCACTCTCAACAAGGTAAAATAAGTAATGGCAAACTTTCCCTTTCATTTTGCACAGAAATGAATGTAAGTAACAAATCAAAATACTCCCTTCATTTTTTCAAATTCTAAAACCCATTTCTATTGGATACACATATTAACCCTTTATTACTCTCTTCTAAAAGTGCCCAATCTGGTTCTGTAACTTACTAGAGTCGCGACTCCACCGCGGTGCCGCAGTGAACCGTTGCGAAGGAGTCGCGAACCCTTACGGGAGTTCAAAAACCTATTACCAATAATACTAGTATTATTTTTTAAGAACATACCACTTCTAAACATAGTACTGATTTGGGAAAACTTACTATCCAAGCATATCACATATACATAACTTTCCATTTCATATTTTTAAACCACAGTTAACGTATAACTCTTCCCCCATTCTGCTTAATCTTAGTTTCCATAGTAACACTTTCTGCAACATTCAACTGTACCAGCAGGTCACAAGTTCACCATATTTATAAATTGAGCACACTAGCTTACAAATGCAAATAGCAGGTGTGGTTGACTTTAGCAAAATATTAGCATATCCAGTCTACTGTACCTTTCAAAATATTTCTATAACCAATCAGAAAGATACTTGTTATGCAAAGTAACATGCAACCTATTTTAGAGTACACAATGTTTATGTACAGAATCACATATCTGCTTTTTCTATAACAACATCTTCTTCACCACCATTTTAGATACCTCTCATTGTACCAACTGACCTACTCAGCTACAGACGTCATTTCATTCCTTCCACACATCCCTTCAAAATGCTTACAGTGATCCAGAGGGTTACTAGCAACAAGCATTCATACACCGAATACTCACCTGGGCCCATTCATTCATACTACGCTAGCAATTTCCGCTGGTGGGTCAGTTGTACTCTTTATCAAAAAATCCCTGCTACCAATAGCTTTTCTGATTGAAGAGTAATGACTTACCAATGGACCCTTTGCTAATTGGGAAGTTTAAAATGAGTGACATTCAATACAATTCATAATCCTGAAATAATCACTGAGTAAGGAAGTTTTAAAATGTTTATCTAAAGATTTAGCAGAGTAAAATACAGAACCACATGATACTTAATCGTATATCAAGGATGAAGCACAATAATCAATTATCGATCAATGACGGTCCCTCAGAAAGGAGAAGATAGAGACAGCAGCACAGCTAAGGTTACATTTATATTTACCTAAAGGTGCGAGAAACCAAACCCCTTGGCCAAGGAGTTGGAAAGATAGGTCTCAGGAAGGATGAAGAGCAAAGACCTCTGGACCAGGTTCAGGACACGACAGGTGATCTCTCTATCAACGACGCCTGCGTCGTTCCCCTCTCTGGTACTTCGCTTCTCCTCGATTTCTCCCGTGTCTTCCTTCCAATGGACTCCGCCGCCCCCACCTCAGGACCTCTCTGGACAGCGGTTCAGTCTGCAATCGATCAGCTCTTTCTGTGGTTCTCCCAGCTGACAGCCTTAATGCTAAATGCTAATGCTAATTAATTAACTAATTCTATAGCTATTATACCCTTCTACACCCAGGTACCTCCCATTAATGTTTCAAAATTATGGACCCACTACTTCTGATTGGACGGGACAGGGGGTTGATCCTCACACCATGTCAATTTAGTTCAATTTCTTTAAGCCCATTGTTTTAAAATACCGCCCATCACAATTAATACATTTGCTTTATTTCCCACCCATTTCCCATTGATTCCGCAATACATTTTGTATACATTTGTATCGACTTTAGGTACATTTCAGATGAACTTGTGAACCAGGCTTTGCGACCTTGGAGAGCTTCCAAGTTGACTTCATCGCTTCCTCTGGTCAGCCTTTCAGGGCGCATGTGCAGAACCAATGTCTCTCGAGCTGCAGTTCAACCAACTCAGGACCATTTATGAACTAATAAAAGTCAAAGAAGAAAATATGAAAATCACAAATAAATGGTTTCACTGTATACCCACTCTATCTACTCTATTCCCATTTAATTAAAATCTATCCCGCATTAATAGCGTTAGAATACCACAGTTTTAATTGCAGCATATGCGCAAGCTTTAGCACGTGAAAACATTAAGCAGCCACTTTAATACACACTGCGCAGAAGCAAAGATTTCCCTCCAAGCAAAGAAAGACGTCATACCACGTGATATGGTAGACGCATGCGCAATGAAATTCCCGCGCTTAGCGGCCATATTGGATTAGACAACCGTTACTTATTAGTTTTAAACACATAGGCAAGCTTCTCTAGGATGGTGTTCATGGGTGCATTTGTTAGTAGAGACATTACAAAGTTTAATAAATTAATACTATGAGAAGATTGCTTACGAGCAAGTCTCATTGTGAGTTCTTGCTCCATCAATCCCCTCTCTGATGGCGTTTCTGAGCCATCAAAATACTACCCACAACCAGATGCCAACATTTAGCATAAAATTGTCTCAGCTTCATTTTTACACTTTCTATTTTTATCATCTCCTTTCAGTTTCTTGTATAATTCGCTTTTCAGATCTTCTAGTTCAATTTCATCAAACTTTCGTTTCTTTCCTTTTCCTGTCACTCTATACGTCTCATTCTTTCTACAACATTTGCGCCATATTATTATTGACAGTACTATTATTGCTATCCCTGCTAAGGGTACTAATATTTGACCTATAAGTCCTTTCCCTACATTAGCAAACCAGGTACCAATTGACGCAATACTATTTGTCAATCTTCCCCATACACTATCAACTTCCAGTGGTTTTAGTTCATTCTCAAGTTTTGTTATATTCTGTATATACGTTCCAATTTCCGCACTTTTGTCAGGTATGTACGTGCAATAGTGTTTCGTTTTCAATAATTTACAGACTCCGCCCTCTTTTGCTAATATTATATCAAGAGCAAGCCGATTTTGCATAACCATTGATCTAATCGCAACCATCTCCGCATTAATCATTAGAAATCCTCCAGCAGTGTCCGTTGATAAACGATCAACCACTGTAGATAATTTACATATTTTCCTTGAGTTCAGAATTCACTGAAGGTATCAATGCACCAAATATATCACCTACAATTTCAGAAAAACTAGCTCTTTTACTACGTGTTAATTCACTATTATTTTCATTGCTCCCAGTGTTTCTTTTTACGTGGTATATTTTTGGAAAAACTATTCCAAAATAACAACTTCCATACCACCGTGCAGGAAGCCTAAAGTAAGCCTTATTCCCACACACATAATAGATTCCAGGAAAAACTGAATCTGTTCCTCCTTTTAGTCCCCAACCTCCAAGAATTAAGAAATTATGTTCACATTCACTGGTACCGATGAAAATATTGTTATACTCAGTCTTTAACCTACGTAGACAAATTTTTCCGGACTTTACAAAATCCAGAGCCATAGCAGCTTGAGCCTTTCCAGGTGTGTAACTACCCTCTTTCTCAGCCCAAGGTGGCAGATGAGCCTTATGCTCAGATGCTTTCTTTTAAAAATCTTGTCTTCTATTTTCTACTAAATTCAAAAATATCTTTTCTTCTTCATGTAATGAACATGTTAGATTGCTTCTATGTGCATGTGTTATGTCTATCGATTTCATTGTTAAGAAAAATTCTCCCATAAACTGTGCATCTTGACTACTAAGCACTGGATTCATATTCTTTCGGATCGGAACCTCAGAAAATATCACATCTATATCTGAATAATAATACTGAAGTCTCCCTGTTCTATAAAATAAACTAGTTAATACACTACATGATATGCCATAAGTTAATGGTAAATGATGGTACGTTAACCCTTCCGCTACTGATTCGGGTAATTTCATACAGACATAACAATTACTAACTTCCATGGTATCTATATATTGAAACAATAATTTTGTGAAAACATTCAAACTAGTGTCGCTATCTGTTACCTCATGATGAAACTCTGGTTCATCTTTTGCCTTTAATTCTACTCTATTACTTCTCAAGTTATCTACCCTTCCCTTCGTTTCGTTGTTAATCTTTTTATCCATTATCAGAAGGTAAGGAATTGCTACGATCACAACTAACCATACTATAAGCACCACTACCAGACTACATATGCATATAGCACAGCATCTTTTACAACATTTCCGTTTCGGTCTCCCAGAAACTCTGTCGTCAGGCATTTTGACAAGGAAGATTTCTCTTCTTATCTTTCTTTCAAGACTTTAACGTTTATCAGGGTGGTTTTATTTCTTTCTCATAAGTCAGTTCTGCACTTGTTCCTTCGTCACCACGTTCACTTGACTCTGAACTCTCGTAGTCTTCAAGGATTATATAAGTCCAATCAAGGACCTTTAAATTTATTGTTCACAAGTTTCAGTCTTTTGCTTTTTCGTTTTACAGTTCCACTTGTCTTGTCCAGTTAGGCTTGTTACTTCATTTACTTGTTCTGGATCTTCACTTCTGGTTTCTATATGGTATTTCACTCTTTTAATGACACTAGGCCAATGGTCACCTTTTCTGACCTTCTTTGTTTGCACTGTCTCTTCACTTCTTATTTCATCTTCAGAAATTCTTTTATTTTCAAGTTGTGGCACAGTTTGTTTTTCTTCGATTTTAGTTTCTTCTTCTATTTGTTCTTTTTCAGGTCTTATTGGTTTTTCTTCAGTTGCTCCACTGTGAGTTTCTAGTAACTGACCTTGTTCAGGATTTACGTCTTCATGCTTGAGTTTCTCGTGACCTTCTTCTTCCTGAATGTATTTTCCTAGACCTAACTGATTCTGATCAGGGCTTATTGCACTTTGTACTTCTGCAGCCTGACCCCGTTCTTTTAAACCTGTTTGTCCCTGCTCAAATTTTGTTGTTTCGTTGTCGATTTGAGCCCAATTTCCTCTCCCTATCTGGTCCTGCTCATGTTCTCTTATTGTTTCATTTTCCTCATCCTGAGCTGCTTCTTCTTCACCTATCTGGTCTTCCCTAATTTCTTCTAATTTTGCTCGACTTCTTGTTCTGTTGTAAACTTCTGGTATGTCAACCACTGGTATCCAGTCCTGACTTGTGCTCGGTTGTTCTTCTTCAGCTTCTCTCGAATCTCTCACCTGGGATTCTTCAGCTGGCCAACCTTCAGCCTCCTCAGTTATTGATGCTGTCTGAGGATTTTGTCCTTCAGGCTCTGGCACCCTTTTGGTGTGACTTACATGAATCCAGTTAGGCAATCCTGCACATTTCACTGCTGGGTTGGTGACTAGTATAACCTGACAAGGTTCGCCCCACCTGGGTGATAGACACGTTTCTCTAGTGTGATGCTTCACAACCACCCAGTCTCCGGGATTCAGATCATGCTCTTGCTCAGGCTATCTGGAAACTGCGTCTTCTCCAACCTGGTGAGAGACAGAATGCACTAGGTCAGCCAATCCTTTGCAATAATCCAGAACCATATCATCAGTTATGTTCAGCAGTTTACTTGTAGGTACATGTGCTTGTCTTATTGCTCTTCCCATGATTATTTCGTGTGGACTCAATCCGGTATTTCTATCAGGAATGCTTCTGAGTCCCATTAACACAAGTGGCAATGCATCTGGCCAATCTAACGATGTTGATGCACACATTTTTGCCAGTCTTGATTTTATTGTGGCATTCATTTGTTCAACAACTCCAGAAGCCTCTGGACAGTACGCACAGTGCAATTTCTGCTCAATTTGGAATGCTTCACAGATTATTCTGATCACATCGTTGTTGAAGTGACTTCCTCTATCTGATTCCAAAGTTACTGGAAAACCGAATCTAGGAATGAGTTCTCGTAGCAACAACTTTGCGACTGTAATACTGTCATTCCTTCTGGTAGGGTAAGCCTCCACCCACTTTGAAAACAGACACACTATGACAAGTACATATTTCAGTCCTTTACATGGTGGTAACTGTATGAAATCGAGCTGTAATCTCACAAAGGTACCCTCAGCTTTTCCAATTTTTCCCAAACCAATTACTGTTTTTCTTCCTGGATTATTCATTTGGTAAGTTAAACACCTTTGGCAAAGACTCTCTGCTGCAGCCCTAAACCTTGGGTTATACCAATTTTGTCTGAAGAGTCTAATCATGGCATCTCTCCCTACATGTGTGTCTCCATGATACATTCTGGCCATTTGTGAAATCAGACAGTCGGGCATGACTGGTCTGCCGTCAGCATAAACCCACACATCGTCGTCTGCTCTTCGAGAACAACCTATTTTTATCCAAGCATCTCTTTCACTCTCGTCAGCATCATCTTGCAGTCTTTTCACATCATTCCATGTTTCAGGTGGTGCATATAGCATAAGTTGGCAGCTGATTCCCATCCTTTCAACCCTTTTATTTACTGACAACCTGTTTTTGGCACAGTGTTGAGCCACCAGATCTGCATATCTGTTACCGACTACCACCCAGTCATCTCCTGACTGGTGTGCGGCACACTTCACCACCGCCAATTCTTTTGGTGATTGTATTGCTTCCAGTAGTTCTTTTACAAACTGTCCATTTTTAATAGGGGATCCTGAAGAAGTCATGAAATCCCTCTGCATCCACAGTTGGCCAAAATCATGCACGACCCCTTAACCATATTGACTATCAGTAAATATGGTCACTTTCTGATTCCTCCCAATTTTGCAGGCTTTAATTAAAGCAATTAATTCAGCTACTTGTGCAGATTTGACTCCTGGTAAATAGGATGCTTCGACTATTCCAGTCAGTTCACATACAGCATATGCTGCACTTAATTTACCATCTTCATGCCTTTGGCATGAACCATCCACAAACAGCTCCCTGTCTGGATCCCTGAGAGGCAGTTCCTGTATATCAGGACGCGGTTTGGTGCACAATTCTGTGACTTGTAAACAATCATGTTCCTCTTCATCATCTTTGACTTCCTCATGATACGGATCTGGTAGTAAAGTAGCAGGGTTTACTATTGTGCACCTAACGATAGTCACATTTTCAGCACCTAAGATTATTCTCTCATATTTAGTCAGCCGACTAGGAGTAAGATGCTGAGTTCTGGTTCTTGTCAACAGAATCACAACTGAGTGTGGGACAAACACCTTTACAGGATGTCCCATTACAATTGATTCACTTTGTTCAATGCTCAAACATGTAGCAGCTACTGCTTTTAAGCATCCTGGCAACGCTGCTGCCACTGGGTCCAATGTAGCAGAAAAATATGCTATAGGACGTCTGTCCAAACCATGTCTCTGAGTTAGGACTGAAAGTGCACAATTTTCTCTCTCATGACAGAATAACGCAAATCCTCTTGTATAATCAGGCATACCTAGGGCAGGTGCTTCACACAAAGCACTTCTCAATTTTACAAAAGCTCCTACGCTCTCATCATCCCACTCAACTGGGTCCTTTGCCTTCTTTTTCGTCATTTGAATCAAGTGGCTTCGCTAGCAGTGAAAACCCTACTATCCACTGTCGACAATATCCCACTATTCCAAGGAACATTCTCACTTCTCTTTGGGTTACAGGCATTTGCATTCTTTTGATTAATTTTACTCTCTCAGAGGTTATCCTTCTTTTTCCCTTCTCAATTTGGTGTCCTAAATATTTAACTGCTGTTGTACAGAACTGTAATTTTTCAGGTGACACTTTATGCCCTTCTTCAGCCAAGTGATTTAGTAATGCAATGGAGTCAACAACACAATCCTCTCTGGTGTTAGATGCCACTAGCAGATCGTCTATATACTGCACTAAGACTGAACTTCCTGGCATCACTAGCTTCTCTAGGCACTTTTTCAATATTTGATTAAAGATGGAAGGACTTTCCGTGTACCCCTGAGGACCACGATTCCATACATAGACTTTGTTCTCAAATTTAAATGAAAAAAGATACTGGCTATCTGGGTGCAATGGTATGGAAAAGAATGCTTGGCATAAATCAATCACAGTGAACCATTCTGCACTCCATGGTAATCTGGTATAGGATTACTGCAGGATTTGGCACTATAGGACAACAAGGTTCCACAATCTTATTTATTTTGCGTAGATCCTGAACAATCCTATACTTTCCACTAGGTTTCTTCAAACCCATGTATTGGTGAATTACAAGGGCTACTCATAACTTCTTTTAATATGCCTTGTTTTACCATTCTGTTAATTTCCTCAATAACTCCTGCTTTTACTTCTGCACTCATTTTGTACTGTCTGGTATTTGGGAAAATTGCACCTTCTTTTACAGTGATTTTTACTGGGTCTATTTTGGCCATAAGTCCTACTTCTTTCCCGGTGAAATCCCATACCATGGAATTCACTGTAGTTCTTAATTCTTCAGGTAACTCGTCTTTTGTTATCAAAGAGAACATCTCATCTACTTCTGTACCTTGTTTTGCAATCATAATTTTATATACATGGTCTTCATCCGGGGTCTGAACTGCAACACCATCCGGTGTGCAGAAAATTGTGCAATTCATTTTGCACAACAAATCTCGGCCCAGTAAGTTTACTGGACTGGAATCACACACTACAAACTGATGCATTTCTCTAAAATTTCCAATTTTTACTTCCATTGGCTCGGTAAGAGGTGTTTTAATCTTTCGATTAGCTACACCCACAACTTGGATAGCTTCTCCAGAGAGAGGAAGGTCTGGGATGTCTGCTGTTCTCACAGTAGAACGGGTAGCACCAGTGTCCAAAAGGAAAGTGATATCATTACCTCTTACTTTCCCTTCAACATATGGACCTGACTGATCTACCGGCAAGGATGCGCCAAGTACGCACTCCTTCTCCCCCTCTCTTAGGCACCGTCATTGGTTACATGGATAAAAGTCATCCTGTAAAAGAAACTGTGAAGTTACATAGTCATTCTTACCACTTCCTCCTTGATATCCGACGTCTGTACCGTGCTTTGCTCTGCTTACATTACCCTGTATAGGTGCAGGTGGCAACTGACTCTGAGGATTTACACCCTGCTGCGAGTCATTCTGCGTCTGTGGATTTAAATTATGATTTGGGCCATTATTATTTCGAATCTTTTTACATTCATCCTTCCAATGTCCCAACTTTCCGCATCCATGACAAGGAAATTTCTTTTTAGCCTCTTCTCTACTCATTCGTCCTCTCACTTTACCACCATTTCCTGTGTCACCATTCGTTCCAGAATCTTTTCCCTGATTATCAGCTGGATTATCCAAATTAATTCCCTGTCGCTCAGCCATTTTCACCTGAGCCCACATCACTTTCTCTTGCAGTTTCTTGTGCCTATCCTCAATGTCGTCTCCACAATATTTGGCATATTTCAAAATCTCGTCTATGGGTTTCCCTTGCCAGCACAAGATGTGCTGCTTAATCATCTGACAAATCTCTGGCTTTAAACCATAAACAGATCGGTAGACAAACTGACTCATATTTTTATCTCCAATGTCCTCAAACCCACTATACTGTTTGAATACCTGCAATAAACGTTCATAATAGGCATGTACTGATTCATTTGCTTCTTGGGTAGTCCTGTCTATTTTCACCCAATCTGTTTCTTTTGGTGGTATTTTCCCTTTCAGGTAAGTTATCACCTGCTGATACTTTTTCATCACATCACTTGATGGAGCACCTGTCTTTGGATCTCTAGGATACTCTTCACTCGGCCAGTCAACCGTAATCTTACAATCTGTCCACAAATCGGCATGTACCACTATGTCGAACAAACCATCTAAGTCCTTTAACAATACCTTTGACACTTTCACAAACCTCTCAACCTGCTTGTACCATTCAATTGGCTTTTCTCTCAACTTTGGGAAATCATTCGTAAATGACAAAATATCCTGTCTACTCCATGGGACATGTACATAACCTCCTCCAGGTACTTCTCGCATCGGGTACATCTGATCTGCTTTCCCTGTTTCTTTCAATAAATATTCAGAAGTTGTTCTACTGTACCGTGCCTCTTCCTTTTTCTTTGTCCATCTAGCTTTCCATTTATCTAGATCTCCCCATTTCTGTAATACTGACATTAATTCTTTTACTTGTAGTTTTCGGCCAGAGGCATTCATATTTTCTAAATCCTTGTCAGAAAAGTCTGCTCTATAGGGCTTCTGTAACACCTTTGACTTCCCTATTTCAATTCCCATCTGTAAGGCCAAATCTGATAATTTCTCATGAAATATTTTTACATTTCTAGTGATGCTTCTGCATACAAATAATAGCTCTTCTTCATCGTAAGTGTTTAAACGATCTACTCACACAATTTCCTGCTATCATTTCTTCTAACTCAACTTTTAATTTATATATATCCATGATCTTTGGGGTGAACTCTGTCTGTCTGATCCTTGTGCCCACCTTTCTAAATCTTCTGGCGTTACTACTGTGGCACTTTTAGTTCCAGATGATGTTACTATGTTTACATCTTTGGAGCAACCAGGTGTTACTCTTCTAGGAGTGGTATTTACAGATCCTCGAATAGGTAAATCCATTAAGGATATCATAGATTCACAATCACTGATTTGATCATCAATTATTACAGGTTCAGGTTTAGGAATTTCTACAGGTGTAGGCATGACTAGAGGTTTCGGATAATTTACTTTGTCACCATATAAGGGAACCACTGGACCAATCGTTACAGGTATGGTCAGGGAATCAGGATGTACATTCAACTGTGTTATTTTCTGTATCAATTCCGCTCTGTTTCTGTCTATAGCTTCCTTCTCTTTATCCTGAAGTACCCTATTAACTGGTGGATTATGTAATACTTGCGGTACCAATGGTGTCTTTAAAAGTGGTGCGCTTGGGGTACATCCACTTGTCCCTTCCTGATATGGTGGCGGGTTCTTTAATATTTCTTCCATAAATTCATCTTCAGAATCTCCAAGCCCTGTCAAATGTTTTGTCTTTTCTGTGCATTTGCCTCCTAATGACTCTTCTGTCATAAATCACTGGATACAAACCCTCTGTAAGCATCGCTCTTCTCCACTGCTTCATTTGACCATCTCTTGACTCATTTTGGTATCTAGGAAAAATCCCCGATAACCCCTACTGCTCCTTGCTCGATCACGTTCGAATGCCTCGGTTTCCCACTCTTCTAAGGCTTCGTATTGAGTTAATCTTGGTCTGGGTTCTAAATCATTCATCCTCAATCTTAAATTTTGAAGAATTCTCCCATTGAAAATACCTTTCTCTGGGAATGCTAATATTCCGTCATTTTTGGTATATTCTGTCCAATTTTCTAACCATACGCAAGTATGATAACCTCTCTCCATCATCATGAATGAAGCGGGCGTTTTTGCTGGTGGAATGATAATTCCTTCTCTAGTTTTGATGGTTTATCTTTCTTAAAATAATTTTTAATCTTTTGTAAAAATGACATCTTCCTCTTTTCTCCGTACATTTTGGGTAAATCTCTGTGTATAAAATTATATTCTGCAAAACCTAGGAATCTCCTATCCGGACGAGTTCCTGTTAAAGTCGGATCGCGTTTCCACATATAATTTCCACTATCCACTAGGATTTCGACTTCTATGCTGACCAACCAATTAAATTCCAGCTAACAATTTTCTCTGAACCAATCCTAGCGCGGCTTTTCAGTGACGTCTGTCTGACGACCCCTCCTTTACAATCTGCGCTTCTCTGTCCCTCGCTGTTTCGACCAATCCCAGCGCGGCACCTGTGACGTCAGTATTACTCCTGACTACTGACCCCTCCTTTACAAGAGTCTTTCCACGCCCGCAGTTTCAACCAATCCCAGCGCGGCGTTTGGTGACGTCAGCTTCCTCTCCGGCAGCTGACCCTCCCTTTACAAAATCATACGCAAAGCTTTATTTTCTCTGCGCTTCTTATTAAAATTCAATAACAACATAAAACATTCGCTATCGTGCCAGTTTCTCTAAATTGGAAAAGATAGTTTCTCTCACACTTAGTAAAACCTTTCCGTTTACTAAACATACACTACGAGTAAAACCCTTCCGTTTACTCTTCACGTAAGCTTCAGAAATACCTGCTACTTCTTCAATGTTACCCTTTCTAGGTGATATAACATCAAATTTTTACCAGCGTATTCCTTTGCTATTACTCACACGCATAGAGTCCCTAACAAGTACTGATAGCCCTGCTTAACTTTTCAGTACTATTTCTGCCTGACAGATAACCTCACTGCAGTATGGCTTCCACTTACCATCCGCTATTCAATTTTCCCCGGGGAATTCTGGACAACATAAAACAAAACTTTTGAACAAACGGATGTTAGTTTAGAAAAATAAACTTCTCATTACCCAATTAACAAAGTACAACCATCCTCTGATAACCAGAAAACTGATCCAGCGGGTTACTAGCAACAAGCATTCATACACTGAATACTCACCTGGGCCCATTCATTCATACTACGCTAGCAATCTCCGCTGGTGGGTCAGTTGTACTCTTTATCAAAAAATCCCTGCTACCAATTACTTTTCTGATTGAAGAGTAATGACTTACCAATGGACCCTTTGCTAATTGGGAAGTTTAAAATGAGTGACATTCAATACAATTCATAATCCTGAAATAATCACTGAGTCAGGAAGTTTTAAAATGTTTATCTAAAGATTTAGCAGAGTAAAATACAGAACCACATGATACTTAATCGTATATCAAGGATGAAGCACAATAATCAATTATCGATCAATGACGGTCCCTCAGAAAGGAGAAGATAGAGACAGCAGCACAGCTAAAGGTGCATTTATATTTACCTAAAGGTGCGAGAAACCAAACCCCTTGGCCAAGGAGTTGGAAAGATAGGTCCCAGGAAGGATGAAGAGCAAAGACCTCCGGACCAGGTTCAGGACAGGACAGGTGACCTCTCTATCAACGACGCCTGCGTCGTTCCCCTCTCTGATACTTCGCTTCTCCTCGATTTCTCCCGTGTCTTCCTTCTAAATGGACTCCGCCGCCCCCACCTCAGGACCTCTCTGGACAGTGGTTCAGTCTGCAATCGATCAGCTCGTTCTGTGGTTCTCCCAGCTGACAGCCTTCATGCCAATGCTAATGCTAACTAATTAACTAATTCTATAGCTATTATACCCTTCTACACCCAGGTACCTCCCATTAATGTTTCAAAATTATGGGCCCACTACTTCTGATTGGACGGGGACAGGGGGTTGATCCTCACACCATGTCAATTTAGTTCAATTTCTTTAAGCCCATTGTTTTAAAATACCGCCCATCACAATTAATACATTTGCTTTATTTCCCACCCGTTTCCCATTGATTCCGCAATACATTTTGTATACATTTGTATCGACTTTAGGTACATTTCAGATGAACTTGTGAACCAGGCTTTGCGACCTTGGAGAGCTTCCAAGTTGACTTCATCGCTTCCTCTGGTCAGCCTTTCAGGGCGCATGTGCAGAACCAATGTCTCTCGAGCTGCAGTTCAACCAACTCAAGGCCCATTTATGAACTAATAAAAGTCAAAGAAGAAAATATTAAAATCACAAAATAAATGGTTTCACTGTATACCCACTCTATCTACTCTATTCCCATTTAATTAAAATCTATCCCGCATTAATAGCGTTAGAATACCACAGTTTTAATTGCAGCATATGCGCAAGCTTTAGCACGTGAAAACATTAAGCAGCCATTTTAATATACACTGCGCAGAAGCAAAGGTTTCCCTCCAAGCAAAGAAAGACGTCATACCACGTGATATGGTTGACACATGCGCAATGAAATTCCCGCGCTTAGCGGCCATATTGGATTAGACAAGCGTTACTTATTAGTTTTAAACACATAGGCAAGCTTCTCTAGGATGGTGTTCATGGGTGCATTTGTTAGTAGAGACATTACAAAGTTTAATAAATTAATACTATGAGAAGATTGCTTACGAGCAAGTCTCATTGTGAGTTCTTGCTCCATCAACAGTATGGATTGTAGGGTACAGCTATGTTTTCTGGGGCAAAAGGTATGCTGAACACGGAGGTACTGACAAAGACCTAGGTTTTCATCACGTGGATATTAAACGGTTTGCGCAGAGAGGATTAAAGTGGCACAAATTGATGCCTTCGGTTAAAACCTTTTTGCATCTCCAACCCCCTGACCTCATGATTGTGCACTGTGGTGGCAATGACCTAGGCATATTGACTGGGGTAGGATTGGTAATCCTAATGAAGGATACCTTTGCACAACTGATGTTTCTTTTCCCTCACACTGTCTTTGGATACTCTAATATATGCCAAAGACAGAAATGAAAGTGGTCAAACCAATTCTGTCCACAGATTGACAAAGCTAGGAAGCATGTTAATAAAGCTGTTTCTGCCTACCTCAGTGACCATAACATGGGCTCTATCTATAACAACAATCTACGTTTTGACATGCTTGACATCTACAGAAGTGATGGACTTCAATTCACAGATGAAGGGAACAGGGTGTTTCTCAATAACCTCAAGCTGTCCATCCACACAAACATGTATCTGCAACAAAGTCATAATGAGCACAACGGCTCTTCTTAGAGCCACCTTATAACCCAACAGTGAAAGATATATATTTTTAAACATATATACTCTTTATAAATATTCCCCGGATATGCAAACCCGTCGCAAATCCGCAAAACAAAAGCACAAATTCAATCTACTACAAAACATTTCACTTTTCAACTATAATTTTTAATTTGTATATTTTAATATAATTTCTAATTCTGTCAATTATAATGTGATTATGAAGTTCACTCTCACTAGCTCTATAATAAAGTTCACAACTGTACGAGTACCTCTGGAATTGTACAATATTTAATTATTTATTTAAGGTAGATCCACGACTCCTCCGCGACGTTACACTGAGGGTCGCGACTCCCACCACGTGAGAATTTAAAAAAAATTATTTAACGCCCCCACTTCTCTGGGCCGATTTCGGCCCCGGGGACCCCATCCCCCGGGGCCTGGCCAATTTTGTTTTGTATTTATTTTCAATGGAGGGGGGCCACGAGGCCCCTCTCCCGGGCCATTTTCGACCCCGGGGATTCCATCCTAAGGGCCAGGCCATTTCTTTTTTTATATATATTCTTTTAAGGGAGGGGGGCCCTCCCCAAGCCAAAAATAAAAAAAAGGGTGGGGGGCCGAGTGGTCCCCCTCATGAGCCATTGTCGGCCCTAGGGACCCCATCCCCTGGGTCAGGGCTATCTCCTTCAGGGCCTTGGGGGCTGCCTAAAGGCCCCCATGGACCTTTAGGCAGCCCCCACAGACCTGGCCGGCTCCCGCCTCCTGCGGGAGCCGGCATTGCTTTTTACCCCTAGGGAGCTGCTAAGATGCCTAGGGGTTGGAAATTAACATGGAAAAAAAACCTTTTGGGCTCCCCTTTTTCTCGGCCTCCACTTGACAAATCAACCCGAAACTTTCAACACAGCAGCTGAACTGAGTGGCGTATTAGTTATGAAAATTTTGAGAAGATTCGTCAAAGGACGCCAAAGATATTGACAACAGAAAAAACACTTTTGCTATGGAAAGGGAGTACATCTTCAGACCTTTTACACCCTCTCCAGTCTCTGCTGGTTCTTTTCTAGTACTTTATGGAAGGTGGGGGATGCACACCCGTTTTAAGTTTTGAAATTCATAATTATTTTTGCCAAATTCATTCCATGTTGCGTGCTCACTGGTAATGTGCCTTGCCCTGTTGGCACATGTGGTATAAGATACATCATCTATGGGGCGGCGGCCCATCCCCAAATCAATGGCACAGCTACTGTCACTTCTATTCAATTCTATGCAATATACTCCATTTTTCTCATAGTACTCATGTTGTAATCCAGTCTTTCACATTGGTCCCGTTTTTACCACACGCAAGGTAATGCTATTTTCAAAGGTTTCTCATGTTCAAGTTGTGTCCATCCGGACCTCTCCTCAAAAACACGTACAGACGCATTGTTTCTCCAAAGCAGTTTAATAAACCCAATGCATTTCGGGCTACCGGGGCCCTTCATCAGGGGTAACTACAAACAACAAGCAACAACAAGGAAACATTATTATTCCAATGTGTATACAAAACAAAATTCCAAATATGCATATCCCTTTCATTACACCCCAATATCCTGTAACTATCTAGTATATGGCTCAATATAAATGGGCTAACGCCCCATTTTTCAGGAACCTTTGGCACAACTTGATCCCATTTCTTTTCTCCGCCTAAAACTCTATCAGTGACTCCCACTCTTTAACACCAAGGACCCTGGACACCCCCACTATCCCTGCTACTTTACTTTCACACTCTATCAACTTGACTCTATTGTTAAACACAGAGAAACTCTCAACTCCTTCCCCTTACCCACAGATTCCACCCCCATATTTTTACCTGTCTTCCCCAAACCCTCTCTAAATTAAGCTCTACCGTGCGCGCTGCGCTATCGTCTCTCAATCAATAACCCCACATACTTTTACCCTCGAATTTTAATAAGACCCACTTTTCTACCGTCCGAGTTATTCCCAATCAACCCTTTCTAATCTTCCATAGTTATAACACCCTCATCTCGCTTTCATCTTAACTAAGCTGACAAATTTCTCTGTCTCACATACCTGCCAACAAACAAGCCGTCCTCCTCTCTTTTGCAAACGGAATGTTTCCCTTAAATTCCAACAACCCAAATTTAAACCCAGCGCTCGTATCCAAGACCCTCCCACATCGGTGATATCTAATTAACCACCTGTGCAATCCTCACCAATGCCCCGCCCTCAATGCCTCAATACTACGATTCCCATAATGCAATGCATCGGTTTAACGTTACAAGATAGTACACAGCAACAATTTATAATATGAAAGCAATATGTTTAAGCATATGTAAACACTGGAAAATATAAACCAAATGTCTCCGTGTTCATAATCAATTAGATGCCACTCGAAAAAACATGCCGGATAAACAAGATGTTCCGCCGAGCATGTGGATGACGACATGGTTCCCAAAGTTCTCAATTTTTTCTTCATTTGTAATATGGGTGCAAACCCGATAGGGCAATTACGTAATACATTATGGAAGGTGGGGGATGCACACCTGCTTTAAGTTTTGAAATTCATAATTATTTTTGCCAAATTCATTCCATGTTGTGTGCTCACTGGTAATGTGCCTTGCCCTGTTGGCACATGTGGTATAAGATACATCATCTATGGGGCGGCGCCCCATCCCCAAATCAATGGCACAGCTACTGTCACTTCTATTCAATTCTATGCAATATACTCCATTTTTCTCATAGTACTCATGTTGTAATCCAGTCTTTCACATTGGTCCCGTTTTTTCCACATGCAAGGTAATGCTATTTTCAAAGGTTTCTCATGTTCAAGTTGTGTCCATCCGGACCTCTCCTCAAAAACACATACAGACGCATTGTTTCTCCAAAGCAGTTTAATAAACCCAATGCATTTCGGGCTACCGGGGCCCTTCATCAGGGGTGACTACAAACAACAAGCAACAACAAGGAAACATTATTATTCCAATGTGTATACAAAACAACATTCCAAATATGCATATCCCTTTCATTACACGCCAATATCCTGTAACTATCTAGTATATGGCTCAATATAAATGGGCTAACGCCCCATTTTTCAGGAACCTTTGGCACAACTTGATCCCATTTCTTTTCTCCGCCTAAAACTCTATCAGTGACTCCCACTCTTTAACACCAAGGACCCTGGACACCCCCACTATCCCTGCTACTTTACTTTCACACTCTATCAACTTGACTCTATTGTTAAACACAGAGAAACTCTCAACTCGTTCCTCTTACCCACAGATTCCACCCCCATATTTTTACCTGTCTTCCCCAAACCCTCTCTAAATTAAGCTTTCACCGTGCGCGCTGCGCTATCGCTTCTCAATCAATAACCCCACATACTTTTACCCTCGAATTTTAATAAGACCCACTTTTCTACCGTCCGCGTTATTCCCAACCAACCATCAACCCTTTCTAATCTTCCCTAGTTATAACACCCTCATCTCGCTTTCATCTTAACTAAGCTGACAAATTTCTCTGTCTCACATACCTGCCAACAAACAAGCCGTCCTCCTCTCTTTTGCAAACGGAATGTTTCCCTTAAATTCCAACAACCAAAATTTAAACCCAGCGCTCGTATCCAAGACCCTCCCACATCGGTGATATCTAATTAACCACCTGTGCAATCCTCACCAATGCCCCGCCCTCAATGCCTCAATACTACGATTCCCATAATGCAATGCATCGGTTTAACGTTACAAGATAGTACACAGCAACAATTTATAATATGAAAGCGATATGTTTAAGCATATGTAAACACTGGAAAATATAAACCAAATGTCTCCGTGTTCATAATCAATTAGATGCCACTCGAAAAAACATGCCGGATAAACAAGATGTTCCGCCGAGCGTGTGGATAACGACATGGTTCCCAAAGTTCTCAATTTTTTTCTTCATTTGTAATATGGGTGCAAACCCGATAGTGCAATTACGTAATACATTATGGAAGGTGGGGGATGCACACCCGTTTTAAGTTTTGAAATTCATAATTATTTTTGCCAAATTCATTCCATGTTGCGTACTCACTGGTAATGTGCCTTGCCCTTTTGGCACATGTGGTATAAGATACATCATCTATGGGGCGGCATCCCATCCCCAAATCAATGGCACAGCTACTGTCACTTCTATTCGATTCTATGCAATATACTCCATTTTTCTCATAGTACTCATGTTGTAATCCAGTCTTTCACATTGGTCCCGTTTTTACCACACGCAAGGTAATGCTATTTTCAAAGGTTTCTCATGTTCAAGTTGTGTCCATCCGGACCTCTCCTCAAAAACACGTACAGACGCATTGTTTCTCCAAAGCAGTTTAATAAACCCAATGCATTTCGGGCTACCGGGGCCCTTCATCAGGGGTAACTACAAACAACAAGCAACAACAAGGAAACATTATTATTCCAATGTGTATACAAAACAACATTCCAAATATGCATATCCCTTTCATTACACCCCAATATCCTGTAACTATCTAGTATATGGCTCAATATAAATGGGCTAACGCCCCATTTTTCAGGAACCTTTGGCACAACTTGATCCCATTTCTTTTCTCCGCCTAAAACTCTATCAGTGACTGCAGAAAAAAATTGAGAACTTTGGGAACCATGTCGTCATCCACACGCTCGGCGGAACATCTTGTTTATCCGGCATGTTTTTTCGAGTGGCATCTAATTGATTATGAACACGGAGACATTTGGTTTATATTTTCCAGTGTTTACATATGCTTAAACATATCGCTTTCATATTATAAATTGTTGCTGTGTACTATCTTGTAACGTTAAACCGATGCATTGCATTATGGGAATCGTAGTATTGAGGCATTGAGGGCGGGGCATTGGTGAGGATTGCACAGGTGCTTAATTAGATATCACCGATGTGGGAGGGTCTTGGATACGAGCGCTGGGTTTAAATTTGGGTTGTTGGAATTGAAGGGAAACATTCCGTTTGCAAAAGAGAGGAGGCGGCTTGTTTGTTGGCAGGTATGTGAGACAGAGAAATTTGTCAGCTTAGTTAAGATGAAAGCGAGATGAGGGTGTTATAACTATGGAAGATTAGAAAGGGTTGATGGTTGGTTGGGAATAACGCGGACGGTAGAAAAGTGGGTCTTATTAAAATTCGAGGGTAAAAGTATGTGGGGTTATTGATTGAGAGACGATAGCGCAGCGCGCACGGTTGAGCTTAATTTAGAGAGGGTTTGGGGAAGACAGGTAAAAATATGGGGGTGGAATCTGTGGGTAAGGGGAAGGAGTTGAGAGTTTCTCTGTGTTTAACAATAGAGTCAAGTTGATAGAGTGTGAAAGTAAAGTAGCAGGGATAGTGGGGTGTCCAGGGTCCTTGGTGTTAAAGAGTGGGAGTCACTGATAGAGTTTTAGGTGGAGAAAAGAAATGGGATCAAGTTGTACCAAAGGTTCCTGAAAAATGGGGCGTTAGCCCATTTATATTGAGCCATATACTAGATAGTTACAGGATATTGGGGTGTAATGAAAGGGATATGCATATTTGGAATGTTGTTTTGTATACACATTGGAATAATAATGTTTCCTTGTTGTTGCTTGTTGTTTGTAGTTACTCCCTGATGAAGGGCCCCGGTAGCCCGAAATGCATTGGGTTTATTAAACTGCTTTGGAGAAACAATGCGTCTGTACGTGTTTTTGAGGAGAGGTCCGGATGGACACAACTTGAACATGAGAAACCTTTGAAAATAGCATTACCTTGCGTGTGGTAAAACGGGACCAATGTGAAAGACTGGATTACAACATGAGTACTATGAGAAAAATGGAGTATATTGCATAGAATCGAATAGAAGTGACAGTAGCCGTGCTATTGATTTGGGGATGGGACGCCGCCCCATAGATGATGTATCTTTTCTAATACTTGCCAATTTGTTTTTTGGATTGAACCGAAAACAAAAAATGGTATCTCCATGAGCAGGAATGCAAAAGAATTCCTAGGAAGAACAGGAGCAGCAGCAGGAGGACCCGCAGACCACAACACAGTCCATTGTTTGGGACACTTCTACCATTCCTGAAGGTATAAAAAACACTCATAGAAGGTCATCACTGATAAGCTGTGCCATCAAGACTTTTGAAGAGGTAAGGGAAAAATATTTGCTTTGGTACCTCATGGATTCTAAAGCATGTTAATGCTTAGCACAGCAGACAACTGCATGCAGTGAAGAGGTAATGTCAGAAGGATGAAGAAGCCTCCCCATCATCTGCTGCAGTACACATTGTCCAACATGGGATACTGTTGCTCCTGATGTTGCTACCACCTTTACCCGCATTCTGAATCCTTTGTACAAAGCGATTGCACTATACTGCATGGAATGCTGTAAATTTGTCTCTGCTGGAGAGCAAAGTATTGCAGTCAGCTGACTGCTCACCAGCAAGTCTACAAAAATTTGTTTTTTACTTTTTCAATCCAAGTTTTTCTTTTTTTAAACAGATTTTATTGCATTTAATAGTCATGCAGCGTATACATTAGCCAGGTGGCTTTTCCTAGTATGGTATTGAATGAAGTTGAAGAAAATCGTGTATAATCGCATGTATCAACAACAGTTGTGCATAACATCTCTTATGCAAACTTCGCACTCCCCTTCTGCAGATTGCTGCAAAGCCTTAAAGACGTGAACAGGATGAGTCCCGCTCCAGTCCCGGGCATTCTCCTAATCAAGATCTCGCCCAACCCACGAGCTGGCTAATGACTACCCTCAAATTCCTCTAGGTCTGCTCCGGGCTCCCCTCCCCCAGGGTTGTGCAGTATTGGACTCCTGGGAAGGGTTTGCATCAGTGGCATGGATTCCCCTGAGTCTGGTTCTGGGTCCTTCATGGTATCCACCAGTGCCTCCCAGTCCCTGGCCCTCTCAATCGAGCCTATCCCCCTTTGGGCACTCCTGAGCAAACCCTCCCTTCACATCCCGCCCATCTTTCTAGTTCCTTCTTCCACAGTGTTATTCGAGGTCCTTCGGGTAATTTCCAATGCCTCATTATTTCTTGTTTAGCTAGGATAAAGGCCTGGTCCTGGAACTTGCCAGTGACCCAAGTCTTGGAGGCGTGATTGAACAGGCCCAAGAGACAGTGGGCCGGCGTACAAGGAACAGATCACTCAATGATTGCCGCCACTGTTTTCATGACTTCGACCCAGTAATAGTGCAATGTCGGGCATGTCCAGAGCATGTGGAACAACTCCACTCCGAGTTTCCTACACCATGGGTTTCCCATGCCCTCCCTATGGAAACATTTGTTAATGCACCCCGGGGTGAGGTACGCCCTGTGTAGGATTAAGAAACTAATTAGCCTAAATCTGGCATTCCTCGATACTCCAAGTTTTGTTGCCCCTTTTTTCTTGTTTTTAGTTCCATCCCAAAACAATGTAAAAATACAAAAAGGTTAAAAAGCATTTAGAAACACAAAAAAGAGTTATAGTTAGAATCACCTTCTTGTTTAGAAGACACAAAAATATGTTGTTTGTCATGTCTGCCTCTGAACGTTATATGCCAATGCAGGCTGCATTAAAGTCCCACTCAAGTGTTATAGGTCCAAGTTATAGGTGAAGGCCTACAACAAGAGAGTGAGACTTTAACAGTTACAATAGCCTGTTATAGCGGACTATTATGCTAATAAAACATTCTGTCCCAGAGACAGAATGTCTTAATATACATTTATAGCCTGATGTCCCAGACTACACTAGCCATTGAATGCTCACTTTAATTTTATAGACCAGTACCAAAAGTGAAGGTCTGTAACAAGTGAGTGGGACTTTAATGACAATAATACTCAACGACAATGGGTTATAACGCTACTAGAATGTCCTGCTTTATAAGGATTAAACATCCTAATACACATTTATCACTTACTAAAGCAAACTAATGCTGCCATTAAATGCCTGTCACAGTGTAATAGGCCCGAACCACAGGTGAAAGACTATAACAATGGAAGGGGACTTTAATGACTAGTGTAACCTACTACAGTGAGCTTTAAGGCTAGTACAATATTCTACCCCATAAGGGCAGGGTATTCAAATTAAGGACACTTCAAAACATAGTGTACTCGCTCACAAATCTGACAGAGAAACCTGTTTGCTACATTGTCACGATTCACTCCCTGTGCTCTCATTCCCACCACCAGGGGGCCGAATTGTGGGGCTTTCCACTATTCTAATATGCTTCCAGACACTCCCCTTTATGCATATCCTGACTTCCAGGCATTTGGACATCATTTAGGAATTGACATCCGTTCCCAATCCATGCCGGGTTTTGTGGAAGCCAGTCTGCTCATGCTGGAAACTCCATTACCTATAATCCCCTGCTCACTGCTTTGTCTCCACCCCTGCAGGCCAAGGATGGGTGGAGGAATTCAGCTCACCTGTGGCTGGCTGCTGCTAGCCTGCTCACACCTGATGTGCATGAGTACTGTGAGCTCTTTTAAGCCCCAGCTCCCTTCAGCCCAGTGTTGGTCATTGTAGCTGTTTTCCGGTGAGACCGATCCTTGTTTCCTGAGCTTTTAATATTCCTTGATTCCTTAGCTAGAGTTAATCCTTGTTCCTTAATTCCTGAGCTATAGCTATTACTTGTGCCTGAATTAGCACTGCCTGCAGTGCTACCTTGTTTCCTGAATTCCTGAGCTATAGTTATTCTTTGTTCCTGTTCCTGGGCTTCAGCTATTTCTTGTTCCTGATTTGCACTGCTTGCAGTGCTCTCTTGACTCCTTGTTTCCTGAGCTGTAGCTATTTCCTGTTTCCTTGAACCAGTACTGCCTGCAGTGCTACCTTGACTCCTGAAGCTTTAGTAATTCTCTGTCCCTGAACTAGCACTGCCTGCAGTGCTATCTTGACTCCTGAAGCTTTAGTAATTCCCTGTTCCTGAACCAGCACTGCCTGCAGTGCTACCTTGACTCCTGAGCCTTAGCTCAATTCTTGTTCCTGCCCCAGCACTGCCTTCTATGCTACTTTGTTTTCTTGATTCCTGAACCTGCACTATTCTAGTATACCCTTGTAGCCTCCCCTTCTGCATATCCTTTTCCAGTCCCTGCCTTTATTCCCATTTCCTTGGTTCCAGTTCTAGTTTGCTGTCTTTCTATTCTGCTGTCTTGCTTCCTTTACCTTGTATGATTGTTACCTGCTTTCTGCCAAGTGTGCCTTGTGATTTTGTTCCTTTCCTGTTAAGCACTCCTCCTTGCTAGCTCCTTGTCTATTCTGCTTGTGTTTAGTCTACCCCTTTACTGTTATTGTTACTGCCTTGCGTGTTCCTGTTTGATCGCCAGGATCCGTGGGCACAGCTGGCTACCTAGGTGGTGTTTCTTGTTCACTGTGAGTATTGTCTTTGAGTTAGTTATAACATCACCATAGGTATAAGTTCCACAGACCCTGCCTTTGCATACATATCCTATATGTGGGTATTTTCAGTCAGTATCTGTAACAGCAATTGTGGGTGAGGAACTTACTGAGCTTCAGTCTTACCGTGTGGAGCTCCTGAGTGCTTTACCCAGGGCCGGACTGGCTACCGGGCATTTTGGGGTGCTGCCAAGCTGGGGGCTGATTTAGTTGATGGGGACCTGCGTGTGCTTAAAACCATTTGTTTTGCTTTGTTTATTTAGAAGCACACGCAGGTTCCCATCAACGAAATCAGCCCCCACCGTAGTGAAATCAGCCCCCAGCTTGGCAGCACACCAAAACACCCTGTAGCCAGTCCGGCTCTGGCTTTACCCCACATTCCCTTTATTATTAATGTTGTATTATATATATGTCTTGCACGTCCGTCCTGGGTGTAGTTAGTCTGAATGCTAAATTTCCTTGTGAGTGCCCTTCCTTTCTGAGTCTTAGCCATCTTGTACAGGCTTCCCCTTTGGATCCCTTTTTCTCCTCTGACTCCTTGTGTGATCCTGGGCAGCGCTGCACTACTCTTTCTGTGCACGGTACGTTTTCTACCCAGTCCCCAGTCCTTGCTCAAGTCTCTGACTGTGTTCCCAACATAGTCCCGGACAGTCCCTGACACACGTTCTTGGTTCTCCGACCTCTGTTAGAAATCAATAGAATATTATTATTTCATCAAGAGAGACCATATCAGCTCCATTGGCAAAAAATCTATGCATACTTTTCCACCTTAACCCTATAATAGTCTGCTCTGTTTCATTAAGATTTCCAAAGAGTTGTTGTGGGAAGGAAGAGTGAGTCAATTCAGTTTCACTTTGTATTTTCTTTTCTCACCTTCTCCAGTGGTCACGCATACCACAAGATGTAACAGCTCTAGAACTGATTAAACATTAAATAATATTCTGTTTTTGTTGGCCTACACTCAAACTTCAATTTACATGTTTTCATAAGTTATTAATGTACTGTTCCACATAGTTTTTCCAACTTGAATAGCACATTCATTTTCAGTACATGATTATAGTGCAAAGTGCATTTTCTGTGTGGTTTCTAAAGGCGCATTTCACCTCTTTGGTTGGTCTAGATTCAGCCTACATTTTCAACCATTTCTGAACTGTCTTTCCTAGGGTTTCTGCATGTTTTCAGCTCTAATTCATTTCTCAGGACATAATAGAGGAAGGTAAGGAAGCCTATAAATGGAATAATTTGCACCTGCCTGATACACAAATGCAAACCATGCTATATCTGTAGTCTGTGTACTTTCCACTTTCCACCTTGTTCTAATCTACTCTGTCAAACTCCTATGTTTGGAAGCAGGAGAGAAGAACTTTATTTTTGGTCTGGATGCTCTTCTCTCACCCACTGCACTCATCACACAAATCACAAAACCTTAAAGTTCTACAGCTGTCTACAAATTACATAATTTTCAATAATTTTCTGGCTAAATTTCAGACTTCAGTTTGCATGTTTTCATGAGTTCCTAATGACTACTCCACATGCTTTTATCAACATAAACTACTGTTTTTACTAATTCATATGTATTAGTTGTACACCGTACTCATGTTGGTTGGACAAGTAAGGAGCAAAGTAACTATTCATTTCACTCTGTAAAGCTGAATCTCACCACTTTGGTAGGCCTAGCTGTAGACCACATTCTGCACTCTTTCTGAAGGTTGTTTCAAAAGAGTTCCACAGGGGTTCAGCTGCAACTTTTTTCTCAGATCATAAGAGGCGAATGTAAAGATGTCTGTAGATGGAAATGTTGCTACTCCAAACTATGCTAAATATGTACAATGCGCACTTTCCCACCTCCAACCCGGTGCTGATCTGCTCTGCTTAATTATGAGGTTTCAGACAATTATATTTGAAAGCAGGGTTGAGTAACTTCATTTTTAGCCTGGTTTGTCTTCTCTCACCTACTGCAACACCAACAAACCTCATGGGTTTAAAGTTTTATAGCTGTTTACGCATCAAATAATTTCATTAGTTTTCAGACCTATTTTCAAACTTCAGCTTGCATGTTTTTACCGGTTAGTTACATGCTATTCCACATAATTTTCTCAGACTCAAACAACAGTTTCTACTTCTTCCGATGTTGTAGTGGTAGAACTTACACACGATGAGTAGAGTAATAAGGTGCAAAGTAACTGTTCTCTCCACTTTGTAAAGCAAAATATTCCCACTTCGGCAGGCTTAGCAGCAGCCCACCTTTTGCACTCATTCTAAAGGGTGTTTCCAAAGAGCTCTATGTGGGTTCAGCTCCAATTTGCTTTTTAAGGACATAAGAGAGGAAGGTAAAGTTGTTTGTAATGCTTTGAAGCTCCCTAACACCTGAATCTAAACCATGCTAACTTTGTGCAACATGCACTTTCTCAGCTTCAAACCTGTGCTGAACTGCTCTGTTCAATTATAAGGGTTCAGACACCTATGTGTGGAAGCAGCAGTGAGCGACTTCATTTTTAGTCTAGATTCTCTTCTCTCACCCACTGCAATCATCACACAAACCACAAAAACTTAAAGCTCTGCAGCTCTCTACACATTAAATAATTTTCAATAGTTTTCTGGACACTTTTCAGACTTCGGTTCACATTTTTCACAAATTAGTAACAAGCTATTCCACATACTTTTCTCAGACTTGAACCACTGTTTCTACTTCCTCAGATTTAGTAGTTGTGTACCTTGTTTGCGTTGGGTGGACTGGTAAGGTGCAAAGTAACTGTTCACTCGATTTTGTAAAGCTGAATCTTACTACTTCAGTAGCCCTTGTAGCAGCCCACTTTTCACACTATTATATATGTATTTTTATTTATTTTTTAAATCCCACTCAGAG
Source organism: Calotriton arnoldi (assembly GCA_963921515.1). NCBI lineage: Eukaryota > Metazoa > Chordata > Amphibia > Caudata > Salamandridae > Calotriton > Calotriton arnoldi. Next base: position 892,336 of record CAWUFW010006266.1, on the reverse strand, counting down.
TCCCTTTTCCATTAACCCCTTATGTTCCTTTACTTCTACCCGCCCCTGAATCCTAAAAAACCATTACCTCGCTATTTCTGTACCATCCCCTAAACCCTAATACCCCTTACCTCTCATTACCTCTACCCACCCCTGAATCGTAAAAATTATTTACCCCTATTTACCTCTACCTGCCTCTGAACCCTAAATACCCCTTACCTCCTTTTACCACTATGCACTCCAGAGCCATAAAACCCCTTTACTTTCCTTTACCTCTGCCCACCCATAGCCCTAAAATACCCTTACCTCCTTTTACTTCTAACCACTAGTGAACCTTAATAAAACGTTTGCATCCACCTGCCCCTGAACCCTAAAAATCCCTTATGTCCCTTTACCGCTGCCTACCCCTGTCCCCTAAAAAAAGCCTAATATTCTTTGCCCCAACATGCCCCTGAATGCTAAAAACCTTTAACCCCCCCCCCTTTATCTCTCTTTGGACCTAAGACCTAAAAACACCACCCCATAACCCTGAACCCCCCCCTTATTTAAATAACATTAAAAATATGTCATTTAACCCCTTCGATGCTCATGACGGAATGGTTCCGTCATGAGCATCGGTGCCCCTGTGCTCATGACGGAACCATTCCGTCATGAGGCCAGAGGCACAAATCCCTCTGCTGCAGACAGCAGAGGGATTTCTCTTTCACCCCTTGACCTTGGCAGCTGGGGAATTGCTTCCCCAGCTCCCGAGGCCCCTCCCTGGTTTCTGTGCCATGAGGATCAGCGCGCACGTCGCGCTGTCCTCATTGCACAGAAAACGAAACTGAAATGAGCCTTTAGGCTCATTTCAGTTTCACTTTCTATGTGCTCAGGGGCTATCTCAGCCCCCCGGGCACGTAGAAAGACAGGAGAGGTATCATTGGAAAGGGGAGAATCTCCCTTTCCAATGGTACCTCACCAGTGGATCTCTGCTTGGGGATCGCCCCAGGAGGGCGATCCCCAAGCAGGATCCACCCACTAGACACCAGGGAGGGGGAGCGGCCCCTGGGCAAGGGCATTTGCTCCCCCCAATTTTGTTTTGGTGCTATTTAGACTTTTTGCCCCCCCCGGGGGGGCAAAAAGCCCACTAGACCCCAGGGATATTTTTGTTTCCCCATAATTTATTAGGGTGGGGGCTGCCCATAAAGGGCATGTCCATGCCCCCACCCCACAAAATGTACAGCCTTTCTGCCCCCCCTGGGGGGCAGTTGGGGGCAGTATCCCCCAATCTGCCCCCCCGGGGGGGCAAAAAGCCCACTATACGCCAGGGATTTTTTTTTTATTATAATTTGTGTTGGGGGCTGACCAATATGGGCATGCCCATGCCCCCACCCACCCCCGCAAAATGACAGCCTTTCTGCCCTCCTGGGGGGCAGCTGGGGGCATTAGCCCCAAATCTGCCCCCCCAGGGGGCAAAAAGCCCAGTAGACGCCAGGGATTTTATGGGCAAATTTTAATTAGGTTGGGGGCATTGGAATGCCCATTTTGGGCAGCCCCACCCTAATTAAAATTTGCCCAAAACTCCCTGGCGTCTAGTGGACTTTCTGCCCCCCTGGGTGGCAGATGGGGGCATTAGCCCCCAATCTGCCCCGCCGGGGGGCAAAAGCCCACTAGACGCCAGGGATTTTTGGGGGCAAATTTGAATTAGGGTGGGGGCTCCCAAAATGGGCATGCCCATGCCCCCACCCCCTCCCCGCAAAAATAACATCCTTCCTGCCCCCCCGGGGGAAAAAGCCCACTAGGCGCAAGGGATTTTTTGGGGCAAATTTTAATTAGGGTGGGGGCATTAGCATGCCCGTTTTGGGCAGCCCCCACCCTAATTAAAATTTGCCCCAAAAACTCCCTGGCATCTACTGGGCTTTTTGCCCACACTGGGGGGCAGATTGGGGGCATTAGCCCCCAATCTGCCCTGCCGGGGGGGGGCAAAAAGCCCCCTAGTCGCCAGGGATTGTTTTTGGGCAAATTTGAATTAGGGTGGGGGCTGCCCAAAGTGGGCATGCCCATGCCCCCACCCCATCCCCACAAAAATTACAGCCTTCCTGCCCCCATGGGGGCAGATGGGGCAGTAGCCCCCAATCTGCCCCCGAGGGGCAAAAAGCCCACTAGATGCCAGGGATTTTTTGGGCAAATTTTAATTAGGGTGGGGGCAATGGCATGCCCGTTTTGGGCAGCCCCACCCTAATTAAAATTTGCCCCAAAAACTCCTGGCGTCTAGTGGGATTTTGGCCTCCTGGGGGCAGATGGGGGCATTGGCCCCCAATCTGCCCCGCCGGGGGTGGCAAAAGCCCACTAGACGCCAGGGAGTTTTGGGGGCAAATTTGAATTAGGGTGGGGGCTCCCAAACGGGCATGCCCATGCCCCCACCCCCTCCCCCACAAAAATAACAGCCTTCCTGCCCCCCTGGGGGCAGATGGGGCAGTGGCCCCCTATCTGCCCCCGCGGGGCCAAAAGCCCACTAGAAGCCAGGGATTTTTGGGCAAATTTTAATTAGGGTGGGGGCATTGGCATGCCCGTTTTGGCAGCCCCCACCCTAATTAAAATTTGCCCAAAAACTCCCTGAGCGTCTAGTGGGCTTTTGCCTCCTGGGGGGCAGATGAGGGCATTAGCCCCCAATCTGCCCTGCCGGGGGGGCAAAAGCCCACTAGACGCCAGGGAGTTTTTGGGACCAAATTTGAATTAGGGTGGGGGCTCCCAAAACGGGCATGCCCATGCCCCCACCCCTTCCCCCGCAAAAATAACAGCCTTCCTGCCCCCCTGGGGGCAGATGGGGCAGTAGTCCCCAATCTGCCCCTGCGGGGGGCAAAAAGCCCACTAGACGCCAGGGATTTTTTGGACAAATTTTAATTAGGGTGGGGCATTGGCATGCCCGTTTTGGGTAGCCCCCACCTAATTAAAATTGCCCAAAACTCCCTGGCGTCTAGTGGACTCCTGGGGGGCAGATGGGGGCATTAGCCCCCAAACTGCCCCGCCGGGGGGGGCAAAAAGCCGACTAGACGCCAGGGATTTATTTTTGGGCAAATTTGAATTAGGGTGGGGCTGCCCAAAACGAGCATGCCCATGCCCCCATCCCCTCCCCGCAAAAATTACAGCCTTCCTGCCCCCCTGGGGAGCAGATGAGGCAGTAGCCCCCAATCTGCCCCCGGGGGCAAAAAGCCCACTAGACACCATGGATTTTTGGGGCAAATTTTTATTAGGGTGGGGGCTGCCCAAAACGGGCATGTCAATGCCCCCACCCCCCACCTGCAACAATTACAGCCTTTCTGCCCCCCTGGGGGAAGATGGGGGCAGTAGCCCCCAATCTGCCCCCCAGGGGGCAAAAGCCCACTAGAAGCCAACGATTACGCTGGCTTTTTTATGTGTGGGGGTGGGGGCTGCTCAGAATGGGCATACCAATGCCCCTACCCCCAAAAAATAGCCACAGTGTTTCTGCTCCCCCTGGGGGCATATCGGAGCAACCCCACCCCCTGATATCCCTCCCCCAGGGCGGCAGAAAGCTGACTAGGAACGGATTTGTTTTTAGCAGTATGCCTACCTGTGGATGTTGGGCCCTAGCGCAGCCGGCACATAGGGAAACCTGGCAAACCTGTACATTTTTGAAAACTAGACACCCAGGGAATCCAGGATGGGGTGACTTGACTGGCTCTCACCAGGTTCTGTTACCCAGAATCCCTTGCAAACCTCAAAATGTGTATAAAAAAACACATTTTCCTCACATTTCTGTGGTGGAAAGTTCTGGAATCTGTGTGGATCCACAAAATTCCATGCACCCCGCATTCCCCAAAGTCTTCCGAGAAAAATGGTACCTCACTTGTGTGGGTGGGTCAAGTACCCGCGACAGGCAAGGGCCCAAAACCTAGTGAGGCGACATCAAAATTACCTATCACAAACCAACCTGGTTTTGCACGGGGAGTTACCTGGATTTTTGGCCCCGGGGTCGTTGGCCATCTAGGGAAACCTACAAAACCCACACATTTCTAAAAACTAGACACCCGGGGGATTCCAGGGAGGTATGGCTTGTGTGGATCCCCCAACGTTTTCTTACCCAGAATCCACTGCAAACCTCAAATTTAGCTTTAAAAAATCACTTGTGGCATCACCGGGCTGACACAAATTTCCTACCAGCCAGCGTTCCCCCTGGTCTCCCGATAAAAATGGTGCCTCACTCGGGTGGGAGGCCCAAGTACCCGCGACAGGCAAGGGCCCAATACGTATTGAGGCAACATCAAAATTGCCTATCACAAAACCACCTGGTTTTGCAAGGGGGGTCCCATGACTTTTTGGCCCGGGGCTCGGCGGCCACCTAGAGAAACCTACCAAACCCACACATTTCTGAAAACTAGACACCCGGGGGATTCCAGGGAGGTATGGCTTGCGTGGTTCCCCCAACGTTTTCTTACCCAGAATCCCCTGCAAACCTCAAATCATTTTACTTGGGAGAACAAGGGGAACGCTGGGTGGTAGGACGTTTGTGCCGGCATGGTGATTCCACACAAAAATATGTGGAAAATGTGGTTTTTTCAGCTAAATTTAAGATTTGCATTGCATTCTGGGTAGGAAAACTTTGGGGGATCCAGGCAAGCCATACCTCATTGGACTCCCCCGGGTGTCTAGTTTTCAGAAATGTTTGGGTTTGGTACTTTCCCAAGATGGCCGCCGAGTCCGGGGCCAAAATCTCAGATGCCCCCCCCCCAAAACCAGGTAGTTTTGCTATAGGTAATTTTGAAGTGTCCAGAGTACGATTTGGGCCATTTCCTGTTGCAGCCACTGTGCCTACCCACACAAGTGAGGTACCATTTTTATCGGGAGACCTGGGGGAACGCTGAGTGGGAGGAAATTTGTGGATCCACGCAGATTTCAGAACTTTCCACCACAGAAATGTGAGAAAAAAGTGAATTTTTCAGTGAAATTTGAGGTTTGCAGGGGATTCTGGGTAGGAGAATGATGGGGGACCCACGCAAGCCATACCTTGCTGGACTCCCCCGGGCGTCTAGTTTCCAGAAATGTGTGGGTTAGGTAGGTTTCCCTAGATGGCTGCCGAGCCCCAGGCCAAAAACTCATGGGACCCCCATGCAATACCAGGTTGGTTTGTGATAGGTAATTTTGATGTCGCCTCAATAGCTTTTGGGCCCTTGCCTGTCGCGGGTCCTTGACCCACCCATGCAAGTGAGGTACCATTTTTATCGGGAGACCTGGGGGAACGCTGGGTGGGAGGAAATTTGTGGATCCACGCAGATTCCAGAACTTTCCACCACAGAAATGTGAGAAAAAAGTGAATTGTTCGGCGAAATTTGAAGTTTGCAGGGGATTCTGGGTAGGAGAATGATGGAAGACCCACGCAAGCCATACCTCGCTGGACTCCCCCGGGTGTCTAGTTTCCAGAAATGTGTGGGTTAGGTAGGTTTCCCTAGATGGCTGCCGAGGCACGGGCCAAAAACTCATGGGACCCCCCATGCAAAACCAGGTTGGTTTGTGATAGGTAATTTTGATGTCGCCTCAATAGCTTTTGGGCCCTTGCCTGTCGCAGATCCTTGACCCACCCATGCAAGTGAGGTACCATTTTTATTGGGAGACCAGGTTGAATACAGGGTGGAAGGAAATTTGTGGATCCACGCAGATTGCAGAACTGTCCACCACAGATATGTGGGGAAAATGTGTTTTTTTTGACAGTTTTTTAGGTTTGCAAAGGATTCTGGGTAACAGAACCTGATGGGAGGCAGTCAAGTCACCCCTTTCTGGATTCCCCTGGGTGTCTAGTTTTCAAAAATGTATAGGTTTGCTAGGTTTCCCTAGGTGCTGGCAGAGCTATGGTTAAAAAACTACAGCTAGGCACTTTGCCAAAAAAAGGTCATTTTTCACTGCGAAATTGAGGTGTGTCCACGTTGCGTTTTGCGCCGTTTCCTGTCGCGGGCACTAGGCCGACCCACACAAGTGAGGTACCATTTTTCCCGGAAGACTTTGGGGAACGCGGGGTGGGTGGAAATTTGTGGATCCACGCAGATTCCAGAACTTTACACCACAGAAATGTGGGGAAAATGTGTTTTTTTTTACAATTGTTTAGGTTTGCAAGGGATTCTGGGTAACAGAACCTGGTGGGAGACAGTCAAGTCACCCCATCCTGGATTCCCCTGGGTGTCTAGTTTTCAAAAATGTATAGGTTTGCTAGGTTTCCCTAGGTGCCGGCAGAGCTATGGTTCAAAAACTACAGCTAGGCACTTTGCCAAAAAGGGTCATTTTTCACTGCGAAATTGAGGTGTGCCCACGTTGCGTTTTGCGCCGTTTCCTGTCGCGGGCACTAGGCCGACCCACACAAGTGAGGTACCATTTTTCTCGGAAGACTTTGGGGAACGCGGGGTGGGTGGAAATTTGTGGATCCACGCAGATTCCAGAACTTTCCACCACAGAAATGTGGGGAAAATGTGGTTTTTTTGACAATTGTTTAGGTTTGCAAGGGATTCTGGGTAACAGAACCTGGTGGGAGGCAGTCAAGTCACCCCATCCTGGATTCCCCTGGGTGTCTAGTTTTCAAAAATGTATAGGTTTGCTAGGTTTCCCTAGGTGCCGGCAGAGCTATGGTTAAAAAACTACTGCTAGGCACTTTGTCAAAAAAGGGTCATTTTTCACTGCGAAATTGAGGTGTGCCCACGTTGCGTTTTGCGCCGTTTCCTGTCGCGGGCACTAGGCCGACCCACACAAGTGAGGTACCATTTTTCTCGGAAGACTTTGGGGGACGCGGGGTGGGTAGAAATTTGTGGATCCACGCAGATTCCAGATCTTTCCACCACAGAAATGTGGGGAAAATGTGGTTTTTTTGACAATTGTTTAGGTTTGCAAGGGATTCTGGGTAACAGAACCTGGTGGGAGGCAGTCAAGTCACCCCATCCTAGATTCCCCTGAGTGTCTAGTTTTCAAAAATGTATAGGTTTGCTAGGTTTCCCTAGGTGCCGGCAGAGCTATGGTTCAAAAACTACAGCTAGGCACTTTGCCAAAAAAGGGTAATTTTTCACTGTGAAATTGAGGTGTGTCCACGTTGCGTTTTGCGCCGTTTCCTATCACGGGCACTAGGCCTACCCACACAAGTGAGGTACCATTTTTCTCGGAAGACTTTGGGGAACGTGGGGTGGGTGGAAATTTGTGGATCCACGCAGATTCCAGAACTTTCCACCACAGAAATGTGAGGAAAATGTGGTTTTTTGGACAATTTTTTAGGTTTGCACGGGATTCTGGGTAACAGAACCTGGTGGGAGCCAGTCAAGTCACCCCATCCTGGATTCCCCTGGGTATCTAGTTTTCAAAAATGTATAGGTTTGCTAGGTTTCCCTAGGTGCCGGCAGAGCTAGGGTTAAAAAACTACAGCTAGGCACTTTGTCAAAAAAGGGTCATTTTTCACTGTGAAATTGGGGTGTGTCCACGTTGCGTTTTGCGCCATTTCCTGTCGCGGGCACTAGGCCTACCCACACAAGTGAGGTACCATTTTTCTTGGAAGACTTTGGGGAACGCGGGGTGGGTGGAAATTCATGGATCCACACAAATTCCAGAACTTTCCACCACAGAAATGTGGGGAAAATGTGTTTTGTTTTACAAAATTTTAGGTTTGCAAGGGATTCTGGGTAACAGAACCTGGTGAGAGGCAGTTAAGTCACCCCATCCTGGATTCCCCTGGGTGTCTAGTTTTCAGAAATGTATAGGTTTGCTAGGTTTCTATAGGTGCCCGCAGAGCTAGGGTTCAAAAACTACAGCTAGGCCCTTTGCAAAAAAAGGGTAATTTTTCATTGTGAAAATGTGGTGTGTTCACGTTGGGTTTTGAGCCATTTCCTGTCGTGGGCACTATGCCTACCCACACAAGTGAGGTACCATTTTTATCGGGAGACTTAGGGTAATTCAGATTTGTAAAGCAACTGTTATTACCTATTGACTTTTGATGCATTCTGCCTTCCAAATGAAAGACATTGTGTAAAAAAGAAGTAATTTTAAAAAATGACCGATAATTCTCATGCTAGTATGAGTATTCCCAATTTCGGAAATGTGCAAATATCTACTGTTTCTAAACTCTATATTTTGTTCCCATTTCAGAAATCTATAGGTGTCTTTCATACCGATTTTTCCATGTATACATTTTCCCACAATAATTGCTATATACCCGGTACATAAAAAAAAACATTGCAAGACGCTGCTCAGTTATTGGCTCTGGGTTCGTCGGGTTCTTGGTGAACCTACAAGTCCTATATATCCCCACAACCAGTAAGGTCCAGCGGATGTGACGGTATATTGCTTTCAAAGAGCTGTGATAATTAGAAGAAGTTACAGGTGAAAACGTTGACACAAAAGGCTGTTTTTTTCAACTAATTTGCAATTTTTCCTATATTTAACTGTTAGTTTCTATAAAGAAACCTTGATGGATCTACACAAATGACCCCTTGCTGAATTCAGAATTTTGTCTACTTTTCTAAAATGTATAGCTGTCTAGGATCCATTATTGCTTTCATACCCATTTCTACCATTAACTGGAAGGAGGTTGAAAGCACAAAAAATAGCAAAAATAGGCTATGTCCCAGAAAAATGCCAAAACTGTGTGAAAAATTTTGGTTTTCTGACAAAAGTCTGTCATTCCCTAAAAGCTGGGAAAATGGTGATTTCAGCCCCACAAACCCTTTTTGATACCATTTGCAGGGAAAAACCCAGACGCTTTTATTTGCAGCCCTTTTTCGCATTTTTCCCAAAACCCCCAAAATGTAGCTGTATTTTGGCTAATTTCTGGGACCCCTCCAGGGAATCCACAAACCCTGGGTACCTTTACAATCCCCATGATGTTGGAAAAAAAGGACGCAAATTTGGCGTGGATACCTTATGTGGTCAAAAAGTTACAGGGGCCTAAGCGCGCACTACCCCAAATAGCCAAAAAAGGGCTTAGCACAGGGGGGGAAAAGGCCTAGCAGCGAAGGGGTTAAAAAATACTTCTCTACTTGGTAAAGAACTACACTGTAAACATGCCAAAATTGGCCTGCGTGAGAGGGAGACACACAGAGATTTCTTCGTGCTCAGTATTGATGGCAGCTGGGCGTGTCCAAACATGCAAATAGGGGTACAGTGGCATCATAGAACCAGAATGGCTTCAAATGTATAATATATATAAATAAATAAACGTGTCCCTATTTGGAAACTCCTGATCAGTTATGGACTGTGTCCATTCTTCTAACTGGTAAATCCTCTAATTCCAGGGTATGTGTATATAATACGAATTACATTATGTCTTTGTCATTCATTTTCTTAACACTTGAACCCAAATCTTGCTTTAACTTCATGCTGACTTGTATTTCTCGCTGATTTGTTGTGTAATGCATTACTCCCCATACCACACTATTTTTACCTCATGCTAATGCAGCCTCTAGGAATGTGCATTTTTAGCTTAATCACCCATCTGTCTAGTTGCAGAATTTTGGGAAACTGTTAGTATTTTACTTGATCATTCATTTTTGTGAGTTTTGTGAAATTTTCGGTGAGCTATAATGACAACCTGTGTGACAAAATAGGCTGTAAACTGTTATGTTTTGCTTAGTTTCAGATATGGTGGCCTTAAAGTATTAAATATATACAACATTGTGATATGACTATTCAATTCAACAAAACAGGAAATCCTATTCTATAATGAACAAGACACCTAGGAGCTCATATACAAGGAGCTTGCACCGCCGTTGCGTTCATTTGTTTGACGCATCGGTGGCGTATTGCCTGCTCTATATTGCCCCATATTTACAAATTGACGCATAAGAGCCAATGCGTCACTTTTTGTAGGCCTGCGTAAAAAAATACCTGCACTGGAACCGGCTGTACCAGGCAGTTTATAATGTATGCAGGATAGGCGTTTCCTCATAAAAACCCACTTAGAACTGACACAGTGATATTTACAAGTTTTTCAATGTGTGACACATCTTTGAGAGCCTGGAATGTGTCAAAATTCCTACGCCTCTATAACCCAGGTGTAGGAAATGACGCAGGGGCTTTTCATTAGGAATCTAACCAGCTGAAGTCACTTTACACCCTGGAATAAGTTATTAAATCACATCCCCTCTAATAGTAGTAGGTCTACACATGTAACAATCATGTTGCAGGACATGTTGACTAACCTGGTACCATGGCACCTATGATACCATCATCCACTGCAGCATGTCATTGTGACGCTGTGTACTCCATGTAAGGGACAGGCCAGGATTGCCACAATTCCATGTAGGAATGGGTCCCGAAGTGCAGCCAAGTGTACTCCAAAGCACAACAGGTAAGTACATCCAGGACCAATGTAATGGTATACAAGGTGACTATTCCACCATTTTACAGTCTATTATATTGGTTCCCACACTTTAGGCTACTTGCATCATTTAGAACTGACGCATTGCCTCTGTTTTTTTGACGCATTGCTGAAGTTGCGTCGGTCGTTAGGCCAACTTCAGCAATGCACCCCTTTTGGGGCTGGTGCGTTGCGGCAACCTTCCCGTAGATATGTCAGAATTTCTGACGCATCCTTGGGACCTTACGCCATGGTGGTCCGTATTGTAAATATGATGCATCCATGGCGTCGTACCCTGTCTTGACGCAGTGCAGGACATTTTGAGGGATCGCTGCCACAATACAGCAATGCATCAAGACTTGTAAATGAGACCCCTTATTCTGAATAAACGTTTCCTTCAAAAACACTAAGTAGAACATCATGAAAATCAAAATAATAACCACCAGCATTGGCAAATAAAGTTGGTCTTGCAAACCCGGCTTTTTCTACCCGCAACCATTAGTTGTATTGGGTTCTGCATCTACAATTAGAAGTCTACTGGAATTTTAAAAGTGAAACGTTAAGGCCTATTTGTCTAAAGAGTCTGTTGAAACGAGGTCCCCATGACAACTATTCTTGAGTGGATTCGAAAAGGAAGGACTTACTTTACTGGTTCATAATTGTACAATAACGCTGTTTGTGGCTGCCTCCGTGCCTCCTAGGACATCGCCCAACGATAGTGCCATGTAATTAATTAAATATCCTCTAACTGTGGGAAGAGTTATTATGCAACACGGCCATTGCCAAACATTTCCTCATGTATTTGCGTAAGAAAAACTTACTCAACCTTCACCGGGCCCTCCTTTAGAGTATCCTTTTACCCAGGATCCTCTTAACGGTCCTGCTCAAAGTATGTAGAATGGCTTCCTTTACAGAACTATGTAGAGAAACTGATTATTGTGTTCATAGTACTTCCAATAAGATGGGCCCACATATAATGCTTCCGCTGCCATTTTGTGCAAAGCGAGTTATTGTCACAAAGCAGATATGAAAGGGGCGCAAAGAGAGATTCCTGCTTAATCTCTGTAATAAGGGCTTGTGAGGGTGCTAACATGGTCACCTGAATTATGCATGCCCATTGTGCTCAAATATCATAAATCGATGCATGAATGCCCTCCAAATCATTTTCAGTTCATGCACATTTATACACAGAGCTCTTGAGCGCCGCAAAGACAATTAGTCATATTTGTATGCCGGAATTAATTGAGAGTGAGATGCGGGAGGCAGCAAAAGAGAACAAAGAATGCTTTTGTCAGTTCCTCCAACTGACAGGGATAATTAGATATATGAAATTGAAATTCCTCAGCAGGGGGTTTCTGTTGACAATGAATTTTCCTTTGATTCCATTCTGTTAGTCTTTTATGCTGTCATCTGTGGCAATTTGTTATTCAGTTTGAAGCTTACAAAAAAAGCTAAGCATTCTGCTTTTATGAGTAGATGATGTCAGTTTGTACACTGCTCAGAAATAGATATTAAATGTAATCTTTAGGCAGAAAAACACAGAGCATTTAAAGAGACAGCGCTCAGCTTCTGAACTCACCAGCCAACTTAGTGTGGCGAAGCGAAACTTTGTTGACTGTGCTGCTCAGAAGTTGTTTGACTAGGCTCATTCGAACTTTTCTGATGTCTGAGCAGATTGAAAACCTTTCAAATGGCTCACAGCAATCGCGATGCAAGGCAGTTTTCATTTCATAGCAGAGGAACCGTCTAGATATATTGGTATATAGCCTTTGATATGTGGCCACAAACGTTGAAAATAAAATGTGTTATTTGGCTCCCCCCAAAAAGCTAATGTATAAAATAGTACAAATAAACCCATTCCTGGTGTCCGAATCTTGGGTTTTATTATACCATACATTCAGTAACAGGAATTAACTTCATCTTTCATGATATCCAGCCCAGTATGTTGATTCAATGCACAAACCTTTTCACATTCTTGTAAAATCACAACAATTCTGTGAAACGTTCGAACATGCTTTCAAGCAGCTTTGAATCTATAGAAGTTGTGTCCAAACTTCAGGTCAGTAAGGATAATTTGTAATCAGATTTACAAACATTGCTTACGGAGGCACACGTGTAATGGTTTGGAATTATAAACAGGCACACATACACTGGTTTGGCATTATAAATAGTTCAATAGTTTGATATCCCGAAAATGCATAAATAATACGAATCAAGAAAATGATGTACATAAAACATGTGACATCGTTGGTACAGAAAACTAGAATTCAGCCATTTCCAGGTGTCAAATATGGTGTAAGTCAAAAGGAGAAGAAGCGTGAGACACACCGACGCACAAGACTTGATATAAGGGTTTTACAGGCATCTAATGCGTACATTTCCAGATATAGACAATGGGCCTTGTAAAGAGTTGGGGGATGTGGAACCTCCCTTAAAAAGTAGCAGATTTCAAGTGCGGCCTGTTTAGAGTGAATGGAGGCCATATGCATTCCAAATAGGGTGGACGGCATCTGTCACTTTTTGGCGTATCACCAAACTCTAAGTAATTCCCTATGTCTTGAGAAAGAACATTCTAAGAGGTCAGGCTTAAAGCAGATTACCAGCCAACAAGTGAATCTCCGTCTCAATTGGTGTAATATGTAATGCCTTTGAACTTTGACTCATTCTGTATATCTGTTAGACCTGGGATCCTTGGTGTGGTTTCCCCCGTCTTTTTGCCTCTACCGGCTGCTGATCAGTGCTAAAGTGCAAGTGCTCCCTGTGTACATTGTGATTATGATTGGTTATCCATGATTGGCATATTAATTTACTGGCAAATCCCTAGTAAAGTGCACTGTGTGTGCCCAGGGCCTGTAAATAAAATGCTACTAGTGGGCCTGCAGCACTGCTAGTTCCACCCACATGAGTAGCCTCGTAAGTTTGTCTCTGACCTGTCAGTGCAGTGTCTGTGAGTAAAGTTTTAAACTGCCACTTCGACCTGTAAGTACACCCACTTGCCAGGCCCCAAACCTTCTCTTTTTCTACATGTAAGGCACCCTAAGGTAGGCCCAAGGTAGCCCCTAGGGCAGGTTGCTGTGTATGTGAAAGGTAGGACATGTGCTGGTGTGTTTTGCATGTCCTTATAGTGAAATACTGCTGATTTCGTTTTTCACTATTGCAAGGGCTATCTCTCCCATAGGTTATCATTGGAGCTGTCTTGTAGCATCTTACAAGAGTAACTTTCAATTAGGACAAGATAGAGGTTTGGACTTTGGGTTCTCTGTACTCAGGATTTAAAAATACATCTTTTAGTGAAGTTCGTTTTTAAATTGTGTGTTTGAAAATGCCACTTTTAGAAAGTCGGCATTTTCTTGCTTTACCATTCTGTGTCTCTGCCTGCCTGTGGAATCAATGTCTGGTTTAGACTGACAGGAGCTGTTTGTGCATTCACTCTAGACAGTCACACAAAGGGAGCTGAGGTGTGCCTTGCATATCCTGATGGCCCATCATCAGGCTGATGGGCCTTTCTGAGCTAGACTGGGGGGAGGAGTTGTCACTGACACCTGAATAGGGCTTTGCCTGCCCTCTCACAATGCTGTCTCCACCCCCCTGTTGTGTGTCTGGAGCCAAGGCAGGGCAAGGTAGAATCTTGTGGTCAACAAGGACTTTCCTTTGAAGTATGCCAAAAGGGGTATAAGTATTGGACCTGTAACCCCACATTTTAAGAACACTTCTGGACTGAGAATCCTGCCAAGATGAAGAGCTGAAGAGCTGTCAGGAAGAGTACTTCCCCTTTGCTGTGTGTTGCTTTGCTGGGTTGGCCTGCAGTTGCTGGTTCTGTCTGTGGGCAGTGAAAGAACTGGACTTTGCTTTCTTGTATCCTGCTTTTCCAAGGTTCTCCAAAGGCTTGTGTGTGCTTCCTCCTGTTGTAAGTCTCAGGGCCATCAACGACTTTATCTGCAGCCCCCTGAACTCCTCTGTTGGGAGTTCTGATCTGACAAGTGGTGCCAATTCCAGTTCTGGGCCCTTGAGGGTGGATTGGCTATTCAACGACTCAAGATCCACGCATCACCCTTCCAGTGCCATTTTTCCATCTGCAAGCTTGCTGTGCAGTTGAAAAACCATCGCATCACCACATTGCGGCTGAACAACGGATGCAGGGCCGTTCGCAGCCAGAAGAACCGCTGCAGCCCAAGTCCAGAGCACCGACCCCCACTATGACTTTGATGCAGGCCCTGCTGTGCTGCTGAAGGAATTGAGTAAAAACTAACTACAATGTCTCAACTGGATTCAATGAGGGAGGCAAATACATCAGCATGTACACGACATTGCAAGAAAAAGAAAGGGAGACTCCTGGTTATTTATATCAAGGTGCTCAAGGCATCATATATTTAAAGTACAAAGTTTATCATAGCAGATTTAACAGCACTAGGAGTTTAAATTGTGATGGCAATCAAGGTGGCAAAGTGCACATTGTGCTCGTGACAACAGAATAAACGGCGCAAGTGACTAGTGCAGAACCCAGCGGGCGGCGCAAAGTGACAAGGTGGTAATGAGGCTATATACAGTGATCAAAGGTTCGATACAATTAGTTATATACAATGACTGTACAAATTTTTGATTTTGAAGAACCAAAGCAAGAGATGCGCCGTAAATTGCGCTGAAAAAGAGGTCGACGGCGTTTCGGTCCTATTCATTCAGGACCATCATCAGGACCAGATTGCCCAACTTTAAAAAGTGCTGTGTACCGGCCAGGGTTCAGCTAGGCTGAAAAGAGTCCTAGATGGCTAGGTCTGCAGTGTCGGAGCCCCGATCGACTGCAAGGGTCAGTTCAAGAGAACCTAAGTTGAACACAATGATAAAACTGTACAATGGTAGTCTGAAAAATCCACCAAAGACGTAAAGGCAGGGTCGTGTCCCCAATCCGCTGCAACGGTCCAAGTAATATTACCTCAATCAAGGGCGAAGGATGATTATGGGTGTAAGAATTAGAAGAGCCCTGTTCGAATAAATCCAAGGTCTAGCAGGAACCGCCACCATCGTGTGCGGTGTGAACCGTTTGTGAAGAATTGATGCATCACCTGTGTGTGGAAATCGATGCAGCGTCTGTTTCGCTGCCGCATCGACCCGCAGTGCCTGGGTTTTCTCATGCATCGTACCTGTGCACCCAATATTCGTCAACGGAGCCCCACAGTAAAGGATCAAGACAGCGCATCTGAATTTCGCGCATTGCTTTCCCTCACAGTAAGGATTCGACGCAACACTTCTCCCAAGAAGAACTGAAGCCTCCACTCCACTGGGACTAAGGAACCGACGCATCACGTGTGTTTTCCGACACTTCCTCCCTCTGTGGCTGTTTTTTATTTGGATTTTGACACATCAAAGGCCGTTTGTGCTAAAATCACCGCATTCATAGTGTTCTATTGAGAGAAATGCTTACATTTTTAAAAAGTGATATCTTTGCTTCTATATGTTGGATTTTTGTCTTTTTGGTCTTGTTTGGTTTAGATGAAGAGTGGTTATTTTTCTAAACTGGTGTGGTGTCCATTTTTGGCATTTTCACTGGATTACTGTATGACTTATGTACAAATGCTTTGTACATTGCCTCTGAGATAGGTCTGACTGCTTGTGCCAAGATACCAAGGGGGTGAGCAGGGGTTATCTTGGATGTGTAACTCCCTGTCTAGAAGGAAGGGTCCGTACTTGGACAGGGTGCATACCACTGCCAAATAGAGACCCCCATTTCTAACAATATCTTTTTCTTTTTTGGGGATTAATACTCTTTGTTCTATGCACAATGGTGTAGTGAAAATATAGCTCTGCATCTGACTGACTGACTGACTGACTGACTTATTTGTTAAGCGCACGAATGCCGAGGCGTCTTGGCGCTGGGTGAAAGACAACTGGATTGAACTGATTAAACTGCCAGTTTGGGAAAGAGCCAGGTCTTTATTAGCTTCCTAAAAATAGTCCTATTAGATTGTAATCTGAGCTGTGCGGGGAGAGCATTCCATAGCTTGGCGGCTTGGTATGAGAAACCCTTGCCTCCCCATCTGACTTTTTTATCTTGGGGATCACAATCAGACCTGTGTTTGATGATCTAAGACAGCGTTGCGGAGAATACCGCTTAAATAGCAGCTGCAGGTCGGCAGCTGCTCCACCATACAGAGCTTTATGAACAAGGCAAAGGGCCTTAAAATCCACTCGCTGCCGAACCGGGAGCCAGTGGAGCAGTTTAATGGTGGTTGAGGTAGGGTGATGTTTTGGAAGACCATAAAGCACCCGGGCCGCCGCGTTCTGAATGGACTGTAATTTGGCAATCTGGCCCTTATCTGCTCCCAAGTAAAGGGCATTGCCGTAATCGATTCTAGAAAGAATCAAGGCCCCTATTACTGTTTTCCTCATAGAAAAGGGAATGAACCGAAGGATTTTGCGTAGGTTCTTCAACATGTAGAAACAACCAGATGACACCTGATTTGTTTGTTGGGCAAATTTTAGATTGCTAACAAATATAATGCCAAGATTCCTGGCCTTTGTTACGGGACTGGGGAAATTCCCAGCCTCAGTGGGCCACCATGCTTGGCTCCAGATTGAAGGCTTCAGCCCGAATTCCATCACCTCTGACTTTTCCGTGTTGAGCTTTAAAAAATTAGAGCTCATCCATTGCATAACATTCTTTAGGCCATTCCTAAACCTAGCCGCCGTCTCATCCACACCTTGAGTTACTGATACCACAATCTGTGTATCATCTGCATATGGTACAAGCATCAAACCATGATCTCTTATTAGTCTGGCCAGAGGGGTAACGTAAAGGTTGAACAAAGTGGGGGACAACGCGGATCCCTGCGAGACACCGCACGGGAGGCCGAATTTTGCAGACTTAAGACCATTCCAGTCTATCAATTGTTCGCGAGATGTCAAAAAAGATGTCAATAGGGTTAGAGCCGACCTCTCAATGCCTGCCGCCTTCAGCCGTTGTGTCAATACCTCATGGTTAACAGTATCGAACGCGGCAGATAGATCTAGCAAGATGAGGACGGCTCTTCCCCCATCCATCACTCTCCGAATCTCTTCGGTGGCCATAATGAGTGCTGACTCAGTGGAATGTCGGGCTCTAAAACCATGTTGGGTATCATCAAGAATATGATTGCTGTCTAAATATTCTGTTAATTCTGAGTTGATAGCTTTTTCTAAAATTTTCGAGGGAAACGGGAGACAGGAGATAGGGCAGTAGTTTTTCACCTCAGTAGGGTCTAAGGTAGCTTTCTTCAGGATAGGTCTGATACAGGCCTTTTTCCAAGACTGAGGATATATCCCAGATTTGATAACCTCGTTAAGAAGAGGGGTGAGGTGGCCGCTAATTTGCTCAGGGAGCAAATGCAGAATATACGGAGGGCAAGGATCCAGAGGCGAGCCGGATCTGGTTTGAATTAACAAATCTGCTACTCGCTCTGTATCAAGCCTGGAAAATTGCGCCAAGCTAGATTGAAATTGAGTGTCCTCCGGCCGGGACCTTATTTCCCCAATGGGGTCAGGCAATGTCTTCCGAAGATCGTTATAGACGTTCTGGACTTTGGTCTGAAAAAAGAGGCGATCTTGTCCACAAAAGTTTGATCTGGAGAAAATTGACTCTCTTGTGGACGTTTAGACAGATTTGTCACGACATTGAAGAGCTCCTTAGAGGAGTTTTTGGCCGTCTGAATTTTGATTGTAAAATATACCGTTTTAGCATTAATAATTGCAGCCTTATATTCCTCTAACGCTAGATTATAATCCTTTTTCGTTCCTGGCTGTAATCTATTCTCCACAGCCGTTCTTTACATCTACATTTAGATTTTATCAGCCTAAGCTCAGCTGAGTACCATGGGGAGGACACATGATTCATCCGGGATCGCCTGGTTGTTTCAGGTGCCAGATTATGTGTTGATGCCCTAATCCAGTTATCATAATTAGTGGCTGCCAAGTTCGAATCAGGAACCAAATTAGGAGGATTAGATGCCAAAGCTGTTATCAAATCATTTTTTTGTATTGATTTCCATGGTCGTGATTTAACTAATGGAAGTCTGGTCTGATGTTGTTTGTTGGTGGACAGTATTGATATATTGAAAGCAATAAGGTTGTGGTCAGACCAAGACACTGGTGTCACACTCGATATGTCTATATGTGGATTGTTGGTGAAAATGCCATCCAGCGTGTGACCTAGTGAGTGTGTTGGCTGCGATACAATCTGGCACAGCCCAAAACCTGCTAGAATATCGATCAGGTTAGTAGTGTCAAGGTTGGTATTTGCCTCCAAATGAAAGTTGAAATCCCCCAGTATGGTGAAGGTTTGAGTGTCCAAACAAGATTCCATAAAAGTTTGTAATGAGCTGATAAAAGCTGGCCTTCTCCCTGGAGGCCTGTAAGTAAGTAGTCCTGAAAAAAGCTCCATGTTATTAGCTTTTATGATAAATGTCATAGCCTCGGCTTCCAGTAATTGAACAGCCTCCGTCCTAATCTTAAACTGAGATCGATAGATAATAGCTATTCCCCCCCTACTTTCCCCACCCTATCTTCATAGGCCACAAGGTAGCCTGCCAGAACCGCTATATTCCAATCAGACTCAGAGGCACTGTTAGCCCATGTTTCGGTTAGGAAGACGAGGTCAGGGTTAGCGAGTTGGATCATACATTCTAGTTCATATTTGTGTTTGTTCAAGGATCTCATGTTCAACAGTAGGCATCTCATGGGCTCTATGTTCAGGCCCTGGGATAGTTTAGGCTTAGTCTTAGAGGCCTCAAGTGGATCACCAGCCCTTGTAATACATTGCCGGTTCTCCACTGACAGATACAAAGGCCTAAGGCCACACGAGTTACGCTTTCTGGGGGTATAAGTGGATTGATCAAGCAATGGTGAGGGAGTGGAACACTCACCAATGTTTAGGTTAAGAAGTTCTGATCGCGAATACCTTAGCGCTGTAAGACATGCAGAGGTTCTGGCACTGGTCGCTATCAGGGCGCTGACGGGCGCAGACGGGCTTGCCTTTGGCGCGCGTCCTACCCAGCATGCCAGATATAGGCTGGGTGGGAGAAAAGCTAGAGCGCGTCCCTGTCTTAGGCAGGACCGGAAGTGTGAAATTTCGCAGCAGGAGTTAATTAGCAAAGTGTTGCTTCACTTCCTCCGCAACAAACGGCAAGCCGCGGCGGACCGGGAAGTGAAGCGAGCCCTAAAACAATTAGTAATGCGCAACAAAGGTAAGACAACCAGAATGCATGTTCGAATCCAAAACAATCATTAAGACCTATAAAATAATGCTCGCTACGAGTGATAAAAACAATAGAAGACACAGTAAAATTAAGATGCACAGGTGCTAGCAGCAAATACAGGAATACCGCAGTCTATTCACCGCTGCGCGTCCTACCCAGCATGCCAGATATAGGCTGGGTGGGAGAAAAGCTAGAGCGCGTCCCTGTCTTAGGCTGGACCGGAAGTGTGAAATTTTGCAGCAGGAGTTAATTAGCAAAGTGTTGCTTCACTTCCTCCGCAACAAACGGCAAGCCGCGGCGGACCGGGAAGTGAAGCGAGCCCTAAAACAATTAGTAATGCGCAACAAAGGTAAGACAACCAGAATGCATGTTCGAATCCAAAACAATCATTAAGACCTATAAAATAATGCTCGCTACGAGTGATAAAAACAGTAGAAGACACAGTAAAATTAAGATGCACAGGTGCTAGCAGCAAATTCAGGAATACCGCAGTCTATTCACCGCTGCGCGTCCTACCCAGCATGCCAGATATAGGCTGGGTGGGAGAAAAGCTAGAGCGCGTCCCTGTCTTAGGCAGGACCGGAAGTGTGAAATTTCGCAGCAGGAGTTAATTAGCAAAGTGTTGCTTCACTTCCTCCGCAACAAACGGCAAGCCCCGGCGGACCGGGAAGTGAAGCGAGCCCTAAAACAATTAGTAATGCGCAACAAAGGTAAGACAACCAGAATGCATGTTCGAATCCAAAACAATCATTAAGACCTATAAAATAATGCTCGCTACGAGTGATAAAAACAGTAGAAGACACAGTAAAATTAAGATGCACAGGTGCTAGCAGCAAATACAGGCATACCGCAGTCTATTCACCCTATTTCACAAGAAATTATCACTTTGTTGCTTTAGGTCAATAGTGTTTTCCCATCATAAACGGTTATCTAAGCAGACAGAAAAAAGGCTTGAAACTGACTACGTTAGTTTTTGTGTGTTCATTCATTCAACCATTTATTTATTTTGTATAAAGGAATTCATATATTGATACAAATTTCTACAGGTTAAAATAGAATTTCCAGACTTATCATTAAATGTTCAGTTACAAGATAGGCCTCTTACCACCTTTTTTTTTCTGGAGTTTTATATAGCGCGAACTTGACCCGAAGGTATCAGGTATCAGAGCGCTTTACATGAGCACCAGTTACGTTTCACAAGGACAGATTCATTTGTTTGTTAGGCATGGGGAGATTAAATGATTTGCCCAGAATCACAGGATGTTGAGCGTAATTGCCGTGACTGGAACCCGGTTTCCCAGATTTGAGATGGACCGCCCTAGCCCATTAGGCCACATCCTCTGCTGGGGACTCTTTAAACATCAGCACATAAGCTCCCTCCTCATTTACTGCAAATTCTTCAGTTCCTGTATTATCTTGTTTAAGGTGCTTTGAAGGAGTTCAGTGCCATGTAGCTTTATGCGAATGTGATAAATGACAAAATAAATGACAAAAAATAATTTGTGATGGATTTTTATTCTGAAAAAGTGGGAGCTTCAAAGAAGAAGAGGATTAAAATGTAAACATCATGGGCAGTATAACTTATTAACTTATTGGGAGGTAGCTAAGAGGTAACCACTTTTACCGTCTTCCAGTGTATTCTGCCTATTATGCAGGGGTGACTAGAGTTGTGCGAATCCCAGGGCTGGATGTCACATAGATTGGACCTAACTAAAGGCTGGGCCTGTATTTGCATGGCGGATTTACCAACCAAATGTGGCCTCACCCCTTCCATCAAAGTTACTGAATATTATTTTAACATTACATTGCTAAAGAGTTATAGCCTAGCCTTCTGTTAGTCTTAATTGGGTTGTTGTTCTCAGGGTCTCCTTGATACTGCCAAGTCTTTAGAGTGTATCTGAGAACCTATATAACTCTTCAGAAGGCGGACCAAGAAGCTCCATTCCCAGGGGGACATCACATGGTCCTATTCTGCTAAGCAGTACAATTTCCAGTGGCCCATTGGGCAGAAATGGAAAATATGAGCAACAAAATGAGCTTGAGGAGGTTGAAAGTGTCTTCATGATTCATCCCACTGCTAATTCCTAACACTCAAATACCAACTCTCCATCCAGGGTGCGCTGAGGCTTATATATCCTTATCAGAATATGATAAGAAGCAGGAAAGGTTAACTTTAAATGTAAGTGGCATGTCAGATGAATAACTTCACAATAATAGCACAGAATAAACATTCGCCAGCTCTGCTCAATCGCACTTCATAGGTAGTACAGCTAAACTGGTGATGATTCAGTTGTTGCAAGTCATTAAGAAGCTTGTACTGTACCTCAAATGAAAGGTGAATGCAAACCAGTATATACTGATGATGCAACCAAGGCACACACTTCCCAATGGATGACATTTGACCAAGAGGTAGGTTGCACTGAAAGAGGTGTGGCAAAAGAAATGCACAATATGAAGAACACAAAAAGGTTTCAGCAGAGTTTCGGAGACCTACCAAGAAGTAGGGAGATCACAGTCTTGCATAGGAAGTGAACAGTAAAACGGCAGATTCATTCCAAATAACCAGAGAACAAAAATATAGCACCAAAGCAAACCAGTGGGTTGATGGTTGTCTAAGCAGGAGCTGCAGACAGAAGTAAGTTGAAGAGTAATCCAGGTCTGTACACAGTAGTTCACCGAAAAGCACAGGATATTCCAGTGAAGACGGTTTGCTTAAGTAACAGAAGGCAAAACAGGAAGTGGGAGTCACTGTATCATGGTCCCCAGTTAAGAAGCAATGCAAATATGAGGACTCTCCTTTTGCAACCCAGAGCCCCAAAGAGCCCTCATGCATTTTCATTTGTGGTGTCTCTAGACTCAATCCATAATGATCTTATTTCAACGGTGAATGCAATGGGGGTAGCGCACGTGCTGTAAGTACCAACTGGTGTGAGGGGGTTTCGACTCTTCCATATCTTATAATTTACTGACCGGAAGAAATTTACTTCCTTATTAGTTAGCCAGTGCAGTGAAGCTCATTAGGTGGAGCCCACCACAGCACAATATCCTTAGTGGTACTGTATAGGCCAGGGCAAAATTTATGTTACACTGGGGCAATATCAAGTAATTTTGATAATTTTGCATTACGCTTGTTATGTAAAATTCTCACAAGTACGATATTACGCCACGTTGTATAATTACATGCTGTTCGCAGCAAAAACTTAGTGTGTGCTATCGCCAGTGGCCTTTAGCTGCATGACTGTGCAGTAGAGCCAATAGTGGCCTCAATACTGTTGCTGATTCAGTAGGGCCTAGAAAGCTTGACAAAACAGTCTGGTTTTAAGATGCACATTAAAACACAGGAATGAAGGTTCCAATCTTAAAGCCAGGAGAATAATGGGGTTCATCCACAGCCGCCAGTGTTTGTGGGGTTTGGTCACTGGTGGTGGCGACAAATTCAGGTCCTTATGACAGAGGTGTAATTTGCTGGGATAAGACTCTAGGGGCCAGATGTACGACCCTAAATTGCGTGCGCAAACGGGTTTGTGACCCGTTTTGCATGCAAAAGTACACAGGGCCATGTACAATTCCTAAATAGCGAGTCGCAATTTATTTGCGACTCGCTATTTAGGAATTGCGAGTCGCTATTAGGCAGGGGCGTTCCCTTCCTAATAGTGACCGCAAAGCCATGTATGAATGTTTTGCGCCCACAATTGCGAATGCAACGCAATTTGCAACTCGCAAATTGGCGGGTCGTACATCGGGCCCTAGATGTTTTTCCTGGGTCGGTAGATGCCCGTCTTCTGACACCTCATCTCATGTGATGTCCATGTCTACTACCCCTTCTGTAATGTCCTCTGCCTGTGTTTTGACTGTGTCACTTTCCAGGCTGGTGCACTCTCCCTCCTCTTCAGGGGTGGTACTGGATTCTGGTGCCTGCAGAGTGGCCAAGTGGCTAAAATCCTAGGTCTTCTTCACCTCTGGTCTTGATGGTCCCTGCTACTTTCTTCCAGGCTGCCCTCTGAAAATGAATGGTGAGAGAATAAAACGCATGTGTGCACATATCCACTACATCATGCTGACAATAGGTCACAATGTCATTATTTCTATAGTCCCTCAGATAAAGAATCTCATTGTCACCTACTCCATTCTCCTGCCCTATGCAAGGTTGATAAATCCACAAGCCCACTTGCCCATTTGTTGACTATGGACAACAAACGAGCTATAGTAGATGGTACTTCCCCATTCAACATAAACTTTTTGCAGAAATCTACATAAGCAAACATCATCTCGGAACATGGGAAGCCATCACTTACTCAAAGGGTCACCCTCACAATCACTCTTGATGGCACATAGGAATGTACACATGAATCGGAGGGCAATAGATGATGACTAATGGGTACAGCATGTATGGCCGTTTGGTGGACATGTGATGGAAGCTACTTCCAAGTGTACTTTGTTTATCCATAATTTAACACTGAAATGATTGTCAGTGCTACAGTTGTCAATGATCTGTGTTTGACATGAGTTAAGTAGACATGGACATGGGTCCCATGGGGATTGTGCAATATCAAGTGCCAGAGAAAATAAATTGGACATATGTCCATTACGCGATTGACACTTTTTTTAAGGCTACCCATGCTCTAACACGACCTAGTTCCTCCATGTTAAATTGTGATTCAAGAACATGTAATACATGTTTTTAATGAAATATGACAAATTCAGATACTAGTTAGATTGACCACTGGCTTTCAGTTGCACTTTGTGCATGACACCATGGCATACAGACAACATGGACAGAGCAAGACCCAGTAAACAGTAGACATGACACAACATTTTCAATCCAGGGATGAAGGTATGGTCTTTCTGCAGTTATTGACTTAGCGCCATGCTGAGGAATGTCCATCTGAGTATCAGCCATCTAGACTCCTCTTACTGTTCTTCAGTTTCTGTAATACAAATGCATTGTGCAAGATTAGGAAACAAAAATAAATGATAGAACCTATTCCTTCTTTCCTACTGGGTCCTATTCAATGCTTCCTAACCTATAATAAGACCCGGGGCATATTATCAAGCCCCTATCGCCACCACAACATCTTATTTTGTGACGTTGTGGTGGCGATAGGGTCAGCGCCCTATTATCAAGGCAGTGTTAAGCCACTTAACGTGGCTTAAAGCCACGTTAAGTGGCTTAATGCTGCCTTGATAATAGGGCCCCTTTCACACTAAACTTAGTGTGAAAGGGGGCGTGCAGTGGGTGTTGCGGTAGGCGTTCCACCGCAACACCCATTGAAGTCGACGCTGCCACCTATTATCAAGTTTGGCGACAATAGGTGGCAGCGCCGAACTTAAGACCAGAAAAATCCTGGTCTTATAGGTGGCAAAACGAGGAGAAATGCTTTATTTCTCCTCGTTTTTGCTTTTTCCATGTGTGCTGCAGCACACATGGAAAAATGGTTTGTTCATGTACAGGAAGGTGTCCCTTCCTGTACATGAACAAACCGTTTTTCAAAATGCCATTTTGTAACTTCCATGTGTGCTGCACGAAGCAGCACACATGAAAGTTACAAAATGGCATTTTAGGTTTGTTTATGTGCAGGAAGGAACTCCTTCCTACACATAAACAAACCTCCCTGTTCGCAGACACCATTGTACTCTGGTGCAAGGGTGCCTGCGCTGGTGCTAAGTTGTGTAACTTAGCGCCATTGCAGGGGGAAACGCCAGGCTGCACCATATCCTTGTTAATATGGTGCAGCCTGGCGTTTCCGAAGTGGCGAAGAGAGTCGTTAAGCCAAGACGGCTAACGCCTCTCTCCGCCACTTCCTTGGTAATATGCCCCCCTGTCTTGTAAGCTAGAAACCATTGGTCTAAATATCAAGACAAACTCAAACAATAAAAATAATACTAGTTTAATAGTCATCACTTTATGATGTTATGGGTAATATTATATGAAAACTCAGTTGTAAGACTATTTATTGTGTCTGTCACATATATGGTAAGATCATGAGTTCTGCTTTTGGTGTGTGAGTTATTATTTGCAAGACTGTTCTGCAAGTTATGGACTGCAGAGTTACTGTAACACATAAGCCTACACACACTGCGGGGCAATGTACTTGTACACATAGAAAGTCACAGGTTGTGAACACATTCTGAATATGAACTTGAAATTTAACAGCATCCTGTGTTTATTTTTGTTAGCATATGATATCAATCAGGTTTACATGTTCTGAGGCCACATATGGGTGGTTGGCAGCACGTTACAAAATAATCAAATAAATAAACACATTAATAAATAAGTTGTGTCAATGAATCAACAACAGGAAAAGAATGTTTACAAAATATGTATGCCTTTCAAGCTTTAATTTGAGAAATGTTATCATAGTCGGATAATATATCAATACCTGTGACCTCTTTTTTTCTCATAGACACATGATGATGCTTGGTATTTAGAATGATGTTTAACTCTGAACTATTTATTTAATTTATTGAGTGATAGGTGTTACTAAAATGTTGATCTGGTTTTGAAATACTTAGTTGGTGTACAGTCACAGATGTAGTTGGAAACAAAAATCCATTAATTATTAATATCCCAGTAATGAAATGAAATGAAAACAGCATTTATTGAGCACGTAGCTACGCAGGGGAATCCCAGCACTGTGGCAGTAGCAGAGAATGACAGCGCAACACACTTAAGGGAAGAGTACAAAAGTTGTAAATTAGAAAGCTGTTCTCTACCAAAATAATGCACTTTTTATTGGCTCCCCACATCTGCCAGGAAGAGGTTGCTCACCTAGTTAACAAAATCTGCCCGCACTGGAAGACATACTGCTGGAGAAGTCAGCTTTAAAATCATTCAATTTTCTCTGCAGAAGGCTAAATATGCACATAAAATGGTTCCCATCTCTACTGCAATAAGTTTCCAAAATTAAAGAGACTGCTAAAACATATCTTTTCATGTGTTTGCATTGATTAAATTACAGTGTTCCCAGTCTGTGTAAATTGTATACTCTGTGACATTATTGACCATGCTTTAAAATAATTGTCTCAGTGTTGAGATTCAACTACTGAGAAACGGAAGTGGGAGAAGAAAAAAGAAAAATGGAATGTCTAAACAGCAGGGGCGGCTCCTCCGTTGGAGCGGAGGAGTGTCGCCCCACTTAAGTTACCCGCCAAAGATGAAAAATAAAATGGTAATACATTACCATTTTATTTTTCATCTTCCCGACTGAGAGAGGCGGGGCTGCGTTGAATGACAACAGCAGGGAGGAGATTGGGCTGTGTTTGCACTTTTCAAAGAGCTCATGTCTTTTTGGCCAAACATCTTGCGATGGCCACTAGCACATGCGCACTTTTAAACCTCTAACCCAGCTGTCTTAAGATAACTGGGTCAGAGTAAGTACAGGCATCCAGTGCCTTCGGGAGCGGTGAGTGAGGCTGCTCCCTCCAATCAGGGCGATGTCCTCAAAGCGTTAGAGCAGCGCGAGTATTGCTGCCCGCACTGCAGCATCCGGTTGAGAAGAGGTCCGGAGCTGAGGAAGTTGGAGGACGTCTGGTAAGGTAATTTAAAAAAATATATATATGTATATTTGCTTGCGCACGTGCGCTCAACATAGATGCCAGCCGCCACTGCTAAACAGCAACTTTTTCAGATGGTTCTCACTACCCATAAAAGCACATTTTCCCATACTTTATTTTCTCACACGGATGAGGAAGATATTTGAGAATTTGTAGCAAATGTGAATCCTCATTATGGCTTTCTGGAAAAGTAACCATCATTTGCATGACAAAACTAGGCATGGGCGAAAATTAAATTATGCCAGTGTAATTTGAGTAATTTCAGGAAGTTCATGAATTTCTGAAATTATAAACATAAAGTTCCTATGCACACGCAATCAGTAAAACAGATATATAACTCTGTTCTTAAATTTCATAAAAGAGAAACAAATCTTGGCAACGTTGTAGTTCATTTAATGTGGATTTTCTTGCATGACCAGCCAACACTCGTTTCGTCAGTGGGTGAAAACCCCTTGACTTCTTCAGGGCTGGGAAACAATACAGAGAATAACATCAAACCTTGTTGTACATGAAATCTATGGGTATATAACATCTTTAAAACACCCGTGTTTAGATTACATTCACAATTGTGTGTCCAATTTCCATATTATCAATACTGCTTGAGTAAGAAAAGAGTAGAAAAACCAAAGAACGTTAGTGAGAAAATGAACTGCTAGACCAGCAAGAAGGACACGACCCCTTTCAGCATCATCATGTGCAAAAAGCACAGTGATTTCATATGGGCACACATTAATCGTGGTTATCTATCGCATGATCTGGAGAGATGTAACCGAATTATAATGAAAGCAGGTCCAATGTGAGATGAATTCCTATAGAGAAAGTGCAATCAAAATGCCCGTGAATACACGTAGTGAAGGAGACAATAATACTAACCGACAGTGCCTCATGAGAATTATATCGGATTGAATAAAATGTTACCCCTCTATAACGTATCATATCTTTTGTAGAGAAACGTCATGTAGATAAAGAATTCTTCATGAACTCACTAGATCATGAGGGGCTCCAAAAGACGTATTAAGTAAAATGTCCACTAGCAGTAGTGCCTATACTGTTAAGACACCCATATACCTTTATCCCTGTGCTGGAAGTACTGTCACCAAAAGTTCAAAACAGAGAAAGGCGGCAGCGTACCAAGTCTGACCCTCTATGATAAATTATTGATCTTGCGTACCTTTTCTACATTCATATCAAAACTCCCAATCTGAAACAATAATTGATATGGGTTCCAGTCAGGGGAAATGAATATTAATTAACATTGTCACATAAGAATCCGTACACCTACAAAACTATAAGACCGGAGCGACTGCTCACCTCTCCACCGGTGATAATTCCAACCCGGTTGGGTATATAGCTGTCTTCTAATCACATACAAAAATTAATTCTCCAATCTAAAAATTCTAAAAAGAAGAAGAGGAAAATACCGCCTTATTAGGCATTCCTACATATCACGAGTTCATAAGAAACAACACTCTTGTCCATATAATTCAAAGCGGCATGTCATAGTCTCCTCTACATTAAGTGGGGATCACTCTTACCTCCGGCTCTAAAAGTGATCTGGTCTGTATTTCTTTGATCAGAACTTCAAATCGTCAAGAAAAGGTGCTCATAGTCCGAGTGCCGACTACGACAGATAAAGTAGCGAGATAAGCCGTCTGGTGTGCAGTATTGTCACTGAATTAAAAGGAAATAAAATCAAAGGGATAGAGCCTATTAATATCCCCAATATGTCATTTACGACACAATCCATTCATGTTAAAACCGTATACAGCTAAAAGATCTAACGAGCAATAACGAGCAAAATTGAGCAACTCACCAAGGCGAGTACGCCAGTGCGTCCCAAAGTGTTCTCGAGTAAGGGTGAACCGGAAGCAGTGGTTATCGAACTGGAAAACCTATTTAGCTGTGATTTCCACTAAAAGCTAGACCGTCAACCTCAAATACTCAGTGCCCTCATTAGAATCAATACTGCCCCACCGTAAAACCATAATCCGGCACAATACCATGATACGTCATCGCAAGTGCAAGAATACAACAGAGAACAGAAAGGCTAGAAGGTAGTGAGAAGTGAACAGACAGTTACTGCTATTACGTACAGTTTAGAAACACACAATTCTTGAAATTGGCGTCATATTAACACGTATTTCCAAATGTGAATCCGCCCCTTATTACAATACATTCAGTATATCAGGACAAAATTCGTCACACAATTTTCTTTTTTTGTATATTCACACCAATATTAAACAAATCACAAGGTACGTTGCATTCTTCAAGATTGTGTACCTATTTAGCTGCATGTTATTCAAGAGCTCGATTGTCAACAATAGTTACTCAGTGCCCTCATTAGATTTGATGATGCCCTATCGTAATGTGAGAATCAGTCAAAGCGCAACATATGCATTTTGTCGAGTGCGAAAAGAAGGAAGGGATAAAGGGAAGTGAAATGACAGGCAAAATTAATAGACAGTATAGTTATTATGTACAATATTTAAAAACAGTGACACAAAATTCCTAAAGTTGGCGTAGTTCTATACAATCATCAGAAGGCCAATCCGCCCCTCAATTTTATACACTCAATTCATCAGGATAGAATTCATCACACAATATTCACTTGATGTTATTGTGACTTAAATTAGTCAATTTACCAGGTACGTTTCGCACTTGTAAACTATATTGTGACAAGAATTCACCAGTTACATATGGTGTGTAATATTGCGCCAGAAGACCAAAATGGTCTTGTTGTACTACAGGCGATCCAGTGCTATACCTCATAACAATTACAAATTAGTAATGATATTTATGTCTTTATGTGATCTTTCTGAGAGGTATCCCATTATTCCGAAATTCAGTATGTGTATATAGATTGGAGTACATCACGCCTCCAAACTCTGAGAATAAATCATGTTAAGTCAGTAATCTACACGTAGAGTCAATCTCCCAGAAAATAATGCATTTCCCGATCGCTGTTGAGACCCAGTTCAAATGTCCTGAGGCGCATGATCCAAAAAGCCTCTGAACGTCTCAATCTAAGTTCACGGTTCCCCCCCCTTGGGCTGAGGTTTGTTACATCAATTCCGTAGAATATGAATTGTTTGTGTAGGCCCTGCGCAGGGCACTCCCATACATGTAAGGCCATCGGGTATCTATGGTCCCTTTGTTTCACCGCTCGAATATGTTCCATGATTCTATCTTTTACGGGTCTGATCATGCTTCCCACATACTTGCATCCTCAAGCGCACTCTAAGACATATATCGTAAACTTAGTATGACAGTTAATATTGTGTCTGATCTTATAACTCCCATTGGGACCTGAAAACTCCTTGATATGGTTTGAGGCCCAACGACAAGCACCACAAGATCCACATTTGTGGCAACCCAGTGTCCGAGGTGTCAACCAATCTTCGCTGTGTCGGGCGCTAGGATAGCTAGGGCTAAGCCTGGCTCTGAGCGTTCTACCTCTTCTGAACGTGATCTGAGGTTTCTTGTGTATAAATTTGGTTAGTGTGATGTCTTCTACTAGGTGTCTCCAATGTTTCCGTAAACTTTTGGATAAAACGGTGCCATAGTCATTGAAATCAGTGACCAATCTTACTGTATCGAATTTCTCCTTGGCAACTATTTTATCCTGTAAGGTGATTTCTCTACTGGTGTTCCTGATTCTCTGTTCTGCTCTATTCAGATTCAATCGTGTGTAACCTCTATGTCTGAACCTGGACTTCATAGACATAAGGCAATCCTCAAAGTCAGCCTCATTACTGCAATTCCTTTTCGCTCTCATAAATTCCCCAAATGGGATTGCTTGTATCTGATGGAGGGGTGGGCACTTTTGGCATGAAGAATTGAATTACATGCCGTTTCCTTTCGAAAAAGGCGTGTGTGTAGAGAATTATTCTTAATATAAATCTCTATGTCCAAAAATGTAATACTGGACTCACTATGATGTTGCGTAAACTTAATGTCATACTCATTGTTGTTTAAATACGTACAAAACCGTTCCAGTTTCTCATGTGTGCCCAACCAGATCAATAGACAGTCATCTATATAGCGACCCCAGAAAATAATCGAATCGCTAAATTCAGTTCCATTTCGTCCCCATATGGTATCCTCCTCCAAACGCCCCATGAAGAGGTTGGCAAAACTGGGAGAGAATTTTGAACCCATGGCCACTCCCCTTTTCTGTCTGTACCATTCTTTGTCCACCATAAAGACATTATTCTCCAGTATGAGGCACATCATATCAAGTAGCATGTCTGTATACTGTCACTGTGTCGCAGACCTCCTATGTAGGTGATGCTGTACCGCCCTCAGACCCAAATCCAATTTAATGCTTGTGTATAGCGATACAACATCAAGCGTAACTAGAATCATACCAGTTTTGCATGTGAAATCAGCTAATACACTTAATATGTGTTTTGTATCACGTATGTAAGAGGGAAGGTTCTGTACCAGTGGACCAAGGAAAAGATCTACATATTCGGCTAAACGTTCTGTCGGGCCACCAATCCCTGACACGATTGGTCTCCCTGGTGGAAAGGGTAATAACTTATGCACTTTTGGTAACGTGTATAAGTATGGATACTGCGGTCTGAACACTTTTAGATATTTTAATTCGTCATCATTAATGAGTCCTGCTAGGTGCCACTGATTTAGTTTCTTATTGATTACCATAGTAAGTGGTCCTATAGGGTTTGCAATCAAACGTTCATAGCACATGTTATCACTAAGTTGGGATAGAATTTCGCTATTGTATTCCGCTTTATTCATTACTACAATATTCCCCCCCTTATCCGCCTCTCTGATGATCAAATCCTTATCAGAAGTCAGTGTTTTAAGTGCCAGGCGTTCTCCGGGTAGGAGATTGTCCGTGTGCTTGAAATTTTTTCTTGACTTGTTAGCCTCGAATTTATCCAGGTCTTCCAATACTAGTTTATAGAACCTGTCAATAGAGTTGCCCCCAGGTAAGACCGGTGTCCATTTAGATTTATTCCTCAGACCGCTATCCAGTGTCAGGTCATTATCAACATTTAGTTCTTCCAGTAGAGTAATCATATGTAATGGTGTATCCTCAGTGTCTGTGAGGGAAAGCAAGAGGTGCGTGTCATGTACGTCGTGTATGGTGAGAGTATCAAGAATTGAACATGTAGGGATATTAACATTTCTTTTATTAGGTGGAGGACAGCAGTCAAAAAACTTCTTGATTTTCACACTTCTCATAAATTTAAATAAATCAATTTTTGTATTGCACAAATCACCACCATCCTTAGGATTGAAATTCAGGCCTTTTTCCAACAGGGAGATCATGTCATCATTCAGTTCTTTAGATGAGAGATTAATCACCTCAACCCCCTTCTCAGCCCCGTCTATTTCTTCTTCTCGTCCCCTGACCTCAATTTCCTTTTGTAATCTATTTGTTCCTGCTCTTTTCCCTCTGCGGGTCCTTTGTCCTGGTTTCCTCCCCTGGACGGTGCCCTGTTCCCTTTGCGGATTCTTTGGACCTCTCGTAAAAAAGATGATTTGCTTTGTCTACCATCTGCCGACGTACCTGCATTATCTGCCTCACTCTCGCTGGTTGAAATAGCATTCAGCGAAGTAGCGCTAGAGGAGATAGAGATAACATCTTGTCTGGTGTTCCTCTCTTTATCAAATCCTGTCTGGAAACGTTGATCATACTTTTTTGCATAAGTAAACACCCTCCCTTCTCTATAGTCATACTCATCTCTTATAAGTTTTCTAGCTTTCCTTTCTTTTATCTCATTTTGGTGTTTGGCAAGTATCTCATTCAGAATAACATAATTATTTTCCGTCCCTTCCTTTAAATCTAATTCCCTGATTTCAGTCTCCAGGTTCGCAATCTCCTTCTGTAGTTTACCAACTTTTCTCTCTGCACTTTCGATCAATATATCCATTAAAGTGTTTGAATTGTGGGTCAGTGCATCTTCCCACCGTTTAAGATGGTCTTCTTCGAGGTCATCGTAAGTGGGGAATATCTGCGCCCTCAGGCCCCTAGGTACTCTGTTCAGGCGTAAATATTGTTTCAGGGTTGCCCCATCCCACCATTTAGAGTTCTCACTTTTTCTTAATCTCTCTAGTTTAATAAATTTATCTCTTAAACCCTCTCTCCGTTTGGGTGTTTCATTTGTCAAGCTTTTGCTGATCGTATCACCTTTAGCTAAACTTTCAAAAAGATCATTCGCTATTCTG
The DNA here is from genome assembly GCA_963921515.1 of Calotriton arnoldi. Taxonomy (NCBI): domain Eukaryota; kingdom Metazoa; phylum Chordata; class Amphibia; order Caudata; family Salamandridae; genus Calotriton; species Calotriton arnoldi. The sequence goes on along the minus strand of CAWUFW010006266.1, from coordinate 859,063 downwards.
TCCCTATCCATATTCTAAGTTGTGTCCCACGCGGCAGCTGCCCCGCCTGACTCAAAATGACTGTGGCTGAAAAGGAGGAGGGAATATTAATTCTCACAGGCGCAAAGGATATCGGCGCTGAACCAAATAGCGTGAACAGTATGCAATTCTACACAAATATCAGCGGTGCTACAGGTGGGGGAAAATATCCCTTAAACCCCCATAAGCCAAGGACCCAAAGATCCTAAACAATGTTAAACATAAAGTTCCTATGCACACGCAATCAGTAAAACAGATATATAACTCTGTTCTTAAATTTCATAAAAGAGAAACAAATCTTGGCAACGTTGTAGTTCATTTAATGTGGATTTTCTTGCATGACCAGCCAACGCGCGTTTCGTCAGTGGGTGAAAACCCCTTGACTTCTTCAGGGCTGGGAAACAATACAGAGAATAACATCAAACCTTGTTGTACATGAAATCTATGGGTATATAACATCTTTAAAACACCCGTGTTTAGATTACATTCACAATTGTGTATCCAATTTCCATATTATCAATACTGCTTGAGTAAGAAAAGAGTAGAAAAACCAAAGAACGTTAGTGAGAAAATGAACTGCTAGACCAGCAAGAAGGACACGACCCCATTCAGCATCATCATGTGCAAAAAGCACAGTGATTTCATATGGGCACACATTAATCGTGGTTATCTATCGCATGATCTGGAGAGATGTAACTGAATTATAATGAAAGCAGGTCCAATGTGAGATGAATTCCTATAGAGAAAGTGCAATCAAAATGCCCGTGAATACACATAGTGAAGGAGACAATAATACTAACCGACAGTGCCTCATGAGAATTATATCGGATTGAATAAAATGTTACCCCTCTATAACGTATCATATCTTTTGTAGAGAAACGTCATGTATATAAAGAATTCTTCATGAACTCACTAGATCATGAGGGGCTCCAAAAGACGTATTAAGTAAAATGTCCACTAGCAGTAGTGCCTATACTGTTAAGACACCCATATACCTTTATCCCAGTGCTGGAAGTACTGTCACCAAAAGTTCAAAACAGAGAAAGGCGGCAGCGTACCAAGCCTGACCCTCTATGATAAATTATTGATCTTGCGTACCTTTTCTGCATTCATATCAAAACTCCCAATCTGAAACAATAATTGATATGGGTTCCAGTCAGGGAAATGAATATTAATTAACATTGTCACATAAGAATCCGTACACCTACAAAACTATAAGACCGGAGCGACTGCTCACCTCTCCACCGGTGATAATTCCAACCCGGTTGGGTATATAGCTGTCTTCTAATCACATACAAAAATTAATTCTCCAATGTAAAAATTCTAAAAAGAAGAAGAGGAAAATACCGCCTTATTAGGCATTCCTACATATCACAAGTTCATAAGAAACAACAATTTCTGAAATTATACCATCACGCCACTTTGCATAACTAAGCACCATTTGTGGGAAAAGTTTACTGCAAATGCTCCTTCCTGGTAAAAGTTACTGCAAAAACATGGTAACAACAGAACACAAGCAGCTGTTGTTAATTGTGCTTTTGTTTGTTTCCACTATGTTCTGTGCTAAATTTGTCCTGATGCGACAATGAATTATAGAGATAAATGACTGATTTGCGTTTTGTGTATTTTCACAGAAGTTTGGTGAAATTTCACTTAATTACACAAAATTTGCACACTTCTAGACAAAAGTAAGCCCCTCTTTTTGTTTGTTTACTGTAGTCTACTCGATAAAAACTGCTTTCAATCCTACAGCTCCTCCTCAAGCAATATGGCATTGAGGTGTTGCCCACTTTTGTCATGGATATAGAATTGTAAGGCCTAACTACGAGTTTGGCGGTCCGATGACCGTGGTCGCGGTCTAAACGCTGCGTGCTCAGTGGTTGGACCGCCGTTTTACGAGTTGTACGGAATGCATTTGGAAAAACCACGGCTGAACTACTAACACCACCAGCACACCACAGACCGCCAGGGTCACGGTTGGAGAAAAGCAGCTGCCATAGGGTGGTACAGGTGAGTTTCACCGCCGTCCGTATTACGAGTTGGCATTTTCACCAGCTGACCGCAGCAGTGAAACCATCATCTTGAAGTCGGTCAAAATGAAGGATTTGGGATGCGTACTCACCCTTTTCCTGTTTTTTTGGTCAAAGTTCGATGTGGATCCCTTTCTTCAGGTCCTCCCTTTACAGCAGCATCTTCATCTCACGGATTATGACCCTATTTGTGGCGATCTACGGGTGTGTTTTTTTGTACCATATACCCATTGCCTGGACTATTCACATGTGTGCCTGACTCCGGCAATGGATAGGTGGTATTTTTCTACATGTATCATGCATATATGTGCATCCGACAAATATGCAGTCTAAATGCTCACACAGGCATCGATACATATGGAAAAGTTATCACCACTGCTGCAAAATCTCCACAGCCACACCATGGACACCGCAGTAAACTCATAATATGGCGGTCGGAAGCCCGCTGGTGCTGTGGTCTACTGGCGGCTGCAGTGTTCAGGCAATCGGACCGCCAAACTCGTAATAAGGCCCTTAATGTTCTAGTTATTCATTAGAACGCTGAGGTGTAGCTGCTGCAGAAACCAAATGCCAGGCTGCTGCTCCATTTACAAGTATAGCATAGACAATGTCTCGAGGGGTATAGTTTCAGATGTACAATAAATTGCTGAGAAAAGGGCGAGGGGGCACAGGGAAACAAAAGACCGTACAGTGAAAAGGTTAAGGAAATGTTTTACACATATATTTAATTATATTATACGGTCAAAACATATATAGTTGAATAAACCATCAAAATTACACTGCGTTACATTACATGTCATGTAACCCGTGAATTTGTGCACAAGTGCTGGTGAGAGGTGAACGGCGCAAGTGACACGTGAAGGATTATATACAGTGGAAAAAGGTGCAAGAACGGTTATATATACACTGAAGTCATCTATGATGCCCGTACAGTTTGAAAATTATGGACAAGTTTATTCTTCTGGGCAATCACAGAGAAGGTGCCATGAATTACGCTGTGAGGGTCGACGGTGTTTCGGCCTCTATACAATGTCAGGACATCATCAGGACCACGTTACAGATTTCGATACAGTGTGGGAATGAACTCATCTGAGGTCACGGAAGGTATCCGGACGGGTGGCGCATAGGCATGAAGGCGTGGACACGCTGAATTCACGGGCGATTGTATGCGCGGCCTCGTGATAGAATGCGGGGCAAGATCAGGCAGAGTTCGGGTTTGCAGAGAATGTGGATCGGAGGGGCGTTCAATTGTATGGTTGTGATCACAAAGAACACCAGAATAAATCACCGGGAACTGGGGCAGCCGGGATCAGTCTGCTGCTCCGGCGTAGGTGATTCACTCAGCGTGTCACCATCCCAAACGTTTTTCCATGGATGAGGAAGATATTTGTGAATTTAAAGAAATGCATTCTCATTTTAGCTGCTTGGGCACTAACCATAATTCCTATGACAAAATAATTGAGAGAAAATGGTTTCCTCTCAAACATGGTTCATCACATTGCTGCAGAGGATCACCATTTCCCACAGGATGAAATCACATTAGAACGCACCACAATTGCTGAAATTAGTATGGCACCACCAAAAAACATTTATATTATGATTACAATCTATTATCACCCTTTCTACATGCTCCATTTTCTGACCCTCAACCTGAGGCATTCACTGCAATGAATTTCTATACAACTATGGCAGAGCTGTATCAGAAAAAATTCTGGCAGATATGCTATTTATAAATTTCCACCTAAACGGTACCAGGAAAACACACCATCTAACAAACAATCTTGTGAATTTCACCCACCTTTTAAATGTATGATTTATAATTATGCAATATTATCAAAGGAGGGCATTCCACCCTGATCAATCACCACCTGAGAATGCTCCCCCCTCTGATTATATAACTTAAGTATATTTTACACTACATTTACAATTATGAAGCTTCTGTTATAGAGAACCCCAGTATCAGAAAAAGATCCTCGATCATAATTCTGACCCTAATTCTAGTGTTGGACCAAACCTCCATGCCATGTATTCCTGTTAGTGTGAGGTGTCTGACACCCCTCCTAATAAATTCCGTGTTCACAAAGGAAACTTAAACTTGTGAGTAATTTACACCTGTAATTTACTCTTATACTTTTGAATAACTTAACTATTTTGGCTATGCGTGAAATCCGGGTGTAAAGCTACTCAAAAATGTAGACTTACATGTCTTCACCCCCTGAAAGAGGAGGTGGAGACAAACTACGAGTGTAAGTTACTACTGAAAAAACACAGTTGTAAGTCCAGCACCACACATGACTAACCACTGGTACTGCAAACCTCCCCATAGAAAACAATGGAGGCAGGGAATTAAATGTAACCCCCATACGGAATAGTGTTAAAATTAAATTAAATTATTTAAACTAGTTTAAAAAAATGTGATTTAAGATATATAAAAATACATATTTATTATTTCATTTCAACATATTTAAATAACCTTTTTTGAATTTAATAATGAATGTAACAAAAATTGTATTAAAATATGAACAAATGACATTTAACTATCAAATTACTTTTAACAGAGATCTCCACCACCGTGATGGAGATCTACCTATGGTAAAGTACAGGGAAAAGAGAAACATTTATTAAATTTGGACAAAAATTGTTAAACATTTTTATGTTAAATATTCTTGTAAATTGATTTGATATATTTATTTTAAATGTAGAACTAACGAAAATAAAATGCTACAACATTCTTGACCTAAATTTGAATTAAAATCTAAATTCATTTAAATCTGTTAATTTAAATTAACAAGATTTTTCTCAAGCTTACAATAAAAAATACATTCCTACCAAAAGTAAAACAAAAATGTTCTTATCATGCATTAATAATTATTAAATGTGGTGTATACAATTAATTAAAAGTAATTTAATTATATTCTATTAAAAAGCTAAAAGCTACCATACATTAATTTTTGATGCAATAAATTGTAAGATATTTTACAATTGAATGATAAATATATGTTATTTTTATATTTTTTCACAATAAAATATATTTAGTGATATTTTTAACTATTTTCATTACTGTACATGTATTTATCATTGTATCCTATGGGGTTTCATTTAAGTCTGTACCTCAATTGATTTTTATGGGAGGGTATTGCAGTACAAGTGGTTGGCCATGTGTGGTGCTGAAATTACTACAGCTCTGAGCTGGAGTAATTTACTACAGTTTTGTGTCCCTTTTAGCAATTTAGAAGGGCAGCTTCGTGAATAGCAATAGGCATACGTGCTTGGGGTGGATACACGCCCCAGCCTAAACCACTCCTTAACCCTGTCTTAACCCCTCCTTACTCTTCCCATTTCCCCTCCCCTTTAATAGTAAGTATTTTTCAGTCACTCCCCCATCCCTCCCATGTTTGATACTGAACCGCATACCTATGTGTGCGTGTGTGGAGACTCCGAAGTTGGGAAAAAGATCTGTCCAGAGAAAAAGATGGGAGAGCATATGTATGAGAAGTTGGCCTGGTATATGCTGTCCACTAATTAAAGTGGGCACCTTGCACCAGTCCAAACGACCTTTATTGATGATTAGGTTAAAGACAACCTTTATTGAAAGCTATCCTAGTGGTAGCTATGGAGAGCAGCCTTCAGGCTACGTCTCGAAGGAATGTAAAGCAGCTTTTTTTTACCAGTATATAACCTCCTGAATGACCAAATGAAAGGAGAACCACACAAGGTATATATAAAATATATGTATTTATTACTAAACACTCTCTACTAACCTCTTTATGAGATTAGAGAACAAGGCACACAATATTAAATCACTAGAACGACAGTAAATAGCACAATACACAGTGGGCTCCAGGGGGAGACCAAACCATATACTAATAAAGTGGTATAACAACCACGACTTGACTAGACACAGTGCCTAGAGCACGTAGAATCGCTGGGACCCCAAGGAACCACCCAAGGTAGTAACACAGGGAACCCACAGAGGACGGGTGCAGTGTGTGAACACAGGCGCAAGCTCCGTACAACTCTATGGGAAAGTCGGGGTTGGAAATTTAAAGATTAAGGACACTTCGGAGAGGACTTTAAGCAAACCCAGCTAAAAATAGAAGGTTCTAAGGCCAGCACCCTTGAGAGTACCGAGGTACTCGTGTTACCTATCCCAGAGGAGCCGGGTGCATAGGGGTCAAGTGGTGTCGGAAACCCTTGTCGTTTTCAATGGCGTGATGCGAAGAAGTACTGCTGCCATGGAGAAGAAAAGTGTCCGGGGTGACCCAAGCCTGGATCGGAGATGAGAAGAACCTGAAAGCAGAGGGGACACAGTCTGGGTCACTTCACATGACCAGGAGCGGAGCAATCGAATGCCCACCGATGTCGGGTGCTTCAGGTGAGAAGAGGTGAAGCTTGACTCTGCAGCCACGGGGACCAGGAGGCGCTGACGACAACCAAAGTCCGGAGGTGAGCTGTCCCACAAAGGATGTCGAGTGCTGGGGGGTCAGTGTCCGGATTGAACACCAACAAGCCTTGGCAACGGCAACCCACGCGGTCAGAGGAAAGATGCTTCTGTGAGGACCAGCAAGGTCCTGGGGACTCTCCAAGCAATGGAGAGTCAGGGCATGTCTCGAGCAACCAGGTAAGCCCACTGAAAGTTAAAGTTGCCTCCACAGGGACCCACAGGCCAATGGACCAGGGATCGGGAAGGGACCTCAAGCTGACTCACTAAATACCAGCCCACGGAACACTCGTGGAGTGTAGACCAGAAATCTTCAGTGGAATTACTGCTCGGGATTAGGACTACAAGGAGCCCAAAGCATAGCCTCAGGGGTTGCCAAAAAGCATATGCTGCTGCAAATGTACACGGTGCCCAGGGGTTCGGGTTGCACGGTTCCCACGAGGGAAACGGGCCTCAGAATTGCTGAGAGCGCAGATCAACCTCAGAGACCACGGGAACCCACCTCCTGTATTGCAGAAATCTTCAGAGTCCTTCAGGAGCTTCATAAATGCAAACTGGTCAGATGCGTTTAGGTGCCTGCTCAGCAGGGGAGTAACTCCTTTACTCCAAGGGAGATTCTTCAGTCATCCAGCGTTGTGCAGATTGTCGAAGTACTTGGTTTCTGTAGCAGAGTTTAGTCCAGGTAATATCCAAAGTCCTGTGGTCAGGGGTTCCTACTTTATACCCAAGGAAGGGGTGGGTCAAACTCTGGGGACCCACCTATGGGAGGGTCAGGACAGAGGGGTGGCTACACCCATGTCCTTTGTCCAGTTTCGCGCCAGAGCAGGAGCAAATGGCTTCTGCAACCGGTTTGAGCTGGACTATGCACAGGGACACCAAATGTGCCCCCAGTGCAGACATCAAAGCACTCTGAAAGTGCACCCACCCAGCCCCAATACACTAAAGCCTGTCTGGGAGGTGGTCACACCTCCCTGTGACAGGAAACCTATTGTCAAGCCTTCCCCTGCCGGAGTTTCGTCCAGCAGCAGGAGGGCAGACTCGTGTCTGTGGCTGGCAGCATCCATTTTGTGATGCCAGGGTCAAGAAAGCTGGTACCGGGTGTACCGGTGTTGTCATATTTCTCCCTCTAGGAGGGTGGCATCATACCTCCCACACCAGTTACTGGTGTGGAGGTATGATTCCAAGGTGTTTGACACCAAACACGACATGTTTCCATGCAGCCGTTTTAAAGTTAGCATTTACCGCAAGGTTATAATGCACTTAAGTATATATGGTTGGCTGCATCACAAACAACCCCGGACTATAGGTTCCGAAGGCTGCAGAGGGGCTCTGCTCATGCATGGGCACCCTCTCACATAAAACCCAGCACCCTGCCTTCAGGATTGCCAAGGCCTGCCATAGGGGTGCCTGATAGGTTTATATGTGCAGTGATAAGGATAGATATAGTGAAACTATATCTAAGTAAGGGGTGCATGCACCCCTTACACAGGCTACTGTAGCAGACCTGTTGTGTCATTTTAAATGGTCTCTCAAGGGTGGCATAATACATGCTGCAGCCCCTGGGAGGCCTCTGGGGTACCTAGGCCCTGGGGACATAGTATACCATATACTAGGGACTTATAAGGGTACCCCAGAATCCAATCTGGAGTGTACCTAAAGTACATGAACAACCAATTTAGGGAGAAAGCAGATAGACTGGGGTCCTGATTAGCAGGATCCCAGTCAAACTAAGTCGAAAACCAGCAAAACACCAGGAAAAAAGTGGGGGTAACCATGCAGCGGGATTCCACCTTCCTACAATATGTAAAAAAAACTCCACACATGGGTTTGTGAATAGCATTTTGTAGTTTGTTTTTGATATAAAATGTACTACCAAATGCAGTTTGTGAACAGGCCCCACAATATCAAAATATACTCTGCAATGGGAAAGGGGAGAGGAGAAAAGCAATGGTTTCCTGCTAGGCAGCTTTTCTATTTTTGAGAAAAGAAGGTAGGAAAGATGCAAAGTAAAATTATATTATGTAGCATCCCTCCTTGACGTTTTTATGCTTTTATAAGTGAAAGTACGGAATGTGTTTAGAGTCGTCCATATATCTATTCCTATCTTCGAGCTATCCATTATTAGCATTCCATTTTGACCTAAAGAAACTTGCTGATGAAGGTTGGAAGTATTGGTGGGTAAAAAATGTCACCTAAATGGAAAATTTCAATAATTTGCCTTTTTTAAGTCCACTTAGGAATCAGATTTGATTTAAAACCTGCCAATATCTGCTATGCAAACAATCTAGAGAAAAAGTTACGTTTTTTAGCTGAACACAAAATGCTTTCGGGCTGCATGCACCTTAATGGACTACAAAACGAGTATCATGTAGGTATGGGTTATTCATAGTGATTCAGACTGGCTGCTATCATAATTAGCCTAATACAGATACCTCTTTTGATTGGTAGGAAATGGGGGCTATCAAGTTGTTATTGTTTCAGCATTGTCCATTCATAAAACCAGTAAGAAGAGGGCCCATTCTGATGCCAGAATAGCCCTGGGATGAAATGGTTGCAAATATGGTGTTGACTGCTAACTTTAGAGTGATCTGTGGACTGCTGTGGGATTACCACATTTGTAGGCAGATGTATATCACCTGTATAACCTGTATAACAGGTTGATTTGCTTTCATTCACCAGAGATTGAAGGAAAATAAATTGAAAAACACATTCTGTGTGAGAGTGGAGAGCCGTATGGGTTGCATCTCAGATGCCCACTTGCTCCTGGAACCTACCTAGGGTGGGGGAAGTGAGATCCTGTCCTGAGAAGCCAGATGAAATTTGGGAATACTGTGCTTTGCTAACAAGAGCAAAGATCTGTGACGTTTTCACTTTGCTGACCATATTTTCCGCAGCCAAATGACCCACCCAACATGGATGGGAAATCAGTCTGCAGGGAAGTGTGTTTCCCCGCTGTCACTCAGGTCTGCCCAAGCCCTTAGTGGCGATGGGAAAACACAACAAGTAACACTTGGAAGGCTAGATCATCTCCTTTCTCCACTACCTATAATCCATGATTTGGACTTCCGGCAGTGAGGAAGAGGTGAATGACAAGGCTGAAAGAAACTGTAAGACACTGCAGAGCAGTGCAGATTGCGGCCCTATGCAAGCAGCAAGCACATCCCTGTTGCACATTCCTTTTCCAACTCGGGCCCTTTTAACTCTTTTTTAGTTAACCTCCCTTTCTTGGATAAGCTTAAAATGTTTATGAAAAGAATTGCGAAGGTTGAGAGTTCCTGGATTATTGAAATTATCTTTGACCTTTGAACCCGCCAATATTACTTAATTGAAGGCAAGTATCGCTATTCGCAAGCGATTCAAATTATATATGTACCTAATGTAAAAAACCTGTGTTATATAAAAGCTAACTGAACTTTGTGCTGTCTCATAATGTCAGAAACCTATGTTTTTTTCTCACCACCGTATCACATTCTGGGGCATATTCACAAGGAGCTATCGCCGAATTAACGGCACTTTATCGCCGCCAAAGTCGTGATAAATTTACCTCCCCATTCACAAGCCCGTGTTAACAGCCCACAGCACCAGTTTACCCGCGATAGCAGCCGCAAAAAACATCGCCACAGAGGACCCCTGCAAATATCACTAATGAGATCCAGAGTGGGCGTTCCCGTGCCAAAAGCCGAGACAACCTCACACCTCAACATTCACAACGACCAGCCACATCGGCGATAAAAACACAAAACCGGCGATAAGGCGCGTTAGCACCAGGAAATTTACACCTGCTCTGACCTGGTGTAAAGTCGGACGGAAGCCAGCACCACAAAAGGGAGCACAGCCCAGGGCCACATCCGAAGGGCAACAGATGCCATGGAGCCACTCATCATGCGGCCCGGACACCCAAGAGGGCCACAACACCCACCACCACCACCCCAGGACCCCAACCCACACCCGGAACAGCCCCCCCCGGACCACCACAGACGCAGCACAGACAAAGACAGCGGAACCCCAGGAAACGTACCAGCCGCACAGACCCAACATCTGACAATGTCACTGTCCACTAAAGGCTGAAAGGGACAACCATCCTACCATCCTGACCATCATTGCCTAACAGGCCTACGGCACCAACACAGCGGACAACCAACATCCCACCCCACACAAAGCTGCTGGCTTGGCTGCACCTGTTGGCCCCTGATACCCCCCAAACAACACCCGCCAGAGTCAGAGGAATCACACAGCCAGCCACATCCAAGTCCCCCACACCTGTACTGGACATCACCATCACCCTGGTACCCCAGTCCCCACACGTACAACACAATGCGCTCGAGACCAAGCAAGGACCATACGCCATAGCAGGATGCACGCACGTGTTGGGGGCAATACACAGCACACATGTACTACCTGTGCCCCCTGGTGACACAGCACACAATCACCTCAACAGGAAGCACACGTCTCACATCAATGTGCAGGCAACAACAGAACACCGTGGAACCTCCAACAATGTCGCCTTCAAATACACAGCCAGTGTGCATGATACCTTCAATCTCCGACAGTCCATCATCAACCAGCGTTCCCAGGATGGCAACAAGGGAAATGCACACCCCCTTGGCAAGTCCGAAATGAACACCCCACACACCTCAACTCCACAACCATGCAACTCAAAACTCTGGCAATGCACACGTCACAAAATCACAACCACCATGCACAACAACATGACCACCCACCAGACACGACAGAACAACTTACAATGGTAACCTGGGCAAGCCCTGAACATGAGCCATCAAAGGCATGGCACCTCAGCCACATAATAGCCCAATGTGGGGAGAGGTGGCAACCAGGCATGTGTGAAGGATGCAGTAGAACCATGATCGGGAAAGCACACAATGCCAAGAGTGGCGGAGATGTGCTGGACAGACCGCAGTATGCAGAACACACCCATATCCATGGCGACATACACCTCTGGCGTAAGGAGTGCAGTGGACAGTGGACGCAACCATGCCACCCCAGCCAGTGGGGTGACTCGTGGAAATGTTGCCTGTGACGCCACCCCCTAAGCGTCACCGGAATGGGATGGCCCGGCGTAGGCCATGCCAGCGTAGGGGTGTGAATAAAAAGCACGTAGGCCTGGGCGTGGTCCTCTCCCGGAAAGCCCCACGTCTGTGCCAGGATGGCACCTCCCACCCCGCCACGAGGCCGACGCCGTCCTCCTGAGCGTAGTTGCCTGCGATGCTGTGCGCCTGCCGGACCCCGGCACGCTGAACCACGAACCCGTCAGGCCCGCCCCTGCGCAGCCAGGCCACACTGATCACCTGCCGACACCGGCGTGTGTCAAGGAGGGCCCACCACGTGCCGGCGCAAGCTCCAAGCCCGAGGCCCGCGACCTTGGCAGCCACCTCAGACCATCACGGCCTCCACGACACAGGCCCGCTTTATTCCCTTTTCGTTGACGTACTCCACTGCCGCCTTCGGCCTACCCTTTGGACCAGTAGGTCCCATATGTGAAACTGTGTCCTGAGTCATGAATGGCAGTGACCCCAAATCCGGGCCAGCGGCCACAGCACCAGACCCCCCCCAATCAGTGAGGCATAGTTCCATATGGGCATCTTGCGACACGTGGTGCCACTAACCCTGTTCAACGTCAGCCTGCTACACGTGGTGCCTCTAACCCTGTTCAACGTCAGCCTGCTACACGTGGTGCCACTAACCCTGTTCAACGTCAGCCTGCTACACGTGGTGCCACTAACCCTGTTCAACATCAGCCTGCTACACGTGGTGCCACTAACCCTGTTCAACGCCAGCCGGCTACACGTGGTGCCACTAACCCTGTTCAAGGTCAGCCTGCTACACGTGGTGCCACTAACCCTGTTCAACGTCAGCCTGCTACACGTGGTGCCACTAACCCTGTTCAACGCCAGCCGGCTACACGTGGTGCCACCAGTAGCGGCCGGTGGTGGGAGTGCCGCCGGGCGCTGACGTGGGGCGGATGGAGGGGCAGGGTGGGGGTAGTAAACTACGGATTACGGCCGATTACAGGTAAGTAAACATATAAATGAATAAAACGAATTTCGTTTCTCGCGCTGCATCGCCAAATGCGATGCAGCGCTGTTAGAAATGGGATCTCTAGTTGGCAAGGGTTTGCACCTTTGTCCAAGTAGGGACCCTTCTTCCTAGTCAGGGTAAGGGTGTTACACTCGTGAAGTAACCCCTGCTCACCCTCGTGGTAGCTTGGCACGAGCAGTCAGGCTTAATTCAGAGGCAGTGTGTAAAGCATTTGCACATAACCAACAGTAATACAGTGTAAGCACTACAAACGGACACCACACCAGTTTAGAAAAATAACCAATATTTGATATACTTGAGACAAGACCAATTACGACGAAAATCCACAATACTATACTTTACGAATGAATACTTGATACGGTAACTTCTTCTTTGCAGGAATAGCACAAAAGCAAAGTTCGTACGAGTCGGTAGCTCCATCCGAGCCTACCGGGATGCTGAAAACCACAGAGTCTAACAGTTCCAGCCGACCGCGTCGATACGGGCCAGCAGAGTCATGAACAGACTCGGTTACAGTACCTTTCTCGTTGTGGCTGGTACGTAGTGTACGAGCCGGTCGGCGTTCGTCGCGGTTGCGGTGCAAGACGGAGCGATGCAAGGTGCGGTGTCCCTCGATGCGGTGCAGGCAGCGGCTCGATGAGCGTCGTGCAGACGGAGTCGGTGAGTCCAAGGCGTGCGATGCAGGGTGAGACAATGCTCGATGCGGTGCTGACAGGTTGCGATGCAGGCGACCTAGCCGGAGTGCGGGAGCTGGCGTCGGACAGCGGTGCGAGTCGGAGCGGTGCGTCGCAGACGTGCGGCGGTGCCCCAAATGCGGTGCGGTCTCGACTCTTGAGCCAGTTGCAGCGACCGCGTCGGTCGGGTCCGGTTGGTTCAGTGAAGCGATGCGATGCGAACTGCGGTGCCCACAGGTCACGGTGCAAGCAGCGGCTCGATGTTGGCGGCGTCGGACGTCGCCCACGGTGAGACCAGGGTTGCGATGCGAAGCGGGGCGATGCGGTCTGCGGTGCAAACAGGTCACCGGCCAGGGATGGATTCGGTTGACGGAGTCGGTTGCAGTTCCCTTCCTCTGTGGCAACTGAAACAGCGTTCCAGAAGCGGTACCCAGAGCCTTGTGAAGTCTTTGCAGTCCCTGAGACTTCTTAACAGGAGGCCAGCTCGGTTTCTGGCCCTTGGAGATACTCAGCACAAGTTTGGAGAAAGTTCAGTCCAGTCCTTTCACTGCCCAAGGCAGAAGCAGCAGCTGCAGGCCAACCCAACAAAGCAACAACACAGCAAAGGGGCAGTACTCCTCCTGGCAGCTCTTCCAGCTCTTCGTCTTGGCAGGTTCCTTGATTCCAGCGAGATCTAAATTCATGGGGTCAGGGCCCCAATATTTATATCCCAAATTCCTTTGTTCTCTGAAGGCAGAGAGGCCTTTGCCTAGTCCAAACCAGTTCTGGAGCACTTTGTTGACAAGTCTCCGTCCCTTCTTTCAGTGAGTAGGCCAGGGACATCAGACGCACCACAGGAGGTGGAGCCAGCATTGTGGAGGGAAGGCACTGTCCTATTCAGGGCCCAGGTGCGACCCCTCCCACCCATCTACATGTAGATCTTGCTATTCAGCCCTGCGCTGACTCACCCTGTCTCCCGGCATCCCCCAGCCCCTGTCACTCACACTCCAGACAAGGAATACACAACCTCGCAGAGGCAGGCTTGGATGGTTAGACAAGAAAATACCCACTTTCTGAAAGTGGTATTTTCAAACACAGAATGTTAATACCAACTTCACTAAAAGCTGCATTTTATCATTCTGAGTCCAGGCATACTAAACTCGAATTTCTACCATGTTCCCGGGGTCAGTTAGGATTATAAGTTGTAATAATCAAAACTGCCCGTTCTGGCCTAGGGGAACAGGTAGCCTTGCAATAGTGAAAAACGAACTAGGCTGTAATTCACTATCAGGACATGCCACACACACCAGGGCATGTCCTACCTTTCGCATACAATGCACCCTGCCCACAGGGGTACCTTGGGCCTACCTTAGGGGTGACTAATATGTAGAAAAGGGAAGGTTTAGGGACTTGCAAGTGTGTGCACTTGCCAAGTCGATATGGCAGCCCTAGGCTGCGCACAGGCTCTGCGTTGGCAGGCCCGAGTTACACTTTACGGGCTGTTTGCGTGGGTGGCACAATCCAGTGCTGCAGCCCACCAACAACATTTGGTCTATAGGCCCTGGCACTCGCAGTGCACTTTACAAGGGACTGATACATAAACCAAATAGGCCAATCATGGAAACACTAATCCATAACACATTTTACACAGAGAGCATATGCACTTTAGCACTGATTAGCAGTGGTAAAGTGCCCAGAATCCTAAAACCAACACACACAGGGTCAAAAACAGGAGGCCAAAAAGCAAAAAGTCTGGGGGTAAACCTGCTGAAAAAGCCAAGTCTAACACAACCCCTCCCAGCCTAAAGCCAGGGTAGACTAATCAATCCCTTGATGGACTTCCCTGCTTGGGGCGATAGAACATAGACCTGGCCCACAACAGCGGGGGCACGTTCTGGTTCTACGCCTTTCTAAACCCAGTTGGATCCCTCTATCCATACTCTCAGGGCCCACTAAGCTGACCCATGGGGTACCCTTCTCTTCACCTGTGAACCCCATCTGTGCAGCGCCTAAACTTACTTTGCTCACAGATGTGTCCCAACAGGCCGACAGTGCCCACATGGTCAACACCGTGGTGTGGCCCAGTCCACCCCGGGGTGTGACTCCTGTCCCCCTCCCAGGGGCAACTCTGTCCACCAGGACAGTAAGCCACAGTGGCTACCGACAGTTGTCAGTGGGGAGACCCAGGCCTTATGCCTCTCAGGGCTCTCTAACCTCTGTGGCATCAGAGAGTGGGGGCGGTAGCCCCAGGTGCCTGGCACCCTTTGTCCACTCTCCCTCTTGTCAGGTCAGGTATGACATCCTGACACTGACCCACCAACCCCGGGCCTGTACCCGGCAGCTGGACAGGAGACTGGGTTGGCCTCCCCCACACCCGGTCCTCCTCCCTGGGGCTCTGTACCCTCCCACCTGGAGCGGTACCCCCTTCCAGAATTGTCAGGGCACCTGTGGCAGGTGTCCTGCACAATTTGCCCACCAGTTCAGGGGTTCTATCCTGCAACTGGGATTCCAGCTTAGGGTCTGTACCCTTAGGCTGGACAGGGGACTGGGGTGGCCTCCCCCACCTCCGGTCCTCCTCCCTGGGGCTCTGTACCCTCCCACCTGGAGCGGTACCCCCAAAAGACAAACTGGTAGGGGCACTGTTAGCAGTCGCCCCTTCCTCAAGGTCAGGGGGGATACCCTGAACCTGGTCCTTCAACCCAGGGTCTGAACCCTTAGGTTGAACCTGTGCCTGGCAACCCAGGATTTCCGGGGGAGTACACCAACCCTCCCCAAGGGAAACACACTCCTCATGAGTCGTGCGAGAGTCTGCCAGGTGCAGGTCTCCAGCCTCCTGCCCACCTGACAGAGCATGAAGACCCCCCAGGCCAGAAATGGCCTCACCAGGGTCAGTCCTGGGGTGCTCTGACCTCAGAGCGGGCAACCCCTGACCCACTGGTCCTTCCACTGGGGACAGCGCCCCCCTCACCCTTTTCTTTGGACTCATGCCCCCTCCCAACTGGAGCGGGGCTGCCAGATCACCGGAACCGGTGGGATGCTCGTTACAGCAGTCCCCCCAGTTCCTTAGACACTAGGGGATCACCCTCAATGGATGGCCAGGACCAGGCCCTAGGCCATCCAGATGTCTCTGGTCTTTGCCAACTAACAGAGTGGGGGCAGTAACCCCTGGTACATAGTAACCATACTCCACTCTTCCTCTCATCAGTGCAGTTCTAAAGAACCACTGATCCTCCAACCTAGGGTCTGCACCCTCAGGTTCACCATAGGTCTCGGGCGAGGCTCTCCTCCCCTTACCTCTCCTTCTGGGGTCCGGCCCTCTCCTCCCAGGAGAAGCACCCCCAGAACCAAAAACTGTCAGGATGCTGGAACCAGACCTCCTACACAATTCTTCCACCAGTTCAGGGCCTTGACCCTGCAACTGATTCACCACCCTTGGATCTAAACCCTCAGGTTGAACCAGGGTCAGAGGCGAGGACTCCCTCCCTCTGCACCCCCTTCCAGAGTTCTGTACCCTCCCACCTGGAGTGGTACCCCTAGAAGACAAACCGGTCAGGACACTGCTTACAGTCGTCCTTCCCTCCAGGTCAGGCAGGACCTGAACCTGGCCTCCCAACCCAGGGACTGAACCCTGCAGCTGAGCACCTGCCTGGCGCACCAGGACTTCCTTGGGAGCACGCATACCCCCTGAGGGCAACACATGACTCATGTGTTACGTGACAGTCTGCCTGGCGCAGATCTCCCGACCACTGTCCACCTGACTGTGCGCAAAGATCCCCCAGGACAGAAGTGGTGTCACCATGGTCACTGCTAGGGGCGCAGCCCTTCTGGCTGGCCTCTGACTCACTGGTTCTCCCATTGGGGAACACATCCCCCTCTCACCCCTCACTCTGGACTTCTGCACCCTCCCAACTGGAGCGGTACTGCCAGACACCAGAACCACTGGAGCTCTGTTTACAGAGGCTCCAGGTTGTCCTGTCAGTAGGAGATCTCCCTCAACGGACGGCCTACCAGTACAGTCTAGGCTCCCCACCTGGGGTTCCCTCCTGGAACCACCCAGGCTCCGGGACCGGGTTTTGGGCACCTTGGGCCGCAGCCCATTCTCACTCCTTCTCCACAGAGACAGGACGTGAGTCCCTACACCCTTCCCATGACACCGGGACCTATCTGGGCTATTACAAACCTTTCCCACCACTCTTGGTCGGGAAATACCTAAGCCACTTCCTCCAGGATCACCCCCAGATGCTTCTCCAGACCCTCTGGAATCCACCAAAAGGTCTGCCTCCAGTGCAAGCTCCCTGGGGTCAGAGAACTCACACTCCACTGGGTGTTGGCATAGCTCTGGAAAACAGGGACTTAAAATATGCTCTCCAACAATTGAATCACACAGCCCCACACAGGTGTTAACCAAACTACCCTTCGCCCAACCATCCAGTGCCTCAGAAAAGTACCCCACAACATTCTCACAAGACTGGCGAGACAGTGTCTGACTGTTGCTGTCCCTCAACCCATACTCTTCTGGCTGGTCTTCATACTCACTTACCAGGGCTTCTACCATGGGGGAACCCCTCTCCCTGCACCTCTCATCTAGAGTCAGTAGAGTGTCCCTCCCACTACCAGGAATATGATCCCCTGTGCCAGTTCCCCAATCCACCTCAGGGACACTGAGCACCACTGGAGTTACCTCACAATCCTGAACCCCTTGGTGTATGTCAACCCCCTCCTTGAAGTAGGGCCCCAAATCTGTGTGTGTGTCTACCTCATCCTCAGTACTGGACACTACACTTTTGCTGCCACCATCTGAGCTGGGCCTAGCCCTCCCGGCTTCCCAGTCCAGCTCTCTCATCTTAAACTCATGGTCTAAGAGCATTTTCCTTTCTTCCATGGCCATTCTTTTCTCTTCCCTCTCATGCTCCATAATGAGTTTTTCTAATTTGAACTTCCTTGCTTTCCGCCTGTCCTCCAGCTCCTCTGGGGACAAGCCACTGCTGCCTGGCCTGGCGGGTTCCCCTCCACCCAAAAGCGCATCCACCCTGGAAATAGGCTCCTCCACCTCCTCACTGAGATTACCAGGCTGCCCACTGGCATGTCTGGCTGCTACCCAGCCCCTCAGCGCCTTCTGTAGCTCCTCCTTCCTTGTGAGGCCTTTAATTTGGACTTTCAGGTTTTTACAAATCGCTCGTAGTTCCTTTACGGCGTAGGATTCCAACCTATCCTCCTCAAAGATAACTTCCAGAGATGCAATGGATGATGCAATTGATTCAGGCATGACAAAAGTAGTGAGTTGAAAACTGGCAAGATCAAAAATAGGCCAAAAGAAAAAGACCCAGTATGTGGTACGTAATGGTCTGCGATATGGTAGTAGTGCACACCAATCACTGTAAGTCAAGTGCAAACACAAGTCCTATCCTCACCGCTGACAACCAATGTTAGAAATGGGATCTCTAGTTGGCAAGGGTTTGCACCTTTGTCCAAGTAGGGACCCTTCTTCCTAGTCAGGGTAAGGGTGTTACACTCGTGAAGTAACCCCTGCTCACCCTCGTGGTAGCTTGGCACGAGCAGTCAGGCTTAATTCAGAGGCAGTGTGTAAAGCATTTGCACATAACCAACAGTAATACAGTGTAAGCACTACAAACGGACACCACACCAGTTTAGAAAAATAACCAATATTTGATATACTCAAGACAAGACCAATTACGACGAAAATCCACAATACTATACTTTACGAATGAATACTTGATACGGTAACTTCTTCTTTGCAGGAGTAGCACAAAAGCAAAGTTCGTACGAGTCGGTAGCTCCGTCCGAGCCTACCGGGATGCTGAAAACCACAGAGTCTAACAGTTCCAGCCGACCGCGTCGATATGGGCCAGCAGAGTCATGAACAGACTCGGTTACAGTACCTTTCTCGTTGTGGCTGGTACGTAGTGTACGAGCCGGTCGGCGTTCGTCGCGGTTGCGGTGCAAGACGGAGCGATGCAAGGTGCGGTGTCCCTCGATGCGGTGCAGGCAGCGGCTCGATGAGCGTCGTGCAGACGGAGTCGGTGAGTCCAAGGCGTGCGATGCAGGGTGAGACGATGCTCGATGCGGTGCTGACAGGTTGCGATGCAGGCGACCTAGCCGGAGTGCGGGAGCTGGCGTCGGACAGCGGCGCGAGTCGGAGCGGTGCGTCGCAGACGTGCGAGCGGTGCCCCAAATGCGGTGCGGTCTCGACTCTTGAGCCAGTTGCAGCGACCGCGTCGGTCGGGTCCGGTTGGTTCAGTGAAGCGATGCGATGCGAACTGCGGTGCCCACAGGTCACGGAGCAAGCAGCGGCTCGATGTTGGCGGCGTCGGACGTCGCCCACAGTGAGACCAGGGTTGCGATGCGAAGCGGGGCGATGCGGTCTGCGGTGCAAACAGGTCACCGGCCAGGGATGGATTCGGTTGACGGAGTCGGTTGCAGTTCCCTTCCTCTGTGGCAACTGAAACAGCGTTCCAGAAGCGGTACCCAGAGGCTTGTGAAGTCTTTGCAGTCCCTGAGACTTCTTAACAGGAGGCCAGCTCGGTTTCTGGCCCTTGGAGATACTCAGCACAAGTTTGGAGAAAGTTCAGTCCAGTCCTTTCACTGCCCAAGGCAGAAGCAGCAGCTGCAGGCCAACCCAACAAAGCAACAACACAGCAAAGGGGCAGTACTCCTCCTGGCAGCTCTTCCAGCTCTTCGTCTTGGCAGGTTCCTTGATTCCAGCGAGATCTAAATTCATGGGGTCAGGGCCCCAATATTTATATCCCAAATTCCTTTGTTCTCTGAAGGCAGAGAGGCCTTTGCCTAGTCCAAACCAGTTCTGGAGCACTTTGTTGACAAGTCTCCGTCCCTTCTTTCAGTGAGTAGGCCAGGGACATCAGACGCACCACAGGAGGTGGAGCCAGCATTGTGGAGGGAAGGCACTGTCCTATTCAGGGCCCAGGTGCGACCCCTCCCACCCATCTACATGTAGATCTTGCTATTCAGCCCTGCGCTGACTCACCCTGTCTCCCGGCATCCCCCAGCCCCTGTCACTCACACTCCAGACAAGGAATACACAACCTCGCAGAGGCAGGCTTGGATGGTTAGACAAGAAAATACCCACTTTCTAAAAGTGGTATTTTCAAACACAGAATGTTAAAACCAACTTCACTAAAAGCTGCATTTTATCATTCTGAGTCCAGGCATACTAAACTCGAATTTCTACCATGTTCCCGGGGTCAGTTAGGATTATAAGTTGTAATAATCAAAACTGCCCGTTCTGGCCTAGGGGAACAGGTAGCCTTGCAATAGTGAAAAACGAACTAGGCTGTAATTCACTATCAGGACATGCCACACACACCAGGGCATGTCCTACCTTTGCATACAATGCACCCTGCCCACAGGGGTACCTTGGGCCTACCTTAGGGGTGACTAATATGTAGAAAAGGGAAGGTTTAGGGACTTGCAAGTGTGTGCACTTGCCAAGTCGATATGGCAGCCCCAGGCTGCGCACAGGCTCTGCGTTGGCAGGCCCGAGTTACACTTTACGGGCTGTTTGCGTGGGTGGCACAATCCAGTGCTGCAGCCCACCAACAGCATTTGGTCTATAGGCCCTGGCACTCGCAGTGCACTTTACAAGGGACTGATACATAAACCAAATAGGCCAATCATGGAAACACTAATCCATAACACATTTTACACAGAGAGCATATGCACTTTAGCACTGATTAGCAGTGGTAAAGTGCCCAGAGTCCTAAAACCAACACACACAGGGTCAAAAACAGGAGGCCAAAAAGCAAAAAGTCTGGGGGTAAACCCGCTGAAAAAGCCAAGTCTAACAAGCGCGATAAACGAATTTCGTTTTATTTATTTATATGTGTACTTACCTGTAATCGGCCGTAATCCGTAGTTTACTACCCCCCACCCTGCCCCTCCCCCGCCCCACGTCAGCACCCGGCGGCACTCCCACCACCGGCCGCTATTGGGTGCCACTAACCCTGTTCAACGTCAGCCTGCTACACATGGTGCCACTAACCCTGTTCAACGTCAGCCTGCTACACGTGGTGCCACTAACCCTGTTCAACGCCAGCCGGCGACATGTGGATGAGGGACCAGGACTACCCTGTGGAGCAGTAGGTCCCACATCCAGCACCTAGTCGCAAATCACGAATGGCAGAGTCCACACCAGTGGTCGCACGGAGAGGAGTAAGAGGAAGATGCGGCTCAGCCCAGACGAAAGCCGTGCCACATACACGGAGGTGACCGAACACGTGGTGCCACTGAACCTGAACTACGCAGGCCGGTGGGGCCATCCAACCTATGCCGGCGACACTCGGTGAATGGGCCGTGCTGACCGCTGCCTCAGGCCTACACCACGGTCAGGTAGGTCACACATTTGGAACTGAGTCTTGATTACACCATGGCAGTGAACATCATTTAAGGCAGAGAACAAATCACTATGCTCCCTTAGATGTGGTGCCAACAAGTCTGTGCATGACATCACAACCACACGTGTCTCTGGGCCTATGCGGACAACTGCCCTCGGTCTACGCTGCGCACGAGTGGGATCACAGATTTGGAACTGAACATCGGTAATTCCAAAGGCAGAATACATTTCATCGCACGCACGGAGAGGCATAAGAGGATGACGCGTTGCAGTCCGGAGGGAACAGGATCATCTTTACGGAGGTGATCGAACACTACCAACAACTGCCCTTGTGTCACTAACTCTGTGCCTCGCGAGCCAACGATACATGGCTGTGGGCCTCTGCTGACAGCTGCCTCCGGCCTACACTGCGGTCCAGTAGGTCACAGAGTCTTGATTTGGCAATGGTGGAGTTCATATCAGTGTACCGTCATCATCGCAGACTGCATCCCCTCTCAGCACCTGTGCCACTAAGTGTGTCCCCCGACAATCATGGACACTCACTGGTCGTACATTGGTGGCGTTTGAGTCTATGGAATAGGGGCTAGTTTACATCCTCACGTAGCTGATCCCGAATTGTCGGTGAAAATGAGGCTTGCACTTTCCACTCCTCCATCTGCTGCTTCCAGATGACATCAGACCTTCCGCATCATGGCCTGGAGGACACCTTCCACTGTCCCCCGCAACCCTCCGCAACATACACCTCGGACGTTGATGGGGACCCGCTCAGGTCGCATTGCCCATCTGACTGCACCGCAAGTCACCGTCCGGTGGCTGGGTGCCTGTGCCGGCCGCAGTGCATCTGGGGCCACTAACTCTGTGCTGCTCAGGCCTGGGACCCCTTCTTCTGAGACATTGAATGGCCTCTGTAGCGATGGTCTTGGGGTCATCAACGCCATGTGTCTGTGGCCCTGCGCTGTCCGCATCCTCCGGCCTCATCAGCGGGCCACCAGGGCCCACACATAGCATCGAGTCTTGACCGGCCCGGACATCGCATCACCGCAGGAGGCACACGCCATCATCGCAAGGAGCACCTCCAACCGCCATCTGCCAGAGTCGAAAGGGTGGTCCTGACAGACCTACGGAGTTGCTCAGACCTGTGGTGGATGCCATCAGCGGCCTGATACCCTGCTCAGCACTCCAGGTGCCAGTGACTCAGTGCACCGCAAGCCATTGTCCGTTACTGATAGAGTTTTGTGCTGTTGTGAGGTTGCGCAGCAATGTCACCTCATGCAGTGGGGAAGACCTGGGACTATGATGAGGAAGTTGATGCAGGTGTAACACACCCCACTGCATCTGCATCAGGACTAACCCCGAGGGACACAATCCTAGCAATTTCCTCACATGGGCGCGCTCTTCTCTAGTGCCCCTACCTCAGTGCACTGCAACTCACGGAACCTCCTGACTGAATATTGGGTGACCTCTGTCCTTACTCCGGATCCCTCCATGTTGCTCTGCTGTTGACTCTGTTATGCTGGTGTTTTCTGTTTCCATTGCACTGGTGTCCACTGTTCAGGTTGTTGCCAGCACCAAGCACTCCGTGCGGGCTGGCTTGTACTCACCCCACACACATCCAGCACAGACGTCACTGTACATGTGGCCCTGCCAATAAAGGGGCCGGGGGCACGTGCCCGTAGCCAGTTCAACATGATATGGGCATGTGTCCCTGTGGTCTTGTTGTATGCATGGGGGCCCTGGGCCCTACGACATTACATTGTGCTGTGTACAGCGGACGCAGACATGTCACCGCAGGCAGCGGGCTAGAACCTGGACATGTAGCTTTGTCGTCACCCACTCAAATCGTAAGGGGAGTGGACTGTGCCGTCGTATGCAGAGCCAACGTGGGTGTGTGACTGATATGTGCGTGCCCCTGGGCGTGGTTCTGTACTGGGTATGTGCATCTGTATGTGTCTCTATGGCAGTGTGGGTCTCCTTTGTGGGGTGTAGGTGGTCCCTGAAGGGTATTGGACACCCACGTATGTGTTCTAGTTCGCATTCCATGGGTTCGGCAACACCCGCACCTGTTGGGCCACCTCCTTTTGGCGTTCTGACAGCTGGCATTGGGGTGCCATGTGTGGGTTGGTAAAGTGTTGTGAGCCAGCCGTGATTGTGGGTGCTTCATGCTGTGTGGTCTGTTGCAGGGGCTGGATTCTCCTCTGAGTAGCTTGTCTGCCCTGGTCCTGGTGGTGGGTTGTGTGGGATGTCCATGGGCTGTTGTAGGGCGTCGGTGTCGAGGGTGTGGTGTTCGTCTCCGGCATCACTGATGGGTTGTCTGTTCTGACCTGCTGGAGGTGTTGTTTGTCCCTCTGCATTGTGAAGGGGAGGTGCATGTTGGCATTGTGTTGGCGCCTTGTTCTTGTCGACATGCAGACTGTGTGACAATGTACATTGTGACTGTTTGGGCAGTGGTGGCTATTTGAGTTGGGACAGTGGACATTTGGCCTACATGGCTGATGTGGGGTTGTAGCCGTAGATGTGCATCTCACAGTTCCCTGCTCTGTCCAATGTGATTGTTCTGTTTCTGCACCTGGGCGGACCCAGTTGTGTCCCCTGTTCTGCAGTGTGTGTTTTGCACTTTATGCCACATTGTCATGGTATGTGCTGTGATTGCTATGTGTGTGTGCTGCAGTGTGCCACGGGGATGGGGGACATGTACCTGGGTAATTGTGGGTGTGCAGTGTGCTACACCTCGTCGTGCATGTGTGCCATTGTGCCCATCACCCCCGTCCCCCCAGTCCCTCTTGGATCCTCACCCTGTTGTTGTTGTGTCGGGTCCTGTCGAGCTGTGTCCGTACTCCCTCCTCCTTGCACCGTCTCCACACTGATGACTGTGGCCTGGGTTTCCTCCAGCTCCTCCTGTGGCGCTAGACTGCCACCTCCTGTCGCCATTGCTGCCTTCCTGTTGGCAGCGGGTTTGTGCCTGGTTTAGGTTGTCACGTCCTGACTGCGCCTCTTGGCCTCCAGGATTGGCCTCCTGGGCACTCCAACTGCATTCCAGGTGGTGTGCTTGTGGGTCCAGTTGCTGGTGGTGTTCTGTGACTCCGTGGCGCTGGTCTTGTTTGCCTGCGGTCTGCACCCCGTCTTCCTCTCCCTTCTCTCCTTGGCCTTCCCTGACCCCGTTGTTCCTTGCTGGTGGTCTGTGGTGGTTGTGGGGTTCACGTTGACCTCTGCGCTGGGTCAGGGTGCACCCATGTTGCTACGTGCTTTGGCTTGTTTCTGGTGTGTTGTTTCTGTGGTTTTTATGGTGCAATTTCCCGCCAGACGCGTGGGATTTGCAGGCCTGTGGCTGCTTTTCTCTACTTTTTGTACCACGATTGGCCTCATCGCATGATTTTTCGCGTTCGCGTTTCGCATTTTTTCGGCGTGGCATTGGTTTTCACGCTGACATTTGACGCGTTATCTGGTGACTATCGCATGCTACCGCCTTGTTGTGAATTCCACGTTGTCACAGGGTTATTTTCCCGCAATGGGCTGCGATATTAAAAGTTGCGTTACGCTACTCTTGCGGTAGTTATAACACGTTCTTGTGAATATACCCCTCTGTTTTTTGTAATTTGATTTCATATGGAGCCACATGCCTCTTTGTACATAACAGCACATTTAACATGCTCTAATTTTAAAAACATCATGTGTGAACGGCCTTCCTGCTTCTAGGAGTTAAATCCATACTATATCAAACACATTTCAATGAATATAAATGGCTCTGAGGGCCTATGTCTATACACTTGTGTAGCAGGTGCCTTGACACTCCGGCCATTTTGCTGCAGCACTCAACCTTCTGAATATTTCGCACAAGGACTGAAAGTTCTAACTGGTAGCAGTTTCTGTTCCACATGTTGTAGTTGGTGAGATAGAGTTATTGAGAGCTTTTCTCGGGTTCTCTTTCAACAACACACAGAAACCTCAATCCTTGTATATACTTGAAGGGCTTCACAACAGGTTTTTACTTTTCTGAATATCATACATAGTACCACTAGTACTCCAAAAACAACCCAACACCTATTCTATCAGTAGCCTGCTTCCCTTCCTCTGCCATTACGTCCACCACCCCATACCCCCCAGCCCCTACCTGCGACATTTTTTTTCGTGTTAAATATAACACAGTGTTTGTCGGCAAATCTCAGACTAGCACCTTCCACAACATACCAACTAATATACCCCTGTCTAACCTGTGTCGAATTTAAAATCGCAGCCCTAAAACCATGCCTAACCCCAACCCTCACACTACCAGAGCAGTACCCATGAACCTAACCCAACCTTAAACATACCCTTAAAAAAAATTCTAAACCAAATTCTTAACACGTCTCTGCACTTAAACATATCTCCTTACCCTTGGGGCCTTATTACGAGTTTGGCGGTCCTCCTGTCCGGCTGCCACCGCCACACTGACAGGAGGACTGCCAAGCCCATTGTGCGCCTGCCCGCCAGATTAAAATCACGTGTTAGCCCATAACGTTTTGCAGTATTACTAAATTAAGACCCATTGCCCGTAGAAGTCTCCATAGCAGAACCTGAACTATGATAAACCACAATGCTTGCACATGGTATTGAATACTGGCAACAATCAGTACAATAATCCAGAAACCTCAATAGACTGTCATCAAATTGTCTAGTGACATGCTTATTAGAAACTTATGGGCAAGAGAAGTCTTTCTGGCATTTGACTTAATCATTGATTGCCATCAAATTCTTAATTTGGTAACCATAATTTTTTCATTCAGACTAATCTTTGGGTTTGGGTAGATGGAGGGATAGTATGGGCTTTGTGCACTAGGGGCATTTGCAAATATGCTTTCATATGTGTATTTAACAATTAATAATTTAGGTAATCAGGACTCTCTCATTTACAATCCTGCATTATCCATTCAATGACTATCCAGTAGAGGGTGGAGCTAATTTATGAGGGTTCATTCTGTTTAGTGTCATTAGTGACCCCTACTCTTATGGGAATGTATTTCTTGGTAAAGTACTCAGGTAGACATAACTGTGTCTGAGGGAGGCTGGGGACATTTATAAGCTTCTAGATAGATAGACAGATAAATAGATAAAACTTTATTGCATGATTTAAAAAAAACCTTTACAATTTGCACGAATAAAAATTGACACAGATAAAAGAATTAAGAAGCCCAGTTCTTGTGGTGCAAAAACCCCGGGCCTCCCCGTTCCCAGGATTCGCTTGTCTTTACACCTCCCAACCTCCCACCTTTGGGGCATTGGATGCACTTGTACGAGATTTGAAAATTAAGTCCCAAATTAACCCAAAATTTGCGCTGAGCCCCTCTGATCAAATAGCTTGATGGCTCTGACATTTCTTTTTCCTTTATCTCGGTGCCTTCTGGGAGGATCCACCAATTGTTTTTCTGATGGAGTTTGCTAATTGCGGGTCCCCTCCCCTAGTTTTTTTGCAGCATATTCCATAAACCTTACTAGCGCGCAGTTTAAGTTAGTGTTCCGTGGGTCGAAGCAGGCCAGTACTGCGGCTCTGCACAATCTAACCTCATTGGTGTTCCAGCCTCTCCGTAAAAGGAACCTTCTTTCCTTCAGCAAACTTGGACACAGGCATAGGATGTGTGTTATATCTTCCTTATGATTACCACAAAGCCGACAACTTTGCTGGGCTTGATCTCTTTTCCATTTGGGAAAATGGCAGGACAAGTTAATCACTCCCATTCTTAGTTTTAGAAAACACAGTTTAGTACGTACCGTGAATGGCAGAGTTAGATAACTCTGAGGCTTCAGCTGGTCGTACGATCCAAGAGTCATCCAACCGTGACTTCTACTTGCGAGACTTGCCTTGTCTTCTAATGAGGAAAGTTTTTTTGCGCTTATTTTTCCCAGCCTTTTGAATTCATTTTGGCTGACTTGTAAGTCCCAAACTTCATTCAGGGTTAGAGTTTTTAATCCTCTCGCCCAGTAATCATATCCTGCTCGCCATCGTTTTGTATACAGTATGGACCATAGGTGTTGAGCTAGGGTACCTTCTTTTGACGACCTTAGTTTGTAGCAGCATGTTAGGAAGCTCATCAATCTAGCCAAAGATTGCTTGCAGATGCCTAGTTCCAACCTGATTTGGGCAGGTGACGTGTTTATTGGTAACTGGAACACTTTCTGAAAATTTTCACAATGATTTTATCTAGCTGGCCGCTATTCTGCCCTTTTAGCGCCTCACTTCCATACGTTAGTGTGGGAATCACTTTGCCTGAGCTACCTGCAGTGTTGGAGCAAGTGTTGGGCCAAGTAGACAGATAGATAGATAGATAGATAGATAGATAGATAGATAGATAGATAGATTGATGGATAGATACAAAAAAATTGGATCAAGTTATGTAAAACCATCACAATATAAAAACAACATTCTGCCTAAAAATAATAAAACAGCGCAAAAACATAATATAGCTTGTTCAGTTCATACATTTAGAATCCCATAACAGCCATAATTAACCGGCTGCACAATGAACTCAATTGCGAGCCTGATCCACTAAAGTGCAAGGTGCGATGTTATACAACAAAGCGATTAGGACACGCTTCAAGCCCAAGGCTAAAAGGGGATGGGTGCTGTGTTGAGATCAAATCAAATGAAAGTCAAGTGGGATGACCTACAATTGGCCAGGCGGATAAAAAAAAGATTAAAACATTTTCTGGAGCCCTAACAAATTCAATGTTATCCTCATTCAGTTAGAAAATCTAGTAAAAATTAGGTGGAGACATTGACTCAATCCTCACACGAGAGGTTTGCTAGGCTTCCACGGCTTCTGTAGAGGACTCTGAAAAGTTTTATCCAAGCAAACAAGCACCCCAATCAAAGCACTAGATATGTCTGCTCATCTTTTACAGCTGTTACCTTTATGAAGTTGCATGCAGGTAGCACTAGAATTTTTGTACAATCTGTCAAAATAATATTTTGCCTTTTTCACATTCATTTTCCGCTTTAAACAAGATCACATTTTGCCATTCTGACATCTTCTTGTTGTCATTTATGGTGGTACTGTTAATTAACTGCCTACAATAGCCTTCATTTAGCACCACTTTGTTTGTAAGCTAATATGATTCAGGTTTTTGGAGCTCAAAAATGAAAGCAGACTGTGTATGCAATAAAATCCCTCAAACGAAGAGATAAGACTGATTACATTTCGTGGTCAAGAGTCACACTGATGTTGAATGAGGCAAAAGAGAGTTGTCAACATCTGCAAAACTTTTTTTCTAAAGAACACAACTTTCCAAATTATATTGAGGTCCACCACTCTGATTATTTTGTTAAAATTATCAATAACAATTGCTAATGTACTCAACCAGTAATACAGCATCAGTGACCATATTAAACAACTTTTCAGCAAGGACAACTGGCATTTTTGTCTATTGTTAGCAGTTGTAATTTTCTAGTAAATAATAGATTGGAGATCGTCTTGCTGCACCTTGTATAATACCCACTGCCAGCTGAACCAAATAATGTTAGCTTGTATGTTTCATTCTGCACCATTTAATTCAAATCATTATCAGGGATATTTTCTTTTGATTTTCATTTTGTAAAGTGTGTCAAATTGTTTTTCACAATCGATGATGTTCTTAAATCTATAAAAGACTCAAAGCTCATGCAAGTGGTTTACTGCACAGTCTTATTCAAAAATACTATTTTTCTAAGAATTGTGCATGTTCTGAATAAGGTATCAGTGCCTTGAATTTGCCAAAATTTAGTTCTCCAAATAGGTTTTTAATTAACATTTTATTTCCAATATGTGTAACGTTGTTCTAAACACAAATGAATGAACTGTGCTGATTAGATAAATCTATGAAAGGGAATCAAAATCTTTTTCAGCTTTTCAAGCTCTTGAAAATGATAAAATGTAGATGGGTCAAAGCTGTCATCAACGTTAAAATAAGAAATCATTTTCTGAAAACTTTTCGGACTGTTAATAGGTAGGGTCTTGCAAAGCTTCATCTTTGTAAAGCAATATACTTACCTCGGGCTGCTAAATCATTGAATGCGGTGATGTCCATAATAATGGAAATAGAACAGCTCCTGATTATTTCCTGCATCGCGGTATGAATCTTCATTGCCCAATAAAGCATACATCCTCAAGTCTGTCATCAGTTGTTTAACAGCATTGATCTTCTATGAGCTTGCAAGGCGACCTAGGGTGATGATACCACCCAAAAAATTCTTAAAGCATACATAATTTGGATCATTTCTGTGGGGCCCAAAACTGGATAAGAAAGCTTTTCCCAAATTACACCATTAAGCACAGAGTATGCAGTGATGTGAACAGCACAGTAATCCTGTTTAGCTCTGTGTGCGAAAGAATGTGGCGGCAATTCATGAACCACAGGAAATAGTGTCAGACTTTCTGGAAGATGTTGTCCATGTGCTAGCAACAAAACCAGACCTATCATTGTAGTCCACAAAAGGAGTGATATTATTGCAAGAGAGATTCAAATGTAGGAACATTGTAGAAAGATGTATCTGTTGTCAAACCAACAACAGGTAAGGAGCTGTCTATGGTGTTGGCTAATTGAAAAGATGGTTATTTTTTGTGCTTCTTAAAGAAATGAAAGGAAAGCTTTTCCAGTTTTAGGATTTTGATCAGGGTTATCTCCATGTAATGCAATTTTTTGCATATGTTTTACTTCAATTGATGTAAGCTCTATCCGTGGTGCACATTAGATTGCAGTTGCAGATGCAGAAGTGGCAATTGTTGATAAAGCAGCAGCAGGTTCACTTGTTGAAGATGAGATTTGCACCACTTCCAGATCATTACTTGATGCAATTGCTATCAGGTGGACAGCTGGAGACACAGCAGCTCTCGGAATATTGCAAACAATTTATGATTTCAACAAAGCTGTTCTTGGGGTACCTCCAGGATAGGGAGAGGAACTACCGGACAAATTTGGAGATGCTTTGGCATTGGCAGGTGTCCACTGAGGAATATTTACCACATAGTACTTCTTAATGTGGTTGATGAACACCCTTCTGGTGTTCTTTACACCAGGAAGTATTAGTAGGATTACAGCGCATGTGCCTTCTACCCCATGAACTGAAACAGGTGGTCTGTAATATGGTCTGAAGACTTACTTGCCAGGAATCTGTTTATGAGCTAGCTCTCCCACTATGGGGGCCACCCATCAGCAACTTTGTCGTCAGTAGTAGCGGAGTCCTTTTGTTCGATCGAGTCTCTCTAATTTCTTGAATATTTTGTAACAAATCCAATCATGAAACAGGGTGAGATGCATTTGTTTTTGACTCCTCCACTCCATTCATTTGGGCACCAAATAACATTTGGTATGGCATTTGACCACCTAATACTCCTCTAGGCAAGCTATTTTGTGCTCTCTGACCCCCTATATAGATTGTGAAACCATGTCAGTGCCTGACCATTTCATTTGATTTTAGACAGCAAGGGTGAGAGTGTAGCAGTCGTAGCTCTAGAGTAGACATAGCATCCACAAAAGCCTTAGCAGCGAACACAAGACCGTTGTTTGAATGCCATGCAGACCTGCTCCTATTGCTACTACGCACTGCAAGACTTTTATGACTGCTCAAGCAGTGACAGACCTTTGTGGCCACATCCAATGGAATCTAGCACTGGAATCGACTACAACCAATATGTACTTATATTAATTCACTAGTAGTAGTGGACCAATATGATTGAGGAACAATAAGCTGAATGGTTTGTTGGATATCATGAAGGGAGTAGGTGCCAGACTTACTTGTTGACAAATGTTACAATGCTGTACATGCTTTTTTGTATTCTCTGGTAAATAGGACCACAAATATCATTGCTGTAGCATGGATACAGCTGCACTGATGCTGAAACTATTCCTTCATGGGCTGCTCTATGTAAATCTAATGTAGCTTGCACATTTGTTTTTTGCCTATCCCTGATCATAGGCATGAAAACCATAGGAACATTTTCTTTGGTGAGGCTGTAAGAACATTTGGAAAGGAAACCGTCAGGAGGTACTTCACCTTTCTACCTGTATTGGCATGATAATGTCTGCATTGATCTTAGTTTGAAATCGAGTTACAGCCGCTACCTTAAAAGACTGCACTGCTGTCTTTGAAGCTAAGTCAGCTTCATAGTTTCCTTTATGGTGAATTCCTTCACTTTTATGAGCCCTGGTGTGTTGTACATGGACTCAAGGAAGCTTGTCCTGTAGTACAGCTACCTGTACCCAAAGCTCTTTTGCTTTTATCAACTTACCTGTTGAATCTCTAAATCTGTTTAGTTGCCAATGTGGCAAGTCCACTTTGTAACCCTGTACACAGAATGTTGAGTCTAACACAATAAGTGTGGGAACTGATAAATCAGCCTTCGAAGAGCATATAATAGGGCATGGATTTCTGCTATCTGTATACTTGTGCACACAGCTCCTAGAAGTCACCATCCTCAAAAATTCCCCCCTGCACTGCAGTGCAAGCCCCGAATATTTTTGTTTAGTGCTAACCACAGGCTGTGCAGAGCCGTCCATGTAGAACATGCTTCTGTGCTCATATGCAGATAAAATGGTTGGAATGTGTGCAATGTTAAGTGTACTGTAGATATTCTTGACTCTGAATCAGTTGCGTTTTGCATCAAAGTCCACTGCACCCAACGACTGTGTAGAACTTGCTAATTGGGGATACTATCTTTAGAAGCTGCTTCAAGAGTACATATGTATTACTATTTGCTTTCCCTGTAGAAACTCCTTTGAAATGCCCATCTCAACTGCTGTGAACAGTTTCTCAGTAGGAGTAAATCGTTACTCTGCACTTGAGCATACATGTGATCTATAAGCTATGGGGGTCACCGGTCCATCATTGGAAACTACGTATGTGTTGCCTGAAGTGTTAGGAAGAACCCTAATTATGAGGTTTGTCTTGTTGTCCAATGTCTGTACTTTATCTCTAACATGTCTCCTTGCAGGTCTTGTAAAATTGCTGCGTGTGTTTTCATCCAGTTCTGCTGAGAAAGCTTGGATGTAAACAATTTATATACAGGCTTAACTCACTCAGTATAATGTGAAACTAAGCTCTTCCAAAAACCTCATCAGGAGCTGCAACATTTTTAGTGTGTTTGGAGGTTTTAAGGTAGAATACTTGTGTTGGAAACAGCGGCCAGTCCTTTCTCCTCACTGGATAATTGATATTCAAGGAATATCATCTTCAGGTATGCAATTTTAGACCTTTTAAAGTTTATTTTACACCCATGCTGACCTAGGAGTGTCATTATTCTGTCCACCCTAACTAAGTGTTCTAATAAATCATCATTTGTGATGTAAATGTCATCAATGTAAGATAACACCGATGGAGCTTCTTGTAACATTTTCACTATTCCAGGGGGCAAAGCTCCCAGGGTTGTTATTATATACCTGGGGCAATCTTGTGTATGAGTAGTGAGATCTGCCCAGTGAGAAAGCAGTTAAATACTCTGGGGCAGATTTACAAGCCCCTTGCGCCTTCTTGCGCCGCCATTGCGTCACTTTTTTTGACGCAACAGCAGCGCAAAAAATGCGGCCTATTTACAACGTGACGCATCTAGGGAGATGCGTCACGTTGTAAAGCCCTGCGTCACATTATACCTGCGTCAGGTATAATGTATGCAGGATGGGCGTTCCCACGCAGGAAGGCCTCATAAAAGTGAGGCAGTGAAATCTACAAGATTTCCCTGCGCCACTTTTAGGACGCCACTGCGTCAAAACCTTACGCCTGCTTGAAGCAGGCGTAAGTACTGACGCAGTGTAGTGGGAATAGGCCTCAACACGAATTGCTGGAGTTGCGTCGTGCTTGCGACACGACTCCAGCAATGCGTGACTTTTCAGCCAACAGATGCGTCAGAATTTCTGACGCATCTGTCAATCCTTGCGCCATAGTGCGCCGTATTGTAAATACGGCGCATCTATGGTGGCGCAAGGGTTTCTAAGGGTGGCGCAGGGAAAGTGACGCATCTATACAGATGCGTCACTTTCTTGTAAATCTGCCCCCCTGATTGAATGGTTATATTTTGACTAAAGTATGCATTTGAGATATCTAAAGTTGTTTTGTATTTTTCTTAGTGTGTCATCAGTCCAGTACTGTGATTGTTTTGCTCCTATTGCATGCATGTCTGTGTGCATTTAAATATCTACAATCTTAAACTATGCTATATGAATTGCCTGGCTTCAATGCAGAAAAAAAGTGCAGTGTTCATGGTTGAATGACAAGACACTATTACACGAGACTGTAATGCATCTTCAAATGCGTTTATATCACATGTTGTTTCTGGTTTTTATGGGTATTGAACCTGAACTTGGGGATGACTATGTTAGTGAATTACATGTGGAAACAAATCTTTGCCCCACCCGCTTGGTTTCCATACAACGTCAGCGCCTACTTTAAAGCCCATGTGATGTTCAGATACTAAGGAGAAAAATGCTTGCATTATTACCTCATCACCTTGAGATGCATCCCTTTTAAAATGATCGAGGCTAATCATCCTCTGCAAGAATGATGTTGTACACCTCTGACAAGTGTGACCAGAATACTAATTTAATTTTGTGCAATATATCCCCTTTAGTTGGTTTTTCTACATTATAAATCTTATCTGTAGAATTTGCATGTCCATTTGGTATTTGAAAATGTATGTATGTTTCAGTTGCAGTTACCATCAGATGCTCATTGAGAGTCTGACGAACTGTAATTAATCGCACTGCACTGTGCAGAAGTGCTACTGCTCCAGTACCGTTTCGCAGAAGAATGAGCAGTTTCTGAGGCATTTGTCTTTTTTGCTAATCCAGCTACTTACTTTTTCTTACAAAGAGCTTTTGAGTCCACACCTTTCTCTTCATTCTTCATGATAACCTCTACATCACTTGCTTAATCTTTTTCATTTTTTGGCCTGACGTAATCACCCTTTCTGTGATATTCATTCAGTCCGCTTCTTTTTCGTCCTTTTATTCTCCCAAGAGTCCTGCATAGAATAAGAAGAACATTTCTCAGAATACTGATAACAACCTAACTTTTTAATTTTATCATGGTACCTCAAATTGTATTCAGCCCTGCTGGACTCATGCTGTTGTGGAGATTCAGTCCTGGTTTTCTGTTTAGCTTTCTGCTTTTTCTTAGTTTCTGGTACAGTTTTGTCATGTGTTTCCTGCATGGCCCGTTGTGGTTTTCCCTATGCTTAGACCGCATTTTCTTTCACACATGTTTCCATGTAAACACATTTGCTTTGTGCCACATTATACTTTCACACAGAGCCTGCACATGCTTTCGTGTTTTTTTTCCCCTGGGAATTAGTCTGAACACACTAACAAGGTCAAACAACAATATCTCTTGTTATTCTCTCTGGTCAGACACTAACACCTAGACATAACATGCGAATGCAGCTGCATGGTCGGAACTGCCATGGGAAGCTGCTTCGCACCGAGCTATGCCTGCATGTTTATGGGGTGGTGGGAGCAACAGGTGGTGTGGAGTGAGAGAAATGATTTTTTAACCAAGCACATTGTTTTTGGGACACGTTTCATTGACGACATTTTTCTGATCTGGAGTGGCACCAGATCAGAACTAGAAAGTTTCTTCAGTGTAATTGCGAGCAATGAGGTGAATCTGAAATTTACCCATAAGTGTGATCAAGCATGTATGGAGTTTTTGGATGTGTCTGTGGAAATTAAAAACAATGTCATCTTAACCTCACTACACAGGAAGGAAACATCGGGCAACAGCGTGTTGCATGCAAATAGCCATCACCCACCTTAGCTGAAGTGGAGCATCCCCTTCGGGGAGTTCATAAGGGCGAAACGTAACTGTAACACACACACAGCTTATGAGGAAGAGAAGGAGAGAATGTTTGGGAGGTTTAGGAGAAGAGTCTACCCAATGAAAGTATTGAGGACAGCAGAAAGCAAAGCAGCCAGCCTGAACAGGGCCACCCTTCTTGTCAAGAAAATGAAAGACAAACATGATGAGAACCCAGTCAGATTGATCACCACATTCAACACAGAGTCAATTATTGTCAGAAACGTCCTGAACAAATATTGGCACATAGTAAGAGGTGACTCTGTGGTGGGCCCACATGTATCCACACACCCTTTGATAACATACAGGAAGGCTCGATTCCTCAAGGATATGCTAGTTCATAGCTATATGAGTAACACAAGGGAGCAGAGTTGGTTGAAGAAGCAGAAAGGGTTTTTCAAGTGTGGGAAGTGCAAGGCCTGCGGGGGGAGCAAGAACAGAAAGACTTTCCCATTGCCCACAGGTAAAATTAGAGAGATTAGCAAATTCATAAACTGCAACTCTGACTTCTGTGTGTATGCGGTGATATGCCCCTGTGAGAAATTGTATGTGGGAAGTACAATCTTTCCTCTAAAGAAGAGAATGTTAGAACATCAGAGGGCAATCAGGAATGGCGATGCCAATTACTCGACCGCCAGACACTGGTTAAAATGTCATGAGCAGAATCGTAACATCTTTTCTTTCTTTGGCATTGACAGGGTGGCAGAAAACCCAAGAGGGGGGGACAGAGAAAAACGCCTGAGAGTCCGGGAGTCCAATTACATTTTGCTTCTGGGCAGCACGTATCCCTTTGGGCTGAATGAGGATGAGGAGATGTTTGTCCACATTGGATGATGAACATGCCATGTATCAAAGGATAAGTCCTGCTTCCTTTGTGATCTTCATTTCGCTGTGACATATTGTACCTCGGTGGGGGACCTCATCCGGGGTGGAATATTTATATAAGGAAGAGCTTCACAGGCAGCCAGGTAGACCAGGGCTCTGGAATCTAGGTAGCTCGTGGGCTCAAGAGTAGAGTATTATAATATTAGAGTTTCAGCTAGGCACTTGTGATACAACGTGTCCTCTCCCAGGGTCCCTTTTAATCTTCCCTAGTTTTGTTATTATTTTTCTTTGCACGGTATCCACTGAACACGGAGGAAAGTATTTTTCTCTCCTCTCTTATTTTCCCCTCCTTCTTTTTATTGTAAATAGCATGCATGACTGACTTGGTATTACGGGTATCTAATTGTGGTAGATCGTGATGAGTGGGCTTCGGGTCATGGGCCACTTGGTCGTTGAAATTAAGATTGGGGAGACAAACCAGTGGTGGTAGCCTCCTTTGTATTATAGCCCACAGCATGCTGCTCCACTTTCAGACTTGAAATGTTTGTAAAAAAAAAAAGGAAATGTGAATTTAGTGAAACTGGTATGAAATAATATCAGCGATATTAATGAATAATCATGAATTGCAATGTATAAATGCAGGCATGCATACATTGAGGTAACTACAATGAATTTGAAACATGCCGTGATTCACTGTGCTTGTTTTAACAATGAATCCCCGATTTATTCGTTGACTAACTAAGTAGTCTGTTTTCTATGCCTGAGAACCCAACCGGAAATGCATTGTCTGTCTTCTATGTCACCTCATGTAAACACTATGTAATGGTGGTTTCAGTTTGTGCAAGTTGGCTTTGGAAAAAGACCTTGTGGTCAAAACGCGTTGCCGTTAAATCAAATATAACCAATTTCATGACCACGATCCTGGAGTGCGCGTATTTCTTGGTATTACACTCATCAATACTAAGTTTTCCTTGTATATATATATATATATATATATATATATATATATATATATATATATATATTCACTGAAAAAACCATAGGTTTCAGGGACGTTATAGTTACAAATTAGCATTTAAAAAACCTTTGAAATTCACTGAAAAAACCATAGGTTTTAGGGACAGTTATAGTTATTTGGACATTGCACTCGTACAAAACCCGTGAAATTCCCCGTTATAGTTAGTCCAGCTAACTATAACTCGCGCCCCGCAATGCACTGCTGATGACGTCACATATTACATCACTCATGACATGGTCAGTGACATCACTGATGACATCACTGATGACATCTCAAATGACATCACTGATGACATCACTGATGACATCATCCAGTGACTTTGTGTTTCTGTAAAGTTTAAATATTTTTAATATATATAGGAAAAGACGTATTGAAGAATGAGTGGGTGTGTAAGTGTCTGTATGGATGATTTAGTAGGTGCGTGACTGACTCTATAAGTGAGTGATTTAACGTATCTTACTGAATGCATGGGTTAGTGACTAAACTGGGTGAATGTCTGTATCCGTCTGTCTGTTGCTGTGTAAGTGGCTGCATGTGTTTGTGAATAGCTACATGAGTGTCTATATGAGTTATTGAATGCTTGTGTGAGTATCTGTATGGGTGCCTGAGTGTTTGTGTGGGAGGGGTGTGTGCGACTCTGTGCATAGATGTGTGAGTGGGTGATTCACTGGGTGGATGGTTTAAAGAGTGCATCTGTGATAGACTGTATGGGTGGGTAAGTGTGTGTAAGAGTGTGTTAGTGAGTGAATGTATGTCCCAGTGGTACATGTGTGAGTAACTACATATGTGAAAGGCAGTATATATGTGTGTTGGAGTATATAAATAGCTATAAGCAAGAGTGAGTGATTGTGATAGTGGCTGTATGGATGAGTGTGTGCTTGTATCAGTGATTGTATAAGAGCGTAAGAATGTGCTAGTATTTGTATGAGTAAGTGAGCTGGTGTGTGTATAACTGTATAGGTGAGTAAATGGTAGTGTGTTTAATTATTTGCATGACTGACTAGGTGTGTGAGTACCTCTATGGATGAGTGGCGGTGTTTGAGTGTCTATATAGGAGTATGAGTGCATATGATAGTCCTGTACTGAGTGACCGTAAGTATGAGTGACTGTACGGGTGAGTGAGTGGATGTGTGCGTAGACCTAAGAATCAGTGAGTGGGTATGTAGTTATTGGTGTTGGAGTGTCTATGGTTTTGCGAATGGCAGTCTGTAATTTAGAGTGGGTGTATCAAAGGTTATATTAGGGTGTGAGAAGATGCATGAAATTATCACATGGATGATGTCATCAGTGATGTCATTTGAGATGTCATCAGTGATGTCACTGACCATGTCATGAGTGATGTAATATGTGACGTCATCAGCAGTGCATTGCGGGCGCGAGTTATAGTTAGCTGGACTAACTATAACGGGGGAATTTCACGGGTTTTGTACGAGTGCAATGTCCAAATAACTATAACTGTCCCTAAAACCTATGGTTTTTTCAGTGAATTTCAAAGGTTTTTAAATGCTAATTTGTAACTATAACGTCCCTGAAACCTATGGTTTTTTCAGTGAATTTCAAAGGTTTTTTAAATGCTAATTTGTAACTATAACATGTCTGAAACCTACGGTTTTTTCAGTGAATTTCAAAGGTTTTGTAAATGACAATTTTTAAATGTATTAATTGTTATATAAAATTTTTACATACTGATTTCCAAATTGTTTAGAAACAATTTTTTTTACATATTTTATTTTTTAAATTACATTGTAATTACATTATACATTACATTACAAAAAATACTTTCTCAGAATGAATTACTTTAGTTTAAATACTTTGCACATAGGCAATAGACTTTTAAGTACAGTAGTTACAGTTGTTGCAATGGGCAACACATTTTCAAACACAATGCAACATTCAGCTCAATGTGAATTTCTAGTTAAATGCAATTAGTTACTTTATGGATTACTTTTCTAACCACAGGACTGGATCCTAGATTCAGTCCTGGGACATCTCCTGTAAACAGTTGAGTAAAAGCGTTTTGGTTACAGTAGTGATTTTTAAGGAATATTATTGTATTTTAAAAGTTGACACTTAGAAACTTTTTCTCATAGAATCACCAATGTTATCCTATGGAAGGAAATTCACTTAGCAGGTAAAAACTGTTATCGTTACTTTTTCTTACTCAGTGTTGGATCCTGGATCCAGCACTGGTGCATCTCCTGTAAACAGTTGAAGGAATGCGTTTAAGTCATACAGGCGATTTTTAAGGAATATTTGTAGTTTGTGAAAATCGACACTTTGAAAGTTTTCTGCTGAAAACCAGACAATGGATTCCTATGGAAGAAAATATAAGTTACTGGTAAGTACGGTTAAAATTACTTTTCAGGGTCAGTGCTGGGCTAAAAGATGCAGCACTGGGTTCTCTCCTGATAACAGGTGAGTAAATTGGAATTCGTACTTTGGTTGATTTTAGAGGAATATTTTAAAGTTCCAAAACTCCACACTTAGAAGAATTTCCAAGTGAAACCAGTCAATGTTAGCCTATGAAGGAAATTCAAGTTACCGGTAAGTACGGTTAAAATTACTTTTGAGGATCAGTACTGGGCTGAAAGATGCAGCACTGAGGTCTCTCCTGATAACAGGTGAGTAAATCGGAATTCGTATTTCGGCTGATTTTAGAGGAATATTTTAAAGTTCCAAAACTCCACACTTAGAAGAATTTCCAAGTGAAACCAGTCAATGTTAGCCTATGAAGAAAATTCAAGTTACCGGTAAGTACGGTTAAAATTACTTTTCAGGACCAGTACTGGGCTGAAAGATGCAGCACTGAGGTCTCTCCTGATAACAGGTGAGTAAATCGGAATTCGTATTTCGGCTGATTTTAGAGGAATATTTTAAAGTTCCAAAACTCCACACTTAGAAGAATTTCCAAGTGAAACCAGTCAATGTTAGCCTATGGAAGGAAATTCAAGTTACTGGTAAGTACGGTTAAAATTACTTTTCAGGATCAGTACTGGGCTGAAAGATGCAGCACTGAGGTCTCTCCTGATAACAGGTGAGTAAATCAGAATTCGGATTTCGGCTGATTTTAGAGGAATATTTTAAAGTTCCAAAACTCCACACTTAGAAGAATTT
Organism: Calotriton arnoldi; assembly: GCA_963921515.1. Taxonomy (NCBI): domain Eukaryota; kingdom Metazoa; phylum Chordata; class Amphibia; order Caudata; family Salamandridae; genus Calotriton; species Calotriton arnoldi. The sequence goes on along the minus strand of CAWUFW010006266.1, from coordinate 818,750 downwards.
CCAAGTGAAACCAGTCAATGTTAGCCTATGGAAGGAAATTCAAGTTACTGGTAAGTACGGTTAAAATTACTTTTCAGGATCAGTACTGGGCTGAAAGATGCAGCACTGAGGTCTCTCCTGATAACAGGTGAGTAAATCAGAATTCGGATTTCGGCTGATTTTAGAGGAATATTTTAAAGTTCCAAAACTCCACACTTAGAAGAATTTCCAAGTGAAACCAGTCAATGTTAGCCTATGAAGGAAATTCAAGTTACCGGTAAGTACGGTTAAAATTACTTTTGAGGATCAGTACTGGGCTGAAAGATGCAGCACTGAGGTCTCTCCTGATAACAGGTGAGTAAATCAGAATTCGGATTTCGGCTGATTTTAGAGGAATATTTGTATGTTTCAAAAATCAACACTTAGAAACTTTTTCAGCAAAAAGCAGGCAATGATATCCTATGGAAGGAAATTCAAGTTACTGGTAAGTACGGTTAAAATTACTTTTGAGGAGCAGCACTGAGGTCTCTCCTGATAACAGGTGAGTAAATCGGAATTCGTATTTCGGCTGATTTTAGAGGAATATTTTAAAGTTCCAAAACTCCACACTTAGAAGAATTTCCAAGTGAAACCAGTCAATGTTAGCCTATGAAGGAAATTCAAGTTACCGGTAAGTACGGTTAAAATTACTTTTGAGGATCAGTACTGGGCTGAAAGATGCAGCACTGAGGTCTCTCCTGATAACAGGTGAGTAAATCGGAATTCGGATTTCGGCTGATTTTAGAGGAATATTTTAAAGTTCCAAAACTCCACACTTAGAAGAATTTCCAAGTGAAACCAGTCAATGTTAGCCTATGAAGGAAATTCAAGTTACCGGTAAGTACGGTTAAAATTACTTTTCAGGACCAGTACTGGGCTGAAAGATGCAGCACTGAGGTCTCTCCTGATAACAGGTGAGTAAATCAGAATTCGGATTTCGGCTGATTTTAGAGGAATATTTGTATGTTTCAAAAATCAACACTTAGAAACTTTTTCAGCAAAAAGCAGGCAATGATATCCTATGGAAGGAAATTCAAGTTACTGGTAAGTACGGTTAAAATTACTTTTGAGGATCAGTACTGGGCTGAAAGATGCAGCACTGAGGTCTCTCCTGATAACAGGTGAGTAAATCAGAATTCGGATTTCGGCTGATTTTAGAGGAATATTTGTATGTTTCAAAAATCAACACTTAGAAACTTTTTCAGCAAAAAGCAGGCAATGATATCCTATGGAAGGAAATTCAAGTTACTGGTAAGTACGGTTAAAATTACTTTTGAGGAGCAGCACTGAGGTCTCTCCTGATAACAGGTGAGTAAATCGGAATTCGGATTTCGGCTGATTTTAGAGGAATATTTGCACAATGGTGAAGGGAGGGGCGGGGCCTGAGGTGACATCTGTGCAAACGCGCCCCGTGGTGCGTTTTAAGTTGGGGGATTAAGTCCCCTTGAATCATGAGGGTCCCTACGGGCCAACTAGCCCACCAGGAACCTCCAGTATGCGCCAGGGGCTGCGTTGCAGAGACATGTACAGAGGCCACACCCCTTTTACACCTCTCTGCAACGCAGCTCTGTGGCGCTTTCTGGACGTACCTGTTGGGCTAGTTGGCCCCAGGGACCCTCAGGATTGAAGAGGATTTAATTCCCCATCTTAAAACGCGCCACGGGGCCTGTTTGCACACATGTCACCTGAAGCCCCGCCCTCCCTTCACCACTGTGCAAACGCGCCCAGTGGCGCGTTTTAAGTCGGGGGATTAACTCCCTTGAATCCTGAGGGTCCCTGGGGTGCAACTAGCCCACCATATACCTCCAAAAGCGCCATAGAGCTGCGTTGCAGAGAGGTGTAAAAGGGGCGTGGCCTCTGTACACCTCTCTGCAAGGCAGCCCCTGGCGCATACTGGAGGTTCCTGGTGGGCTAGTTGGCCCCCAGGGACCCCCAGTATTCAAGGGGAATTGCTCCCTCTCTGCAAACGCGCCAGGGGGCGCGTTTGCAGAGTGGTGAAGGAAGGGGGCGGGGCTTGCGGGCCCGATCGTTTTTTTTTTTTTTTTTTTTTTTTCCCCCTGAATGGGGGCTGTGTGGCCCCCCTTCCTTTTTCCTATTTTTAGGCCCTGGGGACCCCATCCCCCAGGGCCTTACCCCTTTTTAAATTAAAATAAAAAAAAAACGGGAAGGGGGCCGCGTGGCCCCCTTCCCTGGGCCTGTATTGGCCCCGGGGACCCCATCCCCGGGGCATGGCCTGTTTTTGTTTATTTGGAGGGGGCTGCGTGGCCCCCTCCTCAGGCCATTTAAGGCCCGCGGACCCCATCCCCGGGGCCGGCCTTGCACTTTTTTTTTTTTTTTTTAAATTTTTTACTTTGGGGAGGGGGCTGTGTGGCCCCTCCGTGGCCTCTTATGGCCCCAGGGACCCCATCCCCCGGGCCTGGCCTCTCGTTGGGGACTGTGGGGGTCCCCAAACCCCCACAGTCCCGCCGGCTCCCCGTGTCCTACGGGAGCCGGCATTGCTTTACACATGGGGAGCAGCTAACATGCTGCTCCCAATGTGGAAAATCAATCGGCTTTGGATATTGGAAGAGAGAGCAGGTTTCCTGCTCTCTCTTCCAATATCCAAAGCAAGTTTGCAATGACAGGACGGGAGCCGCGAGGCTCCCGTCCTGTCATTGCAAACAGCAGTGTCCCGGGGTAGGCACCCGGGACACTGCAGGAGCCGGCCCTGGGGGTGGTGGTCCCCAGGGCCATCAAGGGCTCCAGGAGGGGGCCGCGCGGCCCCCTCCCATTCAGTGCACAGCCCCGGGGAGGTGGTGGTCCCCGGGCTCTGGGGGTCCAAAACGGACCCCCATTGTAATTTTCTTAGTGCCCCGGGAGGTGGTGGTCCTCGGGCGTGTGGGGGCTGGAGCCCCCCACACAGGTTTTTAATTAAAAAAAGAAGCCCCGGGGAGGTGGTGGTCCCCGGGGCTGCGGGAGGGCTCAGAGCCCTCCCGCACCATTCTACATAAAGCCCCAGGGGGTGGTGGTCCCCGGGCTTGGGGGCCCTTAGAGGCCCCCACACATAAAATTAACCCCCCCAGCATGCCCCCGGGACTTGGCCCACCCGGGGCCAGTACATCGAGCGCGGGAGACCGCGCTTGATTTTTTTTTTCGGCAGGGTTCGCGCTCCCTGTGCACATCCTGCCGATTTTTTAAAAAAAAACAATTTATTTTTTTTGCCCAGGGGGTCCTTGTGGGACCCCCTGAGCAGACCTAAGGGGTCAGGGTGTTTCTACCCTGCCCCCTTTGTGCGCTTTGCGCACTTGTTTCTGTCCCTCGGTTCTACCGAGGGATAAAATGGCTGCCAACACTTCCTGATTTGGAGTGTTGACAGCCAATTAACATAAAGCTCGTGCTCGGGAGGATCCGCGGCCCTAGATATATCTATCTTTTTTACTTTTCATTTTCTCAGAACGGATTTACACCATTTAACAAAAAGGGTTCTTTCTGAACCAAGAACTACCTCTTTGCCAAATTTGGTGTAATTCCGTTCAGCAGTTCGGGCTGTAGCCGTGTCTAAAGTTTCCTATGGAAAATTGAATGGGGAAAACGCGTTTTGGGACCCCCTTTTTCTCGGCCCCCGCTTGACGAATCCCCCCGAGACTTTCAGGGTAGGAGCGGACCGGAGCGGGCCACAAAGTTTGAAAATTTTGCGAAGATACGTCAACCGGCAAGAGAGTTATTTCAAATAGAATGTCGCGGATTTCCTATGGATAATAGGTTGTAACTATAACTATCTACTGGCGACCGCCAGTAGATAATAAACAAACAATCCTCAGCCCAACATTCCTACAGCAGGGCACACAAGGTACGGACCACAAGACGTTCCGATGGTTAAATCCACAAAGAGTGCTTTATTTCCAATCATGGCACATCGTGTTGTTCAGGCCAGTTCCAGTCATGACGCGTTTCGACCGTTAGAAAACATGGTCTTGATCACATGACACACTGCCCACAATCACCAGTTAAATAGTATAACGTAACTCCACCCAAAATTGCAACAGTAAAGGAAAAATGAACATAGTGAAAAGACTGCGTGGAAAATATAAAGCCAAAAAATGCGTTAATCACATTACAAATAATATCACAATTGATGTCTATGAATAATAGCAGGCATCATAAATCTAAATCAGAGAATATAATTGCAAAAACGAGACTACTGAAATGGTACTCCCATAGATTTGTAAAAATCGGCCCAACATCAGTAGTTGATACACTAAAGTGCTAGTGCAAGATTCTCTACATTGCAAGTGCAAAAAGAATCATGAATGCCAAAGGTACAGTGACCCAAGTCAATTCATTAAGCACAACAGTAGTCTAAGAACTATACTCTGAGATAAATACATTTAAAAATATGATAAAACCTTAAAAGACTTAAAAGTGGTATACATTGCAAAGATAGCAGCATTAGAAATATCCCCTACATAAATAGTCGCTCACTATGTACATAAAGTGCTGCTGCAGAAAGTTCCCCAAAGTGCATAAAAGTTAAAAGTGCTAAAAAACTGTAAACAAATCGGCATGAAAACGGCCCAGAGGCATGACTGCGAAGTTCATCATGAAAAAACACAAAGGTGCACCAGCCAACTCATGGTAAATGTGCAAAGATACTGATGTACATGGGTCTTATATGAACCTTAAATGTTGTGCAAAAATGCTGATATTGCCAAAACATAATCCAGACCATATCCCATATCAAAAAAGAGGGGGAACAAAATGACACATAGGTTATACATAAGCCTAGGGGTGGGCGGAATTCGCTTAGTCGCGTTACGCAAATCTTCGTGAAATTGCAAAAAATTCCGCGAGCGCGCGGAAATTCCGCGAAATCGCGGAATTGCTGATCCCGTCCGTTCGCGATGTGTTTTTGCGTGCTCGTGGGGAAATATATCGCTAACTTGCCCATGCGGTCGCTAATGGGCGCGGCCATCTTGTTTTCACTTGTCCCGCCCGCTCGCGATGGTATTTCCTGATCCGGGTCGCGTATTGCATGCTCCCGCCCGTTCGCGATAAGGGTTTCCTGTTCGGGAACGCGCATTACGTGTTTGCGACGCTTTTTGCGTGCTCGGGGAGGAAATATCGCGCGAACTTGCCCATGCGGTCGCAATGGGCGCGGCCATCTTGTTTTTCACTCTATTGCTATGGTTCTGGGCCTGCTTTTCAATCCTCCCTCTATCTTTTCAATCCTTTGTTTCTGTAAACTTTTTTTGGGTCTTTTTTGTTTATTATCTATCTCTCTATTTTCCTGATTCTATATTTTGAGTTTTTCTCTATTTTTTGTGTTTTTTTAACTACTTTTTCACACTTTTTCTATTACCTGCTTTTTCATTTCTTTTACTTACTTTATTTAATTCCTACCTTTTCTTTTCCGTCCCCTGCCTACCCAGAACCATGGCAAAGGGCCACAGCCACATGGCTCGAAGTCGGAGCCAGAGCCGCGACCGCCTTCCTTGCGGAAGGCGGCGCCAAAGAGGGGTGCAGGCACGGGCCTTATTCAATGAGGCGGAGGTGGCCGCACTGGTTTTTTTGTTCAGCGCCACCTCCCCTTAACCCTGGCAGCAGGCGGCAGGCCTGGGTCCGGGTACGGGCTCCGGGAGCGTCGGCAGCGGTGGGGCAAGGTGCGTCGGGCAGTGTTTCGCTGCTCTGGTGTCCGGCGCACCAATAATCAGCTGACGCACCGGTGGTCCGATATTCTGGACCGGGAGCAGGACCTGCTGGACCTGCTAGGAGTGGAGGTCCCGGGGCTTGGTGAGTAGCTATTTAATATTACTACTTTGTGTTCTTCTGCTCTGTGTTATATATTGCGAATATTTTTTTTTTCCTTACATTGCAGGTAAATTACGTTTAAAAATCTGTGATTGTTATGACACAGGTGCTCGGCGCTACTAATCTTACTTGTTTGCAACTTTGCGCTCGCTTGGCCTGATGATTATGTAAGAGTTTACTTTAGAGAACTTAAGTGACGTAATGCTAGAGAGAGTAGTCCTTCCTTTGTCCTCCTGCCACTAAGAAGGGATAGTGGTGGATTGATAGGTTTAGTTACTTATTAGTTGGTAATTTGTAAGTGGTGTGCATGACGCATCCTCTGTCACATCACGTGCTGCTGAGTGCTGCTTACCCCAGTCCTTAGCAGAACCTTTTGTAGTTTGTTTACTGAGTGTTAATAGGCTTATATCATCACTAGCAGAACATCAGCAGCAACCAGCCAACAATTTGGTGTATGCAAAAATGTATGCATGTGTCCTCCATCTATGCATTTTTGAGGACTAAAATAAATGGAAATGCAGACTTACTGAACAATTGGCCCGTCTGGATTGGAATAGGTGGGCTAGGTCAGGTGGTAGTTAGGCTTGCTAGACGGTCCGTGAATCTCGCAATACTACCAGTCGATCAGATCGGTCAATTTTATTGCAATTGTTGTTACCAAAAATGTTTTTGGTGCGTATTTTAAAATATTTTATTTATTTCACACCAAACTTTCATTTTTGTCTCTTTCTTTATGAAATCTTACATGATCAGCAGCACCCAGGGGAAAGAAGACGGGGTCGCAGGCGGTGGGCCAAGAAGATCTACAAGATGCCTCCCAGGGACAGGACCGCTCCTCTATCGAGGGCTCTGCTGCTGGCCCCAGTAAGTCCTCCAGTGGTTAATATTAATAATTATATTTCCCAAACTTTTCCTGCACCTTATTTTTTCCGAACTATTATTTCGGTATCCTAATTCGAATTTTTACAAATTCTTCTTTGCTCTATACTATCTGTTTCTAAATTCTTGTTATCCCTGCCTCTAACTGCGTCTGCTATGACTCTCTGTACTACTACTATTAGTCTGTCTGTAGCTAAGCTTGCCCAGTTGCCCACTCTTTATTTAAAATATTTTAAATAAAACTCATATTCACCAATAGCTATAGCCATTGAGTCCAGTCCTTTGGGTTGTCCTCTTCTACTACTTCTAGTCTTCTTATTCTTGAGGCTTTTTGACAATTCCCACCAAGAAAATGCCCAACCACATTTTAGAATTTTAGATAGGATAGGACATACTACTACTGTTGTAGGGATTCTGCACATACAGAACTTTGCACAAGTAAATAGGACGTTGGTGATGGGAGGTTGGACCTTCCTCACACCTCAATCGGAAGCCACCACAATCCCCTGACCGACTAGTTATAGTGTCTCATTCCTCCAAAACGCCCCCCCCAAAATACCCAATGAGTAGACAACCCAGACAACATAACACTCCCAACCTCTGTCGCGGAAGCAATGCACACCCTTTTGCTCACTCTCGTGTAAGTCCACACCAAATACCACCGAGTCTATGTAAGTTCAAAAGGTTTCTTTTTATTTCGAACTGACACGCTCTGTACATTGTATAATGCAGCAGCAACAGCAAAATGTATAAGATTAAAACAATAAACATTGTTACACTTAGTTAGACTTACAAGTTACTTACAACTACAAGTCCATAGAAGCCAAAAGGCGAGATCATGATAACTGAACAGTGGTGGAAGAACCACCCTCCCTTGGTAGGAATCTAGTTTATATAAAATTATAAATGGAGATGTGAAAATTCTGGGGAGCCCTCACCTTAGAAGAACCTAGTACTGGTTACATCATAAGCTCTGCAAAGCTCTGGTTCTTCGTATAAGGGAATCTTCCGTCTGTAATGAGAAAAATGGTGCGCGTTAGTATAGTGCAAGCATTTCTCAGTCGTGCCAAAAAGTGCTGTTTTTTTATGGATAAGCAATATGGACTAACACCAGAACTCCATAACAAAGTCGCTTGTTTTTCGACCTTGTACGCAGCGCTCAGACAGTAGCAGTATGAGCTCATGTGGGCTCAAAGGCGTCTTTCACAACAAGCTGCGAGGTAACTTGCGCAAAAATAAAAGACAGAGCTAAAATGGTTGCATGGCTCGGGGTAACTTAGCAAAGACTAGAATGACCCTAGGGACCATATAACACTACTAGTGTCTACTCTACTACCTGATTTATACTAGTGATGTATGTTGTATATGTATTATGTATGTATTAACTTTTTTTCATTCTTGCTAGTGAAAAATAGGGGGAGGTGTATATGGCATCTGAAAAATGTGTAATGTTTTTTCTAGGCGTACTACCGACCACCAGTACCGGGGCCAGCGGCAAAGGTGACGCGGCCGCTGAGGGTGCAGGCGATGCGGCAGTTGGAGGAGCTGCAGGGGGTGAGCCAGCAGCAGTGGCGGGCGGTGGTAAGTTATATTCCTAATCCTTACTTATTGACATTACACTCGCTGCAAGGGTGTAATGTATACTGTACTGTTGAGACTTAAGTAAGAAGTTGTTGTGAACGCCAGTTGAAGAAGACACCCTTTACTTAGCAGCATTAGCAATAACATTAGCGACGAGAGTGTACTGAGAGTAACCAATGGCCTCTTCTATCGGACTTCAACTCAGCTGTGAAATTTTTATAGAGAAGACTAAAAGTCTGATCAGATGACCTTGATGGATGGGTTGAACGAAAAGGGAAAGAAGGGTGGAAGGAGGAAGGACGGGCGAGATTTTATATTTATGACTGGCAGAGAAGGATACGTGGGATGCATGCATAGGTGTGTGATATGAATCAGATGCATGGGTGGTGGAATGCCTGAAACTCCCACAAATGTCCGAGGCCGATGTAGTGGGAGGATAGATACATACCACAAATGTTACGTACTGTGCTTGCTAGTGCTACTGTGCCACTATGTGTAGAATGAATTTGTCTGACTGCTTTGCTAAGAGTATATTTTACAATAGTCTTGTTTTTTCTTCTTGATATAGCTACTCCTTCCAAAGGTAAAGTCAACAGGAAGGAGTTGGCAGCCAAGGCCCGGCGCCGGAAGCTGGAGGCCATACAGGCCGAATACCAGCGGCTGGTTCTTCTTCTGGAGGAGGAGGAGGCGGCAGCAGCTGCAGCCTCCTCCAATGCCCCAGGCCCCAGACACCCCCCTCCAGTGTTACAGCGCCACCGCCTGTCAGCCACCCGCTGCCACACAGCAAGAAGCACTGCTGCCCCCCCCCACTGTGGATGCAACTGCCGCGCGCTGAAGCACCGCGTGGCCCGCCTGGAGGAGCGCATCCGTGTCCTGGAGAGGCGAGCCCGCTGAGACCCCGTTTATTTATTGCCCCTTTTTTATAGCTTATTTTGGTGGGTGGGAATCGGGCGTTGGGTTTTGGACTTTTGGACATTTGTTGGACTTTTTCGTTCCGGGACATGAACATTGGTTGGGGTTAGGGAGAGGGGTGGGTCAGGTGTTGTGGGATTTTTTTACATAGTTTATTTTTGTTAGGGTATTAAATTACATATTTAGACTTTATATACGATGTGGTTAATGTTTTGTGGATGGGGTTACTGTTTTACGTCACACGGTTTCCTTGCTGGTGCAGTGTCACAGCTAGTGTTTGATTTAAATAATTGGCTGAGTTACTAAGACACAAACAGACAGATGCGGTACCCCTCACTGAGGGACTTGTCCTTCTAGTACTGTCAGTCTCTCCTCCTAATCTATGCATTCTGCAACTGGACTCAAAGGGGTGTGTGAAATAGAATTAATGAAAAAAATTCCGTTATTAATTATGCCTCCCCAAACTTCTTCTCTTACCTGTGCTTGATGTTTAACTTGGGCACGGCGATGGCTGCATGGTGATGATGGTTTTCTTTCCCAACATGCCATGGTTGTGGTGGTAGTAGTAGTAGACCCTGGCAGTAGCACTTGCAAATAAAAGAAAATGAGACAGTCAGTCGCCTGAGAGAGACTGTGGGAGGAGTAGTAGAACAAAGTACAGTACGGAACTTACTGCCAAACAATAATATGCCAAAATACAAGGAAACATAATGGTTGCGGGGATAGCCTAGTACATAGAGTTACAAACTCTAGCTGTGTCGAGTCACTCGACTAGGCCTACAGTACACCGTGACTCGACACAAGCGTAACTGTTAGTGCTGTTTCGGAGGATGACAACAAATCCAATCTATGACGGCAATTAATGCTGATGGATTAGGTTCCTTTGGTAAAAAAATCCCAAATATACTGCTCATAGGAGGGTGGGCAAGCAGAAGAAGATCCGCGCAATGGCTTGAAAATGCATTTTTGTTGCTTTAGCCACATCCGCCCCAGCAAGCGTGTGATAAATTATTGGTGTACATTTAATTTAGTCACACCTCAATAAGTCACACAGCCCGGGGGAAGAGGGTTAGGGTTTGATGAATGGTTGGGAAGGGGGTTTTGGGAAAGGTTTGACAAAGAAAAACAGTACGCATGGACAACAACAAAACACAATCTTGGCAGACAACCATATCCATAAATCAGTTAAGGGAGAAAAAGGAAATGCATGCATGATGATGATAACTTGATGGTTAATGATATTACTAACTACTACTACTAGACAATTTGACAGTACAGGGCAGCAGTATATTATGCAATTTGCCTTGCCTGTCTGCCCTCAGAGAGACCCGAATTACATACAGTTTCTGTTCTGTTGTACCGGCCCGGGCTTAAAGATAGCAAAGAAAAGTCAAAAATTGCTGTAGGGATGAATAGAATTATAAGCAGAGAGCAAACATAACAACAACAACACACAGTAGTAATGATTGAAGACAAAAAATGAATCAAATTTAAAAGATGATGAAAGTTGATACTGTATGTTATCGTGGTCAAAATGGGGAGTTGCATCTCGGCATTCATCTTGGTCCTCCCTTCCATGGACGCTCCGGCCATCAATCTTGGGTGACGCCACTGCCTGCCTGGCAGATGTAGATTCATTGGTAAGGTAAGTGAGAGTTGTTTTTCCCAGTGTAGCACAGGGTAAGGGCCGGCCTGTAATTGCGGATGGGAAAACAAAAGGGATATTAAAAAATCAAGTAGAAAAAAAATGCCTAAATTACGGTGGAGTGCAACAAACACTTTCAGAGGCGGCATGGATTTGGATACATCATGTCTACTCTAGTCTGTTTCCAGCATTAACCTCCAACAACAACAGGACAGAGCAGGCCCACGGCACCCGTGACACATCCTCCATTTAGGCAGACAAAGCAGATATACAGCAACATAGCATTTTACAAATTAAGTGACTAAATCAATGCCCCGCTGTCAGTCATACCACCACACTCGACTCCACCACTACACAGACATGTAGGTCTGCAGTGGTTGTTGTTGACTTGGTTACCTTGTAATGCACTCATGAAACGCACTGAGTTATTCCATCAATCATCTCGGGTCGTACTGAGTGACTGGAGTGCGAAGAGATAATGTCACTGTGGTCATCATCATGGTGTGTTGTCCAACTCAGTGTGCAGTAGTGTACAGATTGAGTCCCCTTTCCATATTCAAAATGCAATGGATCGGCCTGCAGTAGAAGTAGAAAATTGTTATTGAAAAACAAGAATGGAAACAAACATTGCATTGAGTTACTTTTAGTGTGTAGATTAGATAATAGTACACAATGCACTACAAACAACAACAACACAAATCACTCAGTCAGCGTCCAATGCATGTCATCATTCATTACCTGTTCCTTCTCATCTTCAGTTAATGGGCAGTCTGTATCGGCTCGGAAAGGAGGATAGCTATAGTAGTCATCATCATGTTCCACTTCTTTTGGAGAGACTCAACGAGGCAAGATTTTAGTTTTTCTTCGATTATGCTACATCCAATCATCATCTGGCTTGAGGGCAATAGATTTAGGTCGATTCAGGAGGATGGAGGAGCAGGACTCGGAGGAGTGGACTGAAATGCAGAGAGCTGAAACTCATATAAGGCAAAAAAAACGAAGACGGTGGTGATGGATTTGTTGTGATTTGAAGTTTCCAAACAGAAAGACAGACACACAAATAGAAGTAAATAAGGGAGAACCACAGTAAGAAGTGGAAGCCTAGTTGTCAGGGAAGTATAGCTCGTCCTCAAACTCTGGAGGTTCAACCAGAAGTAGGTAATCAGCATCCAACACGCTACTTCCATCACCTGAGCCGCTGTCCTCATCTTCCTGCGTTGATTCATGTATTGTGTAATTCGGTGGTATAAATTGCTGATTCATTTTGATCATGGTTAACCTCTCCACGTTTTTGGGTGAGAGACTGGTCCTTTTCACTGTTACAATGGAACCAGCAGCACTGAAAACACGTTCAGAAGAGACACTTGCGATAGGGCAAGCCAGATAGTTTATCGCCAGCCTGCTGAGCACTGGCCATTGGCCCCTTTTGCCATACCAATACCGCAATGGGTTTTGATCAATGTAGACCTCTGTTGGGTCATCCAGGTAGGCCTGGACCATTCGGTCAATGTTCAGGGGGTGCTAAACTTAGTGCGGCCTCTTTTGTCTTTGCATCAGCACTGGACCTAGCAAGTCATTGCTGTAAATACCAATCCTGTGCCGTTTGTACTGGGGCTGATGATCCGGTTCTTGCTGTTGTCGATAGTGTTGGTGACAGCTGTGAACCAAATGCACTGCCCACAGGCTCTGAAGTTGAACTTGACGCAGGATGCCCTGCTGCAGTACTTGACGTGGGTTTGAGGCTTTTAATTACCAGCCGTTCATTTTCCAATGTACTGGCTGCCTCAGCTATCCAAGTTTTGTACCGGGCAACATCCACTTCTGAAAAAGGGAGTAATGTCTTACTGTGCAGTGCCGATTTGTACCGTGGATCCAGAATTGTGGCACAAATGTAATGTTGTTGTGACAGAATCTTATTTTGCACCCTTGCATTTTCACTTAAGCGACATGATAAGCTCTCCACCAACTCATATGCTTCTTTTTTTTCCTCCACACCTATGTACGCTTCACACACCCCCTTCAGCTGTTGCTCTAGCATGTGCAACAATGGGATAGCCTGGCCCATAGTACAGTCCTCCTTGCTGACTTCACGTGTGAAGACCTCAAAAGGAAGAAGCATCTCTGTAAGAGATTTAACTAGGCATCATTGGTCCAACTGAAGGGTCATGGCTTTCACAGTAGCATCCGCCCTTTGCATGACATATTCATTGATTGGTCTGTACTGCTCAAACAGACGGTCAAGCATGTAATACGTTGAGTTCCAACGTGTTGCCACCTCCTGGATCAGTGCTTTGACTGGCATTCTATAGTCACGTTGAATGATCCTCAGCTGCTTCCGGGCTTAAAAGAATGGCTGAAATGCGTGCATATTCTGCGGCAGGTGGTCAGTAAGTTGCTGACTATGGGTTCTTTTTTCAGAAAGTCTTGAACTATAATGTTAATGCAGTGCGCCAAACACGGGACCCTGAAATACTCACCAAGCGTCATGGCCTTAAGTATATTACTGCCATTATCCGTGGCAACAAAACCAATGTGAAGCCCTCTGGGGTGCAGCCATTCAAAGACCTTGTTGTTAAACTCTTCCAAAATGTTTTCAGCAGTATGAGATTTCTCCATGGCGAACATGGCTACAGTTGCATGTTTCCGAGAAGCATTACAAATTGCAGCTGTGTCAACAGCACCTACTTCAGATAGCTTGTCTCTAACCCCCACAAAAGAGACCCAGTGTGCAGTGATGCACATGTAATCAGTGGCTTGGCAACTGGTCCACATGTCTGTTGTCAGGTGGATTTTGTGAACAGCACTCTGCTGCAAAGCTTGTCCAACCAATTCCAGCACATCGTGATGTAGTGCTGGAACAGCAACTCGGGCGAAATAGGACCGGCTGGGAACCTTCCATTTAGGGCAGATGGCTGACACAAATTCAAGGAAACCCACCCCTTCCACAAATGAAAAAGGGAGAAGGTCCAGCGCTAACATTTTAGCCAGCTTCACATTGTACAACCGTGCCGTTGGGTGGTTGCGTTGGTACTGCCCCTCCGACCTAAGCATGCTGTCAATGGTAGGCTGGAATATTTTCCTTAGTGGTGCACCTTTCTTCTTGAACCCAGCTAGGCTCGACAACGCTGCACTTTTGCTCATTGCAGTGCCCGGTTGCCTTGGTGTCTCATGTTGACTCTTACTACTGTGCCACTCAGATGTTGCTGAGGATGTGGGCGTTACCAGTACACTGCTGGGGGTAGGCCTAGAAATGTCTCCCTCTTGTTGACCTTCCACCGCGATCATATCTTCCCCTACTTCTTCATCCCCAACAACAGCAATGGGTCCAGTTTTATTTTTTTCTAAGTGAAGTAGGTGAGCCTCCCACCTGATAGTGTGGTGTTTTTTGAGATGACTTGTTTGTCCTCCGGTACCATAGTTTGTACCAAGCTTACCCCGCCTAACAGCCTGCCGACAAATTGAGCATATAGCAATGTTCTCCTCCTTACTGCTAACCAAAAAGAAGTCCCAAACTGGGGAGGAGAACTTTCTGGAGCTGCTGGAGGTGCCACTTTCAATACCAGATGAAATGGAGGGTGTGCATGGAATTTGACTCTGTGCACTTACATTACCACCACCTACTGAGGTGGTGGTTGAGCTTGATGTAGGTCCCTGCCGGGCCTTTGCAAAGGCAAATATGGAAGCTGGAGGTCGTGTTGGCGTTACCTGTGTTGGTGGTATCCGTGCTACATCCCTCGCAGCGATTTGGGATAGTCTAATAATGTTGGTCTCCATCTCCGCAGGCCCAGGAGTGATGTTCGTGATGACTGGCTCTTCATCATCATCACCCCCCTCGTCTACATCTACCTCCATAACTGTAAGTCTTTCTGGAACCTTCCTTTTCACTAGCCTTGTCTTGTGGTGTGCATCACTCTCAGGCTGAGCTGGTGGCTTCCAAGTGGCATCTAGATCATCAGAAGCGGGGCTTGAAGAAGAAGTTGATGGACTAACCCTCCTTTTCCTTGCTGGGGTATGGAAGACACTGGATCTTCTGGAACAGTGGCTTGCTCCTCTTCGTCTGCAAAAAGCTCGATTTCCTGAACTGCCCCTACTTCAGGTGGAACAACTACTATTGTGGGCTGTGGTTCCGGCTGTGGTTCCGGCTGTGGTTGCGGTTCCAGCTGCGGCTGGGGTTGCGGCTGGGGTTGCGGCTGTGGTTCCGGCTGTGGTTGCGGTTCCAGCTGCGGTTCCGGCTGCGGCTGGGGTTGCGGCTGGGGTTGCGGCTGGGGTTGCCCACTTATCTGCTGAGTTTGCGCCTGCGAGTGCGTGGATTGGGTACCACTTTGCGATAATGACATTTCAACATCACTGGTCGTTAGTAGACTGGCTACCTCTGCCACAGTCATGGGCTTGGGCCTAGGTTGCTGGGGTGGGCCCACTGATGCAGAGGTGCTGCTCCCAGCTTGGTCCCCGCTGGACACCGCTGCTGCAGGCGTAAGTTTTTTTACCAAAAACACATCGGCCGGCACACCAGTCTTGGCAAGTGCCACTTCCTTCTTCTGTCCCTTCTTCTCACTGGCAACTTTCTTGGTACTGGAGGACCTGGTACCTTTCTTTGGGGCCATCTTCTTCAGATGTCAGCAGGACGCAGGTGCACAAGTTGCAGAGATGTCTGTGGTCACACGTGGACGTGACGCGCAGCAGGACTTCTGCCTGGCAGTACAGCGGGTGATGGTGATGGTGATGATGACACCTCCTCCTCTGTCTTTTTGTGCACCTAAAAGCAAAGAAGCCAGGAGAAGAACATCAGTGAAATGTTGCATTTGTTGTTGTGGTTCAATTACTAGTAGTACAAACAAACAAATAAAATATATAAATTAGTGTAGCCATTCGTGAGACTGTCAACAAGGGCTTTCATGGTATACTGTGTACACTGTCAGGAAGGATAGGAAAGAAGAGGAACAACAACCAAAATACAAATGTAATAGAAGTGGACCCTGTTTGGCATTAAATTATTTGCTCATCACATCATTCAGGGAGCTGCAGCTGGCAAAGGGGATGGATGCAAGCAGTAAGCCAAGAGGAAAACCATGCAGGCCTAAATGGCAAAAGCAGCACACTTATAACTCCCACCAGAAATGGCCACCAGCCACATGGACACTCACAAATCACAAGCAACAAGCATGAGGCCTGGAAAACAATGTACTGAAAACAGGCCTACGATAGCCAGGCAAAGGCTGCATGGTAAACCACACTGCTTTGCATGTAATGCAATAAAATGCAAAAACGAAAATACACAGGGCTAAACAAGGCCTGCAACACACCACTCACAACTAAGGCATGTATTTAACACACCCCAAAAAACTGAAATACACCCAAAAAATAAATCCACATTTTGCAATTCAATCCAATGCCATCCATGTGCCCTAAATGATGTTTAAATTCAACAGAACACACAAACAGTTGTTTTATGCACCCCTGACTACCTCTGGGCCCACTGGATGGAAGGCCTGTTGGCAGACTAGGCTACAAGTTTGCAGGCCTATGGATAAAAGCACACTGCCTGGCTTCAAAATGGCCGCCAGCCTCATGGCCAGGCCCACAACAACAAGAAACTGAAGACAGACAAGGCAGGCCTATGGCAAAAAGCACACTGCCTGGCTTCAAAATGGCCACCAGCCTCATGGCCAGGCCCACAACAACAAGAAACTGAAGACAGACAATGCAGGCCTATGGCAAAAAGCACACTGCCTGGCTTCATAATGGCCGCCAGCCTCATGGCCAGGCCCACAACAACAAGAAACTGAAGACAGAAAATGCAGGCCTATGGCAAAAAGCACACTGCCTGGCTTCAAAATAGCCGCCAGCCTCATGGCCAGGCCCACAACAACAAGAAACTGAAGACAGACAATGCAGGCCTATGGCAAAAGCACACTGCCTGGCTTCAAAATGGCCACCAGCCTCATGGCCAGGCCCACAACAACAAGAAACTGAAGACAGACAATGCAGGCCTATGGCAAAAAGCACACTGCCTGGCTTCAAAATGGCCGCCAGCCTCATGGCCAGGCCCACAACAACAAGAAACTGAAGACAGACAATGCAGGCCTATGGCAAAAGCACACTGCCTGGCTTCAAAATGGCCGCCAGCCTCATGGCCAGGCCCACAACAAGAAGCCTAGGCCACAAAGGGAAACACATGCAGGCCTTAGTATATGGCAAAAGCAGCACACTTGTAACTCCCACCAGAAATGGCTACCAGCCACATGGACACTCACAAATCACAAGCAACAAGCAGGAGGCCTGGAAAACAATGTACTGAAAACAGGCCTATAATAGCCAGGCAAAGGCTGCATGGTAAACCACCCTGCTTTTGCTTTGCCTGTACTGCAATAAAATGCAAAAACGAAAATACACAGGGCTAAACAAGGCCTGCAGCACACCACACACAACTAAGGCATGTATTTAACACACAGCCCAAAAAACTGAAATACACCCAAAAAAAACACATTTTCCAATTCAATCCAATGCCATCCATGCCCCCTAAATGATGTTTGAAATTAATAAATACATCACACAGCAATCCATGACCCATGACTAGCTCTGGACCTACTGGCTACCCACACAACGATTTATTTTTAAAAATGATGAAAAGTACCAAAAATGAAGTTGCAGCAACTGCAATGCCCCAATCAAACAACACCATCTTACTTGTAAAATCTCAAATCCCCAAATCCTCAAATCCAATGATAATGATGCAGCAGACACAAAGAGTGATCCTTCCAGCTCAAATCCAAGTGAAAAATGAACAGGAGATGGACAAAGCACTGGGAGGAGCCTGCTGGACAGGAACAGGAAGAAGGAGACTCTGTGGCACTTCCTCCCTCTCCCCCCCAAAAAATTTGACCAAAAAGGACAGCCAAATATCAATCTGAGTTTTTTTTTTATCCAAATCATCAATTTATAGAAGGTTTTATGCTGCTTGCGATGTTATTGTTCTCCAGATTGAAAATGTTGCGTGTTCGGGATCGCGAGCTGTACAAAAATATCGCCGGATGTCCGATGGCGCGCCCGAATGACGTGTTCGCGGTCGCAATCTCTCTCGCGGTGCACGATGGCGCGGCGAATGACGTGTTCGCGATCGCACACTCTCGCGTTGTCCGATGGCGCGGTGAATGACGTGTTCGTGATCGCAAACTCTCGCGGGATAACACGGCCGGCTACCGAAATCTCGTGGCGCACGCGAACGGATAGGAAAACCCGTCGGCGAACGCAGGAATCCCGGTAAGTCGCTATCGCGCGTCCCAGAACGCATTTTTAAAGCGCGACAAGAAAATAATTCCGCTACGCCGCGGATCGCGGAATTGTTGGCAATTCCGCGTTCTCCGCAGAACGCGAAATTGCCTAAATTCCGCAAATTCCGCGAGCGGAGCGGAATTGGATGCCCAGGGTTAATAAGCACAACAGAGTAAAACGTATAAGAGCGGGTAATAAAACACAACGTCTAAAAAAGTTGTCTTCATGAAAAATTGTGTAAATCCTCACTCATATTGAGTCCATTGGGCATGTTTGTATCGAGGGCCAATATAAAATGGGACTCTAATTGTCTGAGACGCTTTTCACGATTGCCACCACGTCGCGATGCAGGAATTGCCCCAATGACAAAATATTTAAGATCATTTAAATTATTGTCATGTACCGCTTTAAAATGTCGTGCCACTGGATAGTTAGAATCAGAGTTTACAATTGCTCTCAAGTGTTGCAAGATTCGATTTAAAACTTGGAGCTTGGTGCTGCCTATGTATTTTAAACCGCATGCACATTCTAAAACATACACTGCAAATTCAGGGCAGCATGTATAATGCGCTTTGTTCTTGATAGGTCTAGAATCAAATGTGGTTATGTATTCGGAGGTGTTTATACCAAATTTGCATGCACGACAAGTTTTACACTTGAAGAAGCCTGTCTGATATGTCAACCAGTCATGTATGGGGAAAAACTCAGGACTAGTCTTCACTAGTGAATCTCTCATAGATTTGGCTCACCTGAAAGTGATCAAGGGACGTTTGGAGAGGACTTGGCCTAGAGTAATGTCCGTTAAAATAATGGGCCAGTGAACATTCATAATCCTCCGTATCTGTCGTTCCTGCTTACTGAACGTGGTGATAAGTCTGACTTCTAGTGTGCTGACTGTAGATGGGACCTCTTTATTGGTAGACAGACACTGTTCTCTTGTGTCTTGAGTTGGCTTTCTGGAGGGCACTAGTGACTAGAGAGTAGCTATACCCCCTAGCGATGAAGCTACTTACTGCTTCATTCTGGCATTGCTCAAGATCAATTTCAGAGCTGCATATACGCCGGATTCTTAAAAATTCCCCATAGGGAATACTGCATATAAGATGCCGAGGGTGTGCGCTACTCGCATGCAATACAGAATTTCCAGCAGTGCGTTTACGATGTAATCTAGTGTGAATAACAGCCTGGTCAATGTACACTTGCACATCTAGAAATTCCACACATTGGGCACTAATGAATGCTGTGAAATTCAGATTCAAATTATTGCAATTAATGGAGTTTATGAATTCTTCTGCCTCCTCTTTTGTGCCATTCCAAATTGCGAACACATCATCAATGTATCTCCACCAATGAACAATATGTGAATCCCACATAGTTTTGTGCTGTGTTCTGAGGACATGCTCCTCCCACCAGTCCACGTGAAGACACGCGTAACTGGGGGGAGAAGCATGCCCCCATAGCCACGCCCCTCTGTTGGTGATACAAATCCTTGTTGAATAGAAAAAAATTGTTATTTAAACAAAGATTGATCATGGACAACAACATGCGGTTGTGTTCGTACATACAGATCGGTCTAGAATCAAGAAAAGATTGAACTGCTAGTATGCCATCACTATGTTTGATGCTCGTGTACAATGAAGACATATCCATCACTAGGAAGAGATAATTTTCATGCCATGTGACCACATCTAATTTCCTGATAAAGTCACTGGTGTCTTTTACAAAGGAAGGAAGACCAAAAACAAAGTCCTGTAAAAAGAAATCAACATACTTGGACATTGACTCTAACAGACTTTTTCTTGCCGATATAATCGGCCTACCTGGAATAGGGGTAGTCTCTTTGTGAACTTTGGGGAGAAAGTATAACACAGGAGTAATGGGATGGTCATTTTGTAGAAAGTTCACTTCATTTTTGGTTAAAAGACCGGATCTTCTCCAGTGATATATATATATATATATATATATATATTATCTACTGGCGGTCGCCAGTAGATAGTTATAGTTACAACCTATTATCCATAGGAAATCCGCGACATTCTATTTGAAATAACTCTCTTGCCGGTTGACGTATCTTCGCAAAATTTTCAAACTTTGTGGGGCGCTCCGGTCCGCTCCTACCCTGAAAGTCTCGGGGGATTCGTCAAGCAGGGGCCGAGAAAAAGGGGGGTCCCAAAACGCGTTTTCCCCATGCAATTTTCCATAGGAAACTTTAGACACGGCTACAGCCCGAACTGCTGAACGGAATTACACCAAATTTGGCAAAGAGGTAGTTCTTGGTTCAGAAAGAACCCTTTTGTTAAATGGTGTAAATCCGTTCAGTAGTTGCTGAGAAAATCAAAAGTAAAAAGATAGTGATATCTATGGCCGAGTAGGGTCCGCGTACCCTCCCGATCACGAGCTGCATGTTAATTGGCTGTCAGCTGGCTGTCAACATTCCGATTCAGGAAATGTTGGCAGCCAGAGGGACAGAAACAAGTGCGCAAAGCGCACAAAGGGGGCAGGGTAGAAACACCCTGACCCCCTAGGTTTGCTCAGGGGGTCCCACAAGGACCCCCTGGGCAAAAAAAAACAAAATAATTTTTTTTAAAAATCGGCAGGATGCGCTCAGGGTGCGCGAATCCTGCCGAAAAAAACGCGGCCCCCTTCCCGTTTTTGTTTTTTTAATTACAAAAAAAGGGGTAAGGCCCTGGGGGATGGGGTCCCCAGGGCCCAAAAACATGAAAAAGGAAGGGGGGCCACACAGCCCCCCTTCAGGGGACAAAAAAAAAAAAATACGATCGGGCCCGCAGGCCCCGCCCCTTCCTTCACCGCTCTGCAAACGCGCCCCTGGCGCGTTTGCAGAGGGGAACAATTCCCTTGAATACTGGGGGTCCCTGGAGGCCAACTAGCCCACCAGGAACCTCCAGTATGCGCCAGGGGCTGCCTTGCAGAGAGGTGTACAGAGGCCACGCCCCTTTTACACCTCTCTGCAACGCAGCTCTGTGGCGCTTTGGAGGTATATGGTGGGCTAGTTGGACTCCGGGGACCCTCAGGATTCAAGGGGACTTAATCCCCCAACTTAAAACGCGCCAAGGGGCGTGTTTGCACAGTGGTGAAGGGAGGGGGCGGGGCTTCAGGTGACATGTGTGCAAACAGGCCCCGTGGCGCGTTTTAAGATGGGGAATTAAATCCCCTTCAATCCTGAGGGTCCCTGGGGCCAACTAGCCCACCAGGTACGTCCAGTGAGCGCCACGGAGCTGCGTTGCAGAGTGTTGTAAAAGGGGTGTGGCCTCTCTACACGTCTCTGCAACACAGCCCCCTGGCGCATACTGGAGGTTCCTGGTGGGCTAGTTGGCCCGTAGGGACCCTCATGATTCAAGGGGACTTAATCCCCTACTTAAAACGCGCCACGGGGCGCGTTTGCACAGATGTCACCTCAGGCCCCGCCCTCCCTTCACCATTGTGCAAATATTCCTCTAAAATCAGCCGAAATACGAATTCTGATTTACTCACCTGTTATCAGGAGAGACCTCAGTGCTGCATATTTCAGCCCAGTACTAATCCTGAAAAGTAATTTTAACCGTACTTACCAGTAACTTGAATTTCCTTCCATAGGCTAACATTGACTGGTTTCACTTGGAAATTCTTCTAAGTGTGGAGTTTTGGAACTTTAAAATATTCCTCTAAAATCAGCCGAAATACGAATTCCGATTTACTCACCTGTTATCAGGAGAGACCTCAGTGCTGTATGTTTCAGCCCAGTACTGGTCCTGAAAAGTAATTTTAACCGTACTTACCAGTAACTTGAATTTCCTTCCATAGGCTAACATTGACTGGTTTCACTTGGAAATTCTTCTAAGTGTGGAGTTTTGGAACTTTAAAATATTCCTCTAAAATCAGCCGAAATACGAATTCCGATTTACTCACCTGTTATCAGGAGAGACCTCAGTGCTGCATCTTTCAGCCCAGTACTGATCCTCAAAAGTAATTTTAACCGTACTTACCAGTAACTTGAATTTCCTTCCATAGTATATAATTGCCTGCTTTTTGCTGAAAAAGTTTCTAAGTGTTGATTTTTGAAACATACAAATATTCCTCTAAAATCAGCCGAAATACGAATTCCGATTTACTCACCTGTTATAAGGAGAGACCTCAGTGCTGTATCTTTCAGCCCAGTACTGGTCCTGAAAAGTAATTTTAACCGTACTTACCAGTAACTTGAATTTCCTTCCATAGGCTAACATTGACTGGTTTCACTTGGAAATTCTTCTAAGTGTGGAGTTTTGGAACTTTAAAATATTCCTCTAAAATCAGCCGAAATACGAATTCCGATTTACTCACCTGTTATCAGGAGAGACCTCAGTGCTGCATCTTTCAGCCCAGTACTGATCCTCAAAAGTAATTTTAACCGTACTTACCAGTAACTTGAATTTCCTTCCATAGGATATCATTGCCTGCTTTTTGCTGAAAAAGTTTCTAAGTGTTGATTTTTGAAACATACAAATATTCCTCTAAAATCAGCCGAAATACGAATTTCGATTTACTCACCTGTTATCAGGAGAGACCTCAGTGCTGCATCTTTCAGCCCAGTACTGGTCCTGAAAAGTAATTTTAACCGTACTTACCAGTAACTTATATTTTCTTCCATAGGAATCCATTGTCTGGTTTTCAGCAGAAAAGTTTCAAAGTGTCGATTTTCACAAACTACAAATATTCCTTAAAAATCGCCTGTATGACTTAAACGCATTCTTTCAACTGTTTACAGGAGATGCACCAGTGCTGGATCCAGGATCCAACACTGAGTAAGAAAAAGTAACGATAACAGTTTTTACCTGCTAAGTGAATTTCCTTCCATAGGATAACATTGGTGATTCTATGAGAAAAAGTTTCTAAGTGTCAACTTTTAAAATACAATAATATTCCTTAAAAATCACGACTGTAACCAAAACGCTTTTACTCAACTGTTTACAGGAGATGTACCAGGACTGAATCTAGGATCCAGTCCTGTGGTTACAAAAGTAATCCATAAAGTAACTAATTGCATTTAACTAGAAATTCACATTGAGCTGAATGTTGCATTGTGTTTGAAAATGTGGTGCCCATTGCAACAACTGTAACTACTGTACTTAAAAGTCTATTGCCTATGTGCAAAGTATTTAAACTAAAGTAATTCATTCTGAGAAAGTATTTTTTGTAATGTAATGTATAATGTAATTACAATGTAATTTAAAAATAAAATATGTAAAAAAAAATTCTAAAAATTTAATAAATCAGTATGAAAAAAATTAATATAACAATTAATACATTTAAAAATTGTCATTTACAAAACCTTTGAAATTCACTGAAAAAACCGTAGGTTTCAGACATGTTATAGTTAGGAATTAGCATTTAAAAACCTTTGAAATTCACTGAAAAAACCATAGGTTTCAGATATGTTATAGTTACAAATTAGCATTTAAAAAACCTTTGAAATTCACTGAAAAAACCATAGGTTTTAGGGACAGTTATAGTTAGTTGGACATTTCACTCGTACAAAACCCGTGAAATTCCCCGTTATAGTTAGTTCAGCTAACTATAACTCGCGCCCCGCAATGCACTGCTGATGACGTCACATATTACATCACTCATGACATGGTCAGTGACATCACTGATGACATCACTGATGACATCTCAAATGACATCACTGATGACATCATCCAGTGACTGTGTGTTTCTGTAAAGTTGAAATATTTTTAATATATATAGGAAAAGACGTATTGAAGAATGAGTGGGTGTGTAAGTGTCTGTATGGATGATTTAGTAGGTGCGTGACTGACTCTATAAGTAAGTGATTTAACGTATCTTACTGAATGCATGGGTTAGTGACTAAACTGGGAGAATGTCTGTATCCGTCTGTCTGTTGCTGTGTAAGTGGCTGCATGGGTTTGTGAATAGCTACATGAGTGTCTATATGAGTTATTGATTGGTTGTCTGAGTATCTGTATGGGTGCCTGAGTGTTTGTGTGGGTGGGGTGTGTGCGACTCTGTGCATAGATGTGTGAGTGGGTGATTCACTGGGTGGATGGTTTCAAGAGTGCATCTGTGATAGACTGTATGGGTGGGTAAGTGTGTGTAAGAGTGTGTTAGTGAGTGAATGTATGTCCCAGTGGTACATGTGTGAGTAACTTCATATGTGAAAGCCAGTATATATGTGTGTTGGAGTATATAAATAGCTATAAGCGAGAGTGAGTGATTGTGATAGTGGCTGTATGGATGAGTGTGTGCTTGTATCAGTGATTGTATAAGAGCGTAACAATGTGCTAGTATTTGTATGATTAAGTGAGCTGGTGTGTGTATAACTGTATAGGTGAGTAAATGGTAGTGTGTTTAATTATTTGCATGACTGACTAGGTGTGTGAGTACCTCTATGGATGAGTGGCGGTGTTTGAGTGTCTATATAGGACTATGAGTGCATATGATAGTCCTGTACTGAGTGACCGTAAGTATGAGTGACTGTACGGGTGAGTGAGTGGATGTGTGCGTAGACCTAAGAATCAGTGAGTGGGTATGTAGTTATTGGTGTTGGAGTGTCTATGGTTTTGCGAATGGCAGTCTGTAATTTAGAGTGGGTGTATCAAAGGTTATATTAGGGTGTGAGGAGGTGCATGAGATTATCACGTGGATGATGTCATCAGTGATGTCATTTGAGATGTCATCAGTGATGTCATCAGTGATGTCACTGACCATGTCATGAGTGATGTAATATGTGACGTCATCAGCAGTGCATTGCGGGGCGCGAGTTATAGTTAGCTGAACTAACTATAACGGGGAATTTCACGGGTTTTGTACGAGTGAAATGTCCAACTAACTATAACTGTCCCTAAAACCTATGGTTTTTTCAGTGAATATATATATATATATATATATATATACACACACACACACACACATATATACATATATGTAGATAATTTAATGGTAACAAATGTAAATAGAACAAAAAGTAAATAGAACATTCTAATAGACTACTTTAATAACCTTTTATTTATTCTTTTAATTTTTTAATACACGATAAATAAACATGAACATTTTAGTTTGGGTGTTTTTTTTTGTGTGAAATCTTTCTGAACTAATGTTAATTAAATTTAGTCTATTTACATTAATTAAATATTTATTTAAAAATTAAGTCAATAGTGATATGGCATTTTTTATTTTGTTCTACATTTAAAATAAATGTATAGAATGAATTTCTATTTATATTTTACATAAAACATTTTTATACTAATTTGTTTTAAAGGTTACTAAACATTTTTTACCTTTCCCTGGGCTTTACTGAATGGTGATCTCCCAAAACCGACAGCGACTGTCCATCAAACATTTTATACCTTGAAGGGAATGTACAGCTATGTATGTGTTGACTACACAATGGGATATTTTTATTATTGGAGGGAGTCATAAAAAATGTTTTTGACTATGAGGGTTACAAGATTATTGGTTCAAAAAAGGGTTGACAGGTAATTTATTAAGAGAAATAAGGTGTCAAAGTATACACAGAAATGCCCATTTTTACTATAATGTTCAAACAACCGATTATAGATTAAATACTGTATAGTTTTTTATTTTTAGATAAATATTCCTTCCATTTACCTATAGCTATTGGCCTTATTACAAGTCTGGCGGTCCACGGACCGCCAGACTCACGGTGGTGGTCTTCCGACTGCCCTATTACAACTAGGGCGGTTGGGCTACCCTGGGACCACCGCATCCTCAGCAACTGCCAGGGAACTGCCGTTCCCCGGCAGTTGTGCTGAAGTCCCGAGGCTGCAATATGCTTGGCGAGGCCGCTGCGGCCCAACAATCATATTACGAGTTTCCTCACCGTCACACTTTTCATGGTGGTGAACCGTCATGAAAAGTGTGGTGGTGAGGAAACAAAGGGGGCTCTACAGGGTCCCCTTGTGTCTCAAGCCATGTGGATGCAAACAGGGGCGCACAACATGTGTCCCCCTGTGTATTCACACTCCAGTACCTGCAGGGCGTGAACTGCAGCAGTCTATGCCATGCAGGTACTGCTTTTGACGTTCCCATTGCAGTGCCTATTTCATAGGCAACGCTGTGGGAACGCCAAAGAACCACCCACCCGACAGGAGAAAGCTCCTAATCTGGCGGGCGGTTCAAACATGGGTTTTGTGGTGCGGGAGTTGGGTAATCCCGCTACCGCACCACCAAACTCATGATAAGGTCCTATGACACAGAAGATATACTAAAAAGTTGAATAACTTACCATCCAGATTGATTTTCTTTTTTGTTATTAAAATAAGAGTTTGCTCTTTGGCTACTGGTGCATCCACATTCAGATATTTACAAACGCAGCTCCCCCTACTGAATGGAAAAAAGAATGAAAAATTACAATAGTTGTGCAATGTGAACACTAAGGGGCCGATTTTGATGCGGTCAGAAACGGCTCCGACCGTCAGTCGGAGCCATTCCGACCGCATCGAAATGTCCTGTTCGGATTCCTTTCTGACCGACCCATTATGTTATGTTATGTTAGGGAATTTTTAGAGTGCGCGTATACCCGAGGGTGTCTTGGCGCTTGAAGTGGTTGATCGAAAAGGAATCCGTTCGGGCTTTCGGAATGGCTTCTGACAGGCTCGGATAGCCAGTGTGCCATTCGGAAAGGGGCCAGTAATCCCAAGGGTGGCTCTTTCCGCCGGAGCGATTACGATGTTGGATTTCAACAGACTTTCTGTGCCAGACTTTCCGACACAGAAATGCTGTCGGAATCTGACTTTGGGGGCCCCCAGCAAAGCCCCCATGGGCGCAAGGCCTCCGGATGGTGCCGAGGGGGCACCTATGAGGTGCCTGCCACCGGGTGCAGGGATGAACTGTACCTCAGCACTTTACAAAGAGAGCATGCGTTCCGGTCAGAATGCATGCTCCCATTGTAAAGAATAGGAGTGCGACTGAACAGTGTTTGGTCGCATCCTAATTGCTGGTTTGGGACCGCCGACAGGAGGTCGGTCGGTCCCAGTTCCAGATCGATGCCGGATGGACTCAGGTCCGTCCGAAATTGAAATCGGCTCCTAAGTTTGATCAAGTTTCTGATTTTCTTGGTATTCACTAAGAATTCTAGAAGTTCTAGTTGGGGAAGCCGTAACTGTGCTGCTTCTCAGGAGTAGTCACCCGTGTATATATTGACTCTTTCAAAAATTTAGCAAGGGTATATTTCTAAAAGCATAATGTAAAGCATCAGTACATTTGCACTTGCTAACATTTCTCTTTTTTTATTTCTCCACTCGATAAATAGATTTCCTTGTGGTGACGCTATTTCACACACCCCCTTTGATAATTCTTTAAAGGGTTGCCCTCCCTATTTTCAAATCCAGAGACAGATTTGCCTCTTTCTGCCCTACACAGGAGTAAATCTGTGACTGTTTTCCAGGTCGGAAACTAAACACAAAACCTTTGCATATACCCCCACACAAGCGAAGTTATCACCTCTTTTTGCATGCGTCACCAAACTCAATTGTTCACAAGCTGTCCTCACACTTAAAATTATGTATATTTCTATGTGCAAGTAAATCTGGGCACAATCATGTTCTGTGAATTATAACATTTAATTAGTATCAGAGTTTTGGAATACCCAGCCTCCCTAATTGTAGCACATAATTTATTTTCAAATCAAGACATATAACTAACTTTTCTGTTTTGCCTCCAATACCTCGAGTGTATTCATTTAACGATTCACAGGAAACTATTTTGTTCATCATGTTTTTCTTTCAAACATCATGCTGCCTTTTTAAAATGTGCAGAATGTTGGTGCACTAATTTATAAGTAATATAATTCAAATTTAAATTATTCCTGGCAGCTTTCCCTTCTAGAGACTTTGGGTCTGGTTCAGATTTTGGCGGACGGTTTACTCCGTCACAACGGTGATGGATATCCCATCCACCGAAATATAAATCTCATAAGATCCTATGGAATGTTTATTTTGGCGGGCGGGATATCCATCACCATTGTGACGGAGTAACCCATCCGCCAAATTCTAAATCAGACCCCAGTGGCGGCTGGTAACATTCAGAAATGGTGAGGTGTAAGAGTTCTGGATGAGTGCCTGGTGGCAAGTGAGCATAGCGAGCGAGTCCGACAGTCACAAGGGGGGTTCGATGTGGTTCTTCCCCCGAGAAAATGTTTTAAAAACAGTAGTCAAATGGTGAATTTTCAAGCATATTTGAGAAAGCAAGAAGGTTAATAAAGCAATTGTCAAAGTGTAGTTATGACATCAATAAAGAGATTTCATATGATAATGACATAGGTAGCTGCTTATTCAGTATAACCACAGAACTTGGTAATAAACTTTGAGATAACAATGCTGTGTACCTCACAGATTTTTTTAATTTATTGGTATACCTCTACAAATGAAATCTACGGAGGAAATACAAGTTTTTGTGATTTCTCGGACACACTACAATGAGGTAGCAAGGAATAAACATTACAAGGCAGTAGGGTACCCTACAAGGCACTGCCAGACTAATTGAGGGGGATGAAGAAATATGATCACAGAGCCCCCATCATGATTAGCTCCCCTTGATGACCCACTGCATCATCAAAACCAGGTGCATCATTTACACACACTTGATACAATACATTTTTACTATGCTTTGCAGAGCAATGCAAGGAGGCTCATAGGTCCATACCAAAACTACTAAACTGCTGAAGTAGCAATGCATAGCATTTATCTGAAAAGTAAGAGAAGGGAGATGCTTGCCAAGCATCACATCACTTCAGGAATGCAGAGATGTGTAATGTGTTAAACATGTATGTTGTAATGCAAGCATAAATGGTTGTGGGCATACACAAATATTTGCAATATGGTGTATGGTGGTGTTGGGTCGGAAATTTCCCCTGCAAGTTAAGAGATGTGTACCCCTGCCCTGAGTGCCCATCTGTATTGTTGTCTGAATCCCTAATGCTGGTATATTCCCATAAGGGAACATGGAATATGCATGTGTGCCATGACATAGGCCTGTGTCATGGATTGCAGTCTTGTTGGGCGAGGAGGGGCACCCAAAGAGCTACCCTCATAGTTGTGGGATGCTACTGCCTTCGCCAGGAGTAAAACAGCGCAAGCATGGTGGCAGCAGCATACCGTGTAGTAGTGAACATGACCATTCTACCCTGGGTCACTGGAGTGAGGCCTACAGGCTCACTCACCTCTTCTAAAGTTTTGCTGCTGTGTGTTCAACTCACCCCTGCCCAACATCAGGTTGATCTGGACGTGTGTGCATGATTAAATCATGTGCTGAATGCATGTGCCTGTGCAAGACCTACACTACACATAGGGTGAAATGTGAAACAGTGTGCACACGGTATGTGTGTGTGTGCTGGTAGTGTGTGTTGAAAGTGTCACACTCTAGTACAGAACATAGGGACAGTAGTACTGAACAGTGTGTTCAGACTGAGTGTGTGTGTTGCATGTGAGCATGATGATGGTAGCATAATACATTTGGATTACAGTACTGGACACTGAATGTGCTGTGACTGTACACTGAGTACAGAAGTGCCTACACTGCTACATAACATGGAGGACCTTGGGTTGCTTTTTGGGTAAGACCTGGCTTGCCTGGGGAAAACGTAAGGAGTAGAGGAATCCCAGCAGACCCAGTTTGATAGTCCAGCAAAGCTGCAAGCTAGGTGGGACATACACTGGAGGATGGGTGTGGCAGGCTATCTCTGTGCTTTCCTAATTGTTTTTTGATTCAGTGACAGATCACAAGGAAGGGGCCTTGGCACATCTCAGAGATTGGGCTGAAAAGGGAATAAAAAAGAGTTGGTCAGAGGGCCCGGGATCGACCTTTTAAGGCACATATGACTGTGGCTGACATCCAGGTGTGTACCCTGTTAACTCATCTGAATCTTGTTGTGGGATCAATCAGTTTTAGATTCCAGCCTTGCTCTGCTGCCATGCTGCCTGATGTTTCCCTGCCTGTGTGAGAAGGACTGGACCTGCATCACTTGAACCCAGAGTGACCCCAAGGGCTAACTGGCTGGCTTCCTGTTCTGAAGTCTCAAGGACATAAAAGACTTCCAACCACCCTGCTTCTGCACCTGGACTCTGCCATCTGTCAGTCCACCCTGCCAAGTGGTGCCACTGCAGTCCTGCCCCCTTGGAAGTGGGCCTAAGGTGTTTGCTCCTGCAGAAGCCAAGCGTCTTCTGCTGAACCAATTATTTGCCGCTGCTGTGCAGATCAGAACTGGCGCATCGTTGTGGATCAAAACCAGCACATTGCCTCTGTTGCACTCATAATCACCAATGCTTCACCACCATTGCGTGGCCCTTAGCATTGATACATAAGTTCAACTGTGTAGCGCATCACGCAATGTACATTTATGTAGCAATGTATCAGAAAAATCAATGTAAATGTCGAGAACCAGCCTGTCACACCCAGGAAATGATGCAATGGATATGGCTGCATACCAGGAAGTATAAATGTTACTTTCACTTCCTGTTAGTGTCTGTTGGTTGGAGCTGGTGGTTTGAGGAGTGCTGCGTGAGATTGGTGGTTATTTGGCTGTTTTTGTTGAAGCATGTGTCTGTTCTGTCCCTGTGAATAATACTTTGTGTAATCTCTGTGCCTAAGTGTTGTTTTTTGTATTTCTAATAATATTTGTATTTTGGGGTGTTTGTCCAATTTGGAGTAATAGTTAATTAGGTATAGTTAAGGGCTTAAGGGGTATTCTTTTTAGTGTGTTGAGGATAGCTAGGGCTTGTGCCACTGTGGCCATGTGTGGGAAGGGGTGAGGGAAGAATTTCATAGAGGGAGAAGTTTGATGTTTGATCTGACTGGTCATGCACTTCCTGCCACAGTCGCTGGCTGCAGGAGGAAGGGTTGCAAGGGTTACAGACCCAAAGATCATGAGGCTCGATGGGAGCGGGCGTGGTGGTACATGGGCAAGGTGGCCCATGAGGAACCTTCCATTTCACAACTGAAAACATCATTGGATGGACGTAATTGCCTGTAAAGCTGATGTGCTGGACCTGCTGGATTTGGAGATTGGGGGCCCATAGGTATGTATTAATGTACCATCAGCATGTAGTAATGTAGATAACTTAGTTAAAGTACATATAAGTTTCACATTATTTTTGCAATGTGTGGAGGCTTGTGACACACAAGGCAAAACAGAGTGAAACCAGGTGGCATATGTATCAAACTGTCACACAAACCAGCACACCTGGCAAAAATACTGTGTTGCATTACAGGGAGCTAGCACTTGTGACGCTAAGTAATGCAAAGCAACCCTTTGTCCAAATGAGGGTTACTATTTAGCAATATTCAGCACTGAAGAAGGTTTGGGCTTGTAAATGTATTTGGATTAATCATTTATTGCAGTTTTCCCTCACTCATGTGATGCAAACACAGCACAATATGTGGTTATATCTGCGCCTATGGCTAGATTCCCAATAAAGATCGTTAACCACACTTCACACTGTATAGGGTATGTCTGTGTGGCACGGCTACTATGTATGTACCAAAGGACACATTTATCAATTCTTCATGCAGCGCAGCACAGCACAGCAGAGCAGAGCACAGCAAGTCCCCTTGCTGCGCTTCATGAAAGTGAAAGGGCATATTTAACATATTACCGTGCATTCCGATCCTTGCCTAGCACTAGCACACATTTGACTGCTTCATGCAAATGCTTGCACCCTTGTGTCATGGTGCAAGGGGGCCTGCGATGAAGCTAGCCAGCAGTTCGTATATCACATGGATAGGGTTAGATTTTGACATACGATGTAAGACATTTCTGACCTTTCACCTCCAGGCACATCAGCTCTGCGTTCCATGGTCTAAAAATGTATACACATGTGTGTATAAGGGTGTCTCAATGTGCCATTACACTGGTATGTCATGGTGCTTAGTTTAGATTTAGAAGTGTGTGTAGTTGCTCTATTTTCAATTCAATTTTTCCATTTTTGTTTTGCAGGTGGACATCGCCCATTCCCACAAGCCGAAGTTGACAGCTTCAGTGAAAGTGACGTGGAAAGTAAGTGTCATGACTACATGGTTGTTGCTCGGTGACAAGTGTGTTTGATCCATGATAGTTGTTACAGTGTGATGTGTATGGGTAGGTATTTATCACCTGCCAACAAATTACTTAGATTCATGGAGCAAACACATCACTTGTGTCAACAGATTGTAAAATAAACAAGGAGGCGTTATAATGTGAATGTAGTGTCAATATAGGTGTGGGTAAGTTTTTCTACAGTACCCTACTTGAAATATAGGGGATGGTATACCTGTGACATCACATTACAATCATTGCACAACAGATGCATGCTGGAAATGTGCCAGTTACATCCCAACTTTTGGTGTATCCTGAAAATAACCCATGAAAAGGTACAACTGACATCTCAACATGTGTTGCCGCAGGTGTGTGAGTCATTTAAATGACATCTAAACATTCCCTCAGTATGCGCTGTGACCTAGCAGTTGTACAATGGATGACAGCCTGCATATATCAGTTATATATTGTGAGTGGCAATATCATTGTTGTAAAACCTATAGCCCAGTAGGCCTCATTGCATGGACACAAAGTAATTGGCCTACGTTTGGCCAGCAGGATATATGTACTAGATTTACCATATATTGATATATAATTGTTAGTATCATGGGCAGTATCTAACCTATGTGGCATTTATATCAAGCTTTCGTGCAGTGCAATGTGGCAAGCCACCTTGCTGCACTGCGTGAAAGGGAAAGGGCAGAAATGCACAATGATTCCATGATACAGTGCATTCCTGTCCTTTCCTACTGGTGGTGTACTTTCGCCTGCTAGCACCAAGGCAGGCACCCTTGGATCATGGTGCAAGGGTGTCTGCATTGTAGGCAAAATAGTTCTTGGGCAGGTATGGACAGCTGATTGCATAAACACACTACTGAGAGGCGTTTTACTCTTTCACAAGGAGAATGAGATAACAGAAATGTAACTTTGATTCTTTCTCCTGGGTTAGGTTCGCCTGTGGACTTGATGCATTATGACACATCATTTCCAGGTCTAGCACTGATGCTAAATGTGTGAAACCATCAAAATAAGGGTGTTGATGCAGTTAGACACCCACTCTCTATTTCAGGAATGGCTCCCTGCCGCAGAGTAGGGCAAGTCAGCAATGGGCGCTGCCTTGCGGAACTCAAAATTTCTTAAGACATGCAGAGCCACAAAGCTGCCATTGCTTACCTCTACACATCTCACTTCGGTTTTGCCTTGACTATGCCACCCACCTTGCATGATGCAAGACCAATAGCAAAAGTGCACATATCTGGTCCATGGGTATTATTTACCATTGACACATCAGAATGAATGGGTATCACTGGTATGAGTGAAATGCATGATATGGATAGCACGTTATGGACACATCCAAAAGATAACCCATGGCTTAAAGAGAATGGGCCGCACATACTATAAGGTCAAGTCCACTGACATTTGGGGAGTACATACATTGGCATAGGCACAGAAGACCCCTGCCGCTACAGCATCTCAACGAGACACTCAGTAGCCAAGCACATTACACTCCACCCCTGGACCCTTAGGATGACAGCAGCTGCAAGCCACTGGACAACAAAATTTGGAGGTGCAGCACAGGGCAATTTCCATGTTTTGCTTGTGAGGAGGATATGTCAGATGAACCGGAGGATTGCCCGAATCAAAAAGGAGCAGAAGCGGCAGGGGATATTTTGATGAAGCGTCAGAAGGCACTGGAGCAAATTGCCACCCAGATTTAGACTATCCCTCTGGACATCCCCTTCCCTGTTATTTTATATTTTATATTGTTATTTTTAGTAGTCATAGCTATAGTTAGTGTTTAGTGTAGGTTTAGGAATAGTTTAGGTTAGTTTTAGATAAGTAAGAAGTTTTTATGTCGAAATTTGTTTGTAAGTTTGAAATGGTAGGTTTCTAAGTGGGTGGGGGGTTAATGTTTTGTTTAAAAAAATACCAAAAACATAAAAAACAATTCAATTTAAAAAAATGGCTAAAATATATCTTTGCTTAGGTTTCTATGTGTAGGTAGTATATGTTTAGGATGTAATTGATGTTTGTGTTGAACTGACCTATGTGTATTAAGTGGGGTAGGTGGTTGATGTTTAACTTGTCATGTGTCAATAGTGCTTAAGATAGTGTTAGATAAGGTACAGGCTAGTGTTAATGATAGTTAGTGTAGGTTAGTTAGGGTTAGGCAGGGTTTTTAGATATTAGGTTTTACATTTCAATAAATTATTCATTGTTCTCTAGTTGGATATTATTTATCTGTCATGAATTGTTACTATTGTCTTAGGTGAGAACATGATGTTCAATTTGTCCTGAGCACATTTAGCAATATGTTGCATTGTCAGAGTCCTCTGGACAACTGTAGGTCTTCCTCACATTACAGTTATGTATGGAACCAATTCCAAACTCTAGGTACTGTAAGGAGGGCTCAGTATTTGATTTTACACACAGGACAACACACGTAGTTCCCTTACTGTAGTGCCCTGTGGGACACGAAGAGGAGAGGTAAGTGTTGGATTTGACATGATACTACAGATTTCTGCTCCCTGCCTGCACAGGGACACAAACTGCTGCCTAGCACTGACACAGACTGCATTGTTGGCTGGGTTATTTATGTGTAGGAAGTCACACATGCCTGGACAAAATCAATCATCATTGGCAGTCACCTCTTGCTAAGTGTGCCACATCATGCAGCTCACTTAGAAAGAAGACAGTAAAATATGGTTTGTCCATATAATCTATTGATTTGACCTCCACTGGGGAGGTGTCCCATTGTTATAGGTTCCCTGGTCTGCCACGTATGCCAAATTGTATGTGCAAATGATTTAATGTGTTGATTCGCGGGCGTACTCAGACTCAACACATGTGAAACCTCTCTGGGGCAGAGTAGCATAAGTCAGCAATTTTATTCTGTGTTGGATTACTCAACATTAATAAGAATACATAGAGCCCTGCATTGGTGCCCTTGCATGTTTGGATTACAATAATTCAAGGTATTGGGTTGGTCTTGTGCATCCTTGTGTGGCACAAGTACAATGAAAATCCATGAGGAATATGGGCATGAGTATCTGGCTAGTATTGGTACAACCAACCAGAGTCATGTACTGTTGATGAACTATTGTGTGAACAGTGAACTATTCACATTAGGTAATGATGTTGCCACATTTACTTTGCAACATTTATGTGGATCAGTGGAACAGTGTTTTGGGGTCACATACCTCCCACATCCCATATATGGGTAGTAAGTATTTAAGTATTTGGCAAATATATCACTGTGTGTCCATCAAGAAAAGGCAGCTTTTTCATTCACTCTGACATAACATAGGAAAACTACACATTGCTCAGTATGCCATTGTAATGGATGTCATTGTTGTAGGTGCACATACAAAGATAGCATGTGCAATTAACTTTAGGCCACTCTTCCTCAGCTCCAACAAAGTGTTTTTGATTTCCATTATGTATGAAGATTTTTGAAAATTTTGAGGAGCAGCATCGTGATTGGTCTGAGCAGCCTGTTTGGCCGCTCAGGCAGTGCCTGGGGAGGCTGGGCATGTTCTCCACGGGCTGTGCAACACAGCCCAATGGAGAACATGCTAACTACTATTGACTGTTTGGCCGGCCCTAAAGGGCCGGTTAAAGCATCATGCGCATGTAGGGAGGGAGTGCAAACCACTCCTGCTCCCTCTGCTGCGACCCAGCCCCACCCCACCCGGAGTCACAAAGGAAAATAAAATGATAATACCTTCTTGTTATTATCATTTTATTTTTATATACCACTGTTCAACGAGCACTGGGGCGAAGCTCCTCCACCTTAGAGACGAAAAAGGGGGTGTTAATTTTCACAGGATATTTGAACCGGCGCTTACCAAATAACGTGAAGTTACACAAAAAGGAAATAAATGAATGCGGTGCCACAGGTGAGGGAAAAAAACCCTAAACCCTCAAATGGGACCCTAGAGTCCGGCTATGTACAACAACAGGTCCTATGCACACGCATATGAGTAACATACAGTACAACACAATTTCTGTTGGTCAAGGATGAAGACAATGGTGTCCTTTTGGGAATGTTCACTTTTAATGGTGTATTGCTTAACAAGCCAGCCAACACGTGTTTCGTCAATAGGGTATTAAACCCTTGACTTCTTCAGGGCTGGAAACAACATAGAAAACAACGCGTGTCACAAATATGTTTTCTGTATATGAAAGTAGTACAGCAAATACCTTCAGAACAGTTGTAATCAAAGGTGTACCAGGAATAATCCTGCCTGTGGAGAGAAGCCCCCGAGTTTTAAGAGAAGATTATCAAAGATTTGAACAGAAAAACGTGATCATTGGGAACCCTTATGGTGACAAAGACAACAATCCTGATAGTGCATGTGGACTTCAGGCAAAGCCTGATTGAGTACAGCGCAGTGTCAGAGCACAAGTGGTGGTGAAACCACACCAGAGGGGAAAGCCTATTACAACGTGAAAACAAGAGAAGTCTATATTGTAAGTGCGGGATCGTAAGTGTACTAGAAATTACGACATGCCTTTCAAGTTTAAGTATAACATAAGCAAGCTTGGGAGTATAGTGATATCCGGATTATATCGCAAATTATTGTGAAATTGTGCACCAGCCTACCTGTAATGAGGCAAATGGTTTCTTAGACCTGAAACGAAAGAGTATGCGCTCCAGTCAAAAAGCAGCTCTATGTAGATGTAAAAAACACACAGATGCTCCGTCTATAAGTTGAAATGAGGCAGGCACTAATACAAAAGGCTCACCTAAAAACTGATAATAATTCCGACCCGGTAGGTCATAAATATTCCACAAATGATGGTCTGAGTATAAATCCTTATCTTTCTGCGGTGTAAGTCTGGAAAATACCAGCCCACATAAGTACTCTTCGTGTCATCATTCTCACAGCACATCCAGTAACAACGCTCTATCTATTCTCGTTAATGCCAACATCATATTCTTACCTTAGCTCAGGGTGTCAAAAAATGATTCATGATCCATTCACGCGATCAGTGTTTCCAAATTTAATGCTACAGCCGAGTACGGCATGCTATGTTTAAATCCAATATCAACAATGCCAAAGTATGGCAATCCCAATACTGCACAATGAGTCGTGAGTAAGTCTGTAATAAAGCGAAAAAAAAAACCCAGATTAGTAAAAACTGTATAGCGCCGAATTCTATCGTGCCACTTCATATGATAGAATGACTAAGAACAAAATCCTTCCATGTCTCATACCTGTCACGGGTACGTCAGACTCTCGTCGTGTCTCCGGGACCGCGTTTCAACCGGATACGGTAGGAAACGCGACCCGGAAGCGTATTTAACCTGCCTCTCGCAAAAAACAACTAGACCGTATATCCCTAAATCGAGTGTGTGGAAATGTCACGTGGGATGTGCGGTATCCGGCCCAGTGTAGCATGCAGAACGAGCATTTTAGAATTTCAAGTAGAACCATGCGTAAGTCAAAAGTGAATTCCGAAAATAGTAAGTGAAATAGGAGATTTCAAATGTCATCGCATATCACGCAAGGGAAATTGAAGTATAAAGAAAGCCCAATGAATACAATTCCGGAGCATGGAATTAATTTTAAAGAAATAAACACATTTGTATGGCTAAATGTTCTGATCCTAATAGAGTCATCAAAATTTCAACAGACAACATATATTCTTATGAACTTATCCGACTGTTACATGTGTGCCAGTACATTAGAGATATCATATATCAAGGACACATGACTTGAATAATAGTTGTACGTATTAAAATATGGTAGAATGTCGCAAGTAAGACACATACATAAAAAGTTGCATTTGTGCATACACCAATGTTTGAGGTATTGTCGCATTAAGTTCAGTGGGGCAGATATATGAGGGCAAGACATACTAAATTCCTAAAATCAAAACCAGTGTGTTTACATGTGTGCCAGTATATTAGACGTTATTTCATCTGAGAGACACACTACATGAAAGACAGTTTTGCACATACGAATGGTGGAATGTCGCAAGTAAAACATATTACATGAATTAAAGATTACAGAGAGGTAGTACTGTGCACTTGAATATTTTCTATTGCCATGAGTAAGACGTGCTCTGTCAAATGCAATTCCAAAAGTTATGTTGATAAAAGATACAGTGAATCTATTACATCAATGAATCAATACAACCTTATATACATGCATGTTATGCCTGGCACATATTATTCAGCGTTCCACGCTGGTTTATGGCAATATGAAATTGCGTGTGTGACACAAGGCACAGAACACAACATTTGTATCACAAAAGGAAACACATGTGATAGAGAAAGTGCTGCTCTTAATTACCTAGGAAATAATGCATTCTCGATCACTGTTAAGACCTTGTTCGAACGTTCTCAAACGCATTATCCAAATGGCCTCGGAACGTCTAAGTCGTAGTTCCCTCTTCCCTCCCCTTGGGATGGGTTCAATCAGGTCAATGCCATAAAAGAGAAAATGTTTGTGTAGACCTTGGGAGGGACATTCCCACACATGTAATGCCATTGGGTATCTGGGGTCCTGTTGTTTGAGAGCCCGAGCGTGCTCCCCAATTCTCTCTCTCAGGGTCCTGATGGTACTACCCACATATTTATGTCCGCAGACACATTCAAGTACATAGACCACAAATTTCGTGTTGCAGTTTATGTTGGATCTGATGTAATACGTTCTGTTGGGACCACAGAAGTCTCTCTTGTGATCGGATGCCCATCTACAGACACCACAGGAACCGCATTTGTGGAAACCTAAAGTCCGTGGTGTTAGCCAAGTGTCACTTTTCTGAAATTTGGGATAGCTAGGACTAAGCCTGGTCCTAAGTGTTCTACCCCTCCTGTACGGGATGTGTGGTTGCTTGTTAATGTGTTCAGCTAGGGAGGCATCATTTGTTAGTAGTTTCCAGTGTCTGTTCAGACTTTTGGACAATATACCACTTAAGTCATTAAAGTCTTAATTCTTACCAAAGCCGAAACTAGAATTAAGAAAATACGACGCGAGGAGACTCTACGTGACAAAGCACACAACACAAAGTGTGGAAAGACAGTGAGACTAGTCACAGACTTTAATGACTTAAGTGGTATATTGTCCAAAAGTCTGAACAGACACTGGAAACTACTAACACATGATGCCTTTCTAGCTGAACACATTAACAAGCAACCACAAATCACGTACAGGAGGGGTAGAACACTTAGGACCAGGCTTAGTCCTGGCTATCCCAAATTTCAGAAAAGTGACACTTGGCTAACACCACGGACTTTAGGTTTCCACAAATGCGGTTCCTGTGGTGTCTGTAGATGGGCATCCGATCACAAGAGAGACTTCTGTGGTCCCAACAGAACGTATTACATCAGATCCAACATAAACTGCAACACAAAATTTTTGGTCTATGTGCTTGAAAGTGTCTGCGGACGTAAATATGTGGGTAGTACCATCAGGACCCTGAGAGAGAGAATTGGGGAGCACGCTCGGGCTCTCAAACAACAGGACCCCAGATACCCAATGGCATTACATGTGTGGGAATGTCCCTCCCAAGGTCTACACAAACATTTTCTCTTTTATGGCATTGACCTGATTGAACCCAGCCCCAGGGGAGGGAACAGAGAACTACGACTTAGACGTTCCGAGGCCATTTGGATAATGCGTTTGAGAACGTTCAAAGAAGGTCTTAACGGTGATCGAGAAATGCATTATTTCCTTGGTAATTAAGAGCAGCACTTTCTCTATCACATGTGTTTCCTTTTGTGATACAAATTTTGTGTTCTGTGCCTCGTTGTAACACACGCAATTTCATATTGCCATAAACCAGCATGGAACGCTGAATAATATGTGCCAGGCATAACATGCATGTAATAAGGTTGTATTGATTCATTGGTGTTATAGATTCATTGTATCTTTTATTAACTTAACTTTTGGAATTGCATTTGACAGAGCATGTCTTTCTCATGGCAATAGAAAATATTCAAGTGCGCAGTACTATCTCTCTGTAATCTGTAATTCATGTAATATGTTTTACTTGCGACGTTCCACCATTCATATGTGCAAAACTGTCTTTCATGTAGTGTGTCTCTCAGATGAAATAACGTCTAATATACTGGCACACATGTAAACACACTGGTTTTGATTTTAGGAATTTAGTATGTCTTGCCCTCATATATCTGCCCCAGTGAACTTAATGCAACAATACCTCAAACATTGGTGTAGGCACAGATGCAACTTTTTATGTATGTGTCTTACTTGCGACATTCTACCATATTTTAATCCGTACAACTATTATTCAAGTCATGTGTCCTGATATATGATATCTCTAATGTACTGGCACACATGTAACAGTCGGATAAGTTCATAAGAATATATGTTGTCTGTTGAAATTTTGATGACTCTATTAGGATAAGAACATTTAGCCATACAAATGTGTTTATTTCTTTAAAATTAATTCCATGCTCCGGAATTGTATTCATTGGGCTTTCTTTATACTTCAATTTCCCTTGCGTGATATGCGATGACATTTGAAATCTCCTATTTCACTTACTATTTTCGGAATTCACTTTTTGACTTACGCATGGTTCTACTTGAAATTCTAAAATGCTCGTTCTGCAT
This sequence comes from Calotriton arnoldi, assembly GCA_963921515.1. NCBI lineage: Eukaryota > Metazoa > Chordata > Amphibia > Caudata > Salamandridae > Calotriton > Calotriton arnoldi. The sequence goes on along the minus strand of CAWUFW010006266.1, from coordinate 778,042 downwards.
GCTACACTGGGCCGGATACCGCACATCCCACATGACATTTCCACACACTCGATTTAGGGATATACGGTCTAGTTGTTTTTTGCGAGAGGCAGGTTAAATACGCTTCCGGGTCGTGTTTCCTACCGTATCCGGTTGAAACGCGGTCCCGGAGACACGACGAGAGTCTGACGTACCCGTGACAGGTATGAGACATGGAAGGATTTTGTTCTTAGTCATTCTATCGTATGAAGTGGCACAATAGAATTCGGCGCTATACAGTTTTTACTAATCTGGGTTGTTTTTTTTGCTTTATTACAGACTTACTCATGGCTTATTGTGCCGGATTGGGATTGCCATACTTTGGCATTGTTGATATTGGATTTAAACATAGCATGCCGTACTCGGCTGTAGCATTTAATTTGGAAACACTGACCGCGTGAATGGATCATGAATCATTTTTTGACACCCTGAGCTAAGGCAAGAATATGATGTTGGCATTAACGAGAATAGATAGAGCGTTGTTACTGGATGTGCTGTGAGAATTATGACACGAAGAATACTTATGTGGGCTGTTATTTTCCAGACTTACACCGCAGAAAGATAAGGATTTATACTCAGACCATCATTTGTGGAATATTTATGACCTACCGGGTCGGAATTATCACCGGTTTTTAGGTGAGCCTTTTGTATTAGTGCCTGCCTCATTTCAACTTATAGACGGAGCATCTGTGTGTTTTTTACATCTACATAGGGGTGCTTTTTGACTGGAGCGCATACTTTTTCGTTTCAGGTCTAAGAAACCATTTGCCTCGTTACAGGTAGGCTGGTGCACAATTTCACAATAGTTTGCGATATAATCCGGATATCACTATACTCCCACGCTTGCTTATGTTATACTTAAACTTGAAAGGCATGTCGTAATTTCTAGTACACTTACAATCCCGCACTCACAATATAGACTTCTCTTGTTTTCACGTTGTAATAGGCTTTCCCCCCTGGTGTGGTTTCACCACCACTTGTGCTCTGATACTGCGCTGTACTCAATCAGGCTTTGCCTGAAGTCCACATGCACTATCGGGATTGTTGTCTTTGTCACCATAAGGGTTCCCAATGATCACGGTTTTTCTGTTCAAATCTTTGATAATCTTCTCTTAAAACTCGGGGACTTCTCTCCACAGGCAGGATTATTCCTGGTACACCTTTGATTACAACTGTTTTGAAAGTATTTGCTGTACTACTTTCATATACAGAAAACATATTTGTAACACGCGTTGTTTTCTATGTTGTTTCCAGCCCTGAAGAAGTCAAGGGTTTAATACCCCATCGACGAAACACGTGTTGGCTGGCTTGTTAAGCAATACGCCATTAAAAGTGAACATTCCCAAAAGGACACCATTGTCTTCATCCTTGACCAACAGAAATTGTGTTGTACTGTATTTTACTCATATGCGTGTGCATAGGACCTGTTGTTGTCCTCCACCTTAGAGGAGGAGCTGCCACTGCTGGATGGGTGTATTAATGTCTCCCATCTGCCTGACAACTTCACTGGCCTCTGAAGTAGAACACTGTTGTTGCTTTTCCTTCTGCATCATGACACCAGTGATGTCAGCTAGGGAGTCATCAATCCCATGGAGCCAAGAGTAGGTGTCTGTGATTGCCTTTGTCAACCCTTTATTAGGGCTAAGACATCAACGGACTCCTTCAAGAGTTTGCACTATGGTCTCCATCCTCGACCAGACTTCATCAGCCATTCACTGCTGCACTCCTACTACTCACTGTTGAAAAGTAACTTGGGGGTCCTCAGAGTCCTCAGCTCTTATGTGAAAAGTTGATGGTCCATGTTCAGTCTGTGTTGGTTCATCAGGAGACCCAACAATGTCATCTTCCCTTGCCAATATCGGAGGAGAAGCACCAAAAGTGTCCAGGAGCTGTCGGAAGGTGTCTTCATCCATAGGGGGCAGGATGGTGTCATCAGCAGGTTGGGTATTGGGGACAGACTGATATCCAGGAGATGTTGTTTGTACCTCTGGAAAGAAATAGGGACGTTACGAGGATTCCATGATTGAATATGACATAATTGATTTTTGTTGCATTTGGACTGCTTTTTTCTTCACTTTCATGTACACAGGGATATATGAAACATATGTTTCTTAAAGTGAATATGTTCTTGTTGTTCTATTGTTGCTTTACACATGGCAATACATGTACATTGATCACACAACCTCAGTATTCACTAGGGGGCCTATCTCTGTACATTTCACACAACCCAAGGCAGCTAGGCAGCTTCTGCCCTGTCCTGCCTGAAAGAGTGAATGCAGGAATCGGCCATATTTAACATGTTATCGAGCAATTTCTGTTGTCTGCCTGCACTGATGCAAAATGTACTGCCTAACACCACTGCAGGCACCTTTGCACCATTTAGCAAGGGTGCCTGCATTTGCTCTACACATCAGTTTGTGCTCCAGCACTAGCCAAGAGATGTAATTTATTGTTATACCTCACACATTCCTGCACTCTACCTTTCACAAAGCACTACATACCAAGCTGCCTTGCTGTATTGACTTGCATGCAATTTGTGCATTATTGCATCCTTGGGTCATATTTCGCAAACATGCACACAGCACTACACAGCAAGCCACCTTGTTGCACTGCATGAAAGGGGAAGGGCATGCATGTGCCATAGTTAACAAATTTCAGGGAAATCCTGTAGTTTCCTAGCCCACACACACAGTCATCTCCAGACTTCACAATACAAGAAACTAAGCACCATTTCTGAAGTGGTTAACCTTGAACCTTAGAAGTATGTATCAGCTCAAGCTCATTCCATTCCCTCAGACCATAAGGAGCTCATCTGCAAAGTCCCACAAATATCTTCACTCAGCCCTGCTCTCTTAAACTCATACATGACTCCTATTGCAGGCATCATTCAGACCCATGGACTCTACATCATCTCTTACACTGATAACACCCAGATCATACAATAACTCTCAGGAGACACCAACACCACCAAAAGTTGATACATTATGCCATTGACCAACATGGCTTACTCTCTGTGAGATAAGTAGCTCATACTCAACCTGACAAGATAGAAGTGATGATATTCTGCAACATGAACTCATCCTGGTTGCACACATAACTAGGCCTGAACCCCTAACCCTCCAACCACCCATGTAACCTGTTCATTATCCTGGATACCAACCACACCATGACACTTCAAATTGCCACTGTCACCTCCACCTGCTTTCACATATTTTGCATGCTCAGAAAGTTCTTCATATGGGTCCCTCCTGACACCTGTAATACCATCACCCAGGCCCTCATCACATGTAGACTGTACTATACCATTACCCGCTACTACAGTATCTTTGCACACCTGCTACACAAGAGGCAAACTATCCAACACACCACTGCCCAACTATTACTCTACATACATTGCAGCATGCACATCACAGCTCACCTCAGACAAAGACACTTGTTCCACATTCAGACACACTGCCAGTTACAGATGCTCACCCACCCCTACAAGACACTACACTACCAGGGATCCACCTAGCTCAAACAACATTCACACCTCCACCAACCAATCACGAACCTTGGCTCTACATCACTTGCATTCACCCATACACCCCCATATCCATTTGTGGAAGACAGGAGGTAGGGTGTTCTCTTACATGGCAGGCTACACCTGGAACAACCTCCCCAGCACATCAGGATAGCTGCGTCACATTTGGATTTGTGGTAAAAACTGTACACATGGCTCTTCAAGTGAATCTACTTGCAGAGCATGTACATACTCAGCACCTGGATACCCTCTGGGTGACACATTGACCCTCTACAAAGCCGCATGAACTGAATTTACATTACAGTACACTCTTGGCTGCCTAAGCCCAACACAAGCATGCTTGTGTCATTGTGCAAGGGGGCCTGCGTTGGCACTGGCATATCTGCCAAATTTCCAAGGTCCATGCATGATGTGTTGCTCCAGTCCAGGTTTTTTATTTTGTATTCTGGGGCTTATAGTCCTGATCTTTAATTGAATAAATTACACTACATGTCCCAGTATTCAAAGGAAACACCTGGGCTGGGGCAGCACAACACGCATGGACCTGGGGAACTTGGTTGAGCTGGGCTGGGCTGGAAAAAATTGGTACTGTTCAAGGAAAGGACAGTTATGTGAAGGATGAGTTAAGGTTTGGGGCATTCCTGCCCTTTCACGCAGCATCGCAAAGTGTCTTGCTGCAATGCACTGCATGACAGTTGGATAATATATGATCCCTTGTTTTAACTCATGCTGTAGTTCTTGCTGGACCTCTACTTCAGCACTATCCTGACCTTCCACTCCAGCTTCCAACTCTATTGGAAGGAGGGATGTCACCTGCTCCCCAAATGGGTCCAACTCCTCCTGGACTTCAGGTCCTGCTCCAGTCCTCATGACTGCCTTAAGGTTCCTGGCCAGTTTTTCTTTGGTCTTGCATTTGTAGTCATGCCACCTCTTCTTACACTCCAGTACTGCCCTTTTTCTTTGTGCAACGCAGTTTATCTTGTCCACTATGGATTGCCAAATGGCATCCTTCCTTGCTAATGGCAATTTTGTGGTGATAAATAAGATGTTTTCATTCTTTGTCACCTCACTGATTAGTATCAGGTTTTCCTCATCATTGAAGTTGCACTTTTTCTTCCTTTTCCCCTGGGATGATGGCAGATCTTCAGGGTTGGGGTTGTTACCCTCCTGGCTTCCTAAGGCTCCTTCCATGCTTCTCTGTATTGAGGAGTATTGGCTGTGTAGATTACATTCCTTTTTCAAACATTCCCGTGATGCTAAGCACTCCTGCGTGATGCAGTGCTGATTTGCGGCATGTAAATGTGCTTTATGACACGCATATCAACTTTGCATCATGTAGTTAGTACTTGCATTGCGGTACTTTGCATCATCCTCGAAGGCGTTGCGTCAAAATTTGGGATGCATCTCAGGACCTTGCGCCATGGTGCGCCTTCCCATAAATACAGTGTATCCATGGCACAGGGAAATGCCACAACACAGCGCAGAAATTTCTGACGCAACGCTGTGCAATGCAGCATTGAGTCAGTAATGATTCTTTCTTTCACCAATTAGGCGCTGTTTACATAAGAAGAGGAGTAGATCTGCAGCAGCATTTTTAAAAGCTACGCAAGCACTTTCATCCCTAACTATCCCTAAAGGCTAAGAGGGTATGGAGCAGTTATTTTTTTGTCAATAACTTTTTAAGATTGATAAATTACGACTGTTTTTAAAGAGTCATGTAAAAGTGTATGTGTTCATTAAATATTAGCACCTGGGTCGCGCTCATTTTCACTTTGCCCACAAATAAATTTGAAGTAGTGCTTGCTTTGAGTAGGTTTATAGTTTAATAGCATTCCTGGCTCTGATGTCTATGATGGAAAGACTGTAAAATCTTGTTCAAATAGCGGTCAATGCCCTGAGCATGTCTGCTTACAGTAGGCTGTCTCTCCACAGAGATGCTTTTTTTCCTAACAGTCCACAACTTGTTTGGTGTTGGACATGATTCGAAGGCCTGAGACCCGAACCTTTTTTTAGGTCTCATCCTGACCTACGTGGTCTATTGTTACAAATTCTTAACATATTCATAAATTGGGCTTTGCATAGTAGATTATTTCTCTATCACCTCATGAGGGACCAGTTTACATCTCAAAAGTACACCGAATCATCATGTGCTTAATTCTTTACCCTATTCATGCATTGTTCCAGAAAACAATTGTTTATTGCTTTGTTTTTTCAGTACACCAAGCTTCTTAAAATGTTTTAGCCTGGTCTCAAAATGCAAGCCTGGCCTGTTGACTCTGCCAATGCTTGTTCTATAGCGTGAACGTGTGAGCCATTTTGCAATGTTCACGCCTTTCTGCTGTTTTTTACTTTGAAAAATGAACTACGCAGGTAAAATTGCTGTTCCTATCATCACCGTCGAGAAGAAAATACATTAGTGCTGCATGCTTGCGCTGCCACAAAAGAAAAGGAAAGCTATTTTTGATCTTCTTCCTCATGCTGTTGAATAATTGTCTCAGGTGAATGGTGTCATGTGCAGTAGTTCATATAGTGAGAGAAAGAGAAGAGAGAGAGGATTTATTTAGCATCCTCAATAAGCTATAAATTGTTCCCTGTGAATGCAGTTACAGCATGTGTATTGTGGACACAGGAATTACAGATATACTGTTGAAAAAGGGGCGTCCTTCTGGTTAAATAAATGGCCACCAAAACCAATAGTAGCCACTGTTAAATATCAATAATCAGTTTCAAATCTGCAACTGGATTTCACTGGATTTTTCTCTTTAGCAGTTCAGTATATGTCCAAGAAAAAACAAATGTCAACAAGTGGATCAGGTAGGAAATATTTGTAATTTGTCAACTTGAATTTCCGCCAGGGTTAAGTTTCTCTGGCCACTGAAGAGTTGGGGGGGGGGGGGGAGGGAGTCAGTGCACGGCATTACTTCACATACTGATGATAAATGCAGTTTTTGTACTAACCCTAGCCAGGCTGTATTCCAATTTTAATGTCCTCAGCGTTCTTTGTTTAGAAACCTTGTATTCACAAAACATACATTTCCATACATGAAAAGATTTACTCACCCACATGCATGTAAAATGAACCAGTGCCAAGGCAGAGTCTGGTTTTCCAATGATATTATAAGACACATTATATTAACCCAGTAAATGGGTCATCAGTGTAAGGGAGAACTCACAAAATTTGTCACAAGGTATACCAAGGTTTTCTCCTCATTGAAAACCAGTTTGTAAGAGTTCAAAATGCAAATGTACTTGTGCTATTCACCTACACACTCAATGGAGTACGCCTGTTCTATTGCCAGTTGCGTAAATGGCTACACCCAACAGTGCTCATCAGAAGGCACTCGGTGCATGATGATCACATGTCCCCCTGACTGTTAAGTGAACTTATGGTGCTATAGCTGGGCCTAGTAAATCAGAGGTGTAAGGCTCAAGTAATAATGACAATCATTGTCAAGGTGAGCGACTAAAGTCACTTAATAAACCTGAACTCAAGCCCTGGTAGCTATGACACAGAGCAGACAGGCTTAAATTAGAGGCAATGTGTAAAGTACTTATGCAGTACTAAAGCAGTAATAAAGTAGAAAGGCAACGCAATACAAATCCCAATAAAACGACAAAAATCGTGTAAAATGTAATTAACAAAAGTACACCAAAATGACAAACATCCATTAATATTATCCGGAAATATGAAATTTTAAAGTTTTAAGTAGAAATGGTACCAAGATGCACAAAATGCCAATGATAGTCAATGGGTGCAAGAGGACAGGATCTAGATGTAATTTGATGTTGACAGCGATGGATCGCAAGTTGGATACATTAAGCAGGTACTTCCTCATCAAATATTATACCTTATAACTTGAGTTCTTTAGGTCCCACTGAGTATACTTTTAAATCCCACCAGGATCATAGGGGATGCACTTAGGCTCACAAGGTTGCAGACAAAGGCCAACAGAAGGGTCCAGCTCAGGTTCAGTTGCTACTGGTCACCTGGGCAGTTACAGGAAAAGACCTCTTGTAGCTTGTTGAGTCCCTGCAGCTTTAACAAGAAGTCAGTCATATGACCTTTGGAGTCCACTTCTTTGTTCTGGATGCAAGAGTGAGAGCAGGTCTGAACTTCTAGGCTCTTCTCAGGTCACAGAAAAAAGGTTCAGTCCTCTTCTGATCTTCCACAGTTCCAGGAATGTTCTGCAATGGGTGCATGAAGATGCCAAATTCATGCCTGCCACAATTTAGTGGGTGGGAATGGCCCCTGGGAATGCTTCAACTAATGTGGTAAAGGTTACCTTGGGCTAACCCTACCCATTTTGGGCATTTGCAAGATGGGTAAAGTCTTCGGTCACACTAAACCTGGGCTCGGAGGGCTGGAGGTGTGTGTGGGGAGTGTACTCCCATGGTCCACGTGGAAATGATGGAATGCACACCAACATATTATTAGTCGATTTCTTTTGAATTACGCTCTTTGGCAACATTTTGCGTGCTGGCATGTTTGTGATCTGCCCCAACAGCACATTGATGATTATTTCAAAACAAAATGGAGCGTGAATGAGTTCCATTTACATGTTGCATCGAAGAAAGTGCAGAGAAATCCTTTGTTCATCAAGTATTCCTTTTTATTCCATTGTTCATCCAAATTTGGTTTCACAAGTTTGTCACAACATTTTCATTTTTCAAATTAAGTGTTATGAGCCCCAATGTACCCCAATATAGGCCTAGGTAGGTGCACAACCTTTTAACTATATTTGTCGTACCTTGCTCTACATAACAGTTCTGGCGCTGAACTTTTACCTAGTCATGTGCCGAATAAATGTTGCGTGGTTTTCTTCAAAAACTAACCTCATTTATTAGGCATGAGGATTCTTAGTATCATATCCTAATCCCCTGTCTAGGGCATGCACAGCAGGATTACCATCTTCTGTATCATAACTCTGTACAAACGTCACCGCAATAGTCAACCTTGGATGACAGGCCCACAGTACCATTACACATCTAGGTAGAAGCCCTGAGAGTACCTCTCAGGTATAAAAGGGTCACATCTTCACTGGGAAACCAAAGGAGAAGCTTCCATGCTGACACAAGACGCTGAGGCCCTGCACGCAGAAACTCCAGCACGCAGTGGTCTGACACCCCTTGCGGGGTGTCTAACTCGAGACCAAGATGAGGTCCTTCATTCTCTCCCATCAGGTAATGGAGTTGACTCTTTTCTAGGGGGATTCTTGGCTTTACACTCATATACATGCTAGGTACACTTAGGTACCCTTAGATAGGGTCCGCATAGTAGGAGTACGCATGATTACTACCATTTATCTATATACCTGCATATATTCACTGTTTTAGCACCATGGTAGAATTCTACATTTTTTTTTACTCTGTTGGTGCTTGTAATCTTATACATTTGTTTCTGTCTAATGATTGCCACAGCAAACATGTTTTATACTAGAATGACGCTGGTTCAATAAATGCTTATTGAAAAACCCCATCGTTTATTCTGTGTATCTCTCTGAGACTAAGTGAGCACGTCTGACTGAGCGAAAAGTGCTGTACTGTTTCCACAATCCCTGAGGGTCAGGGTTGTCATGTTCGATAGTTGCCAGAAACTATTCACTCCTTGGTAAGGATGGGGGGCTTATAGTGGCACTGTGAGCTGGCTGTTCTACAGGCTAACATATCCTTTGGGGGTGTCGGGAATCAGTCTGGACACCAATCCCATAGTTTATGTTGTCTAAATGCGCTGATCCTACAGAGATCTAGAGGAACTACACGACATAAGACAACATGAATCCCATATTTTTGTGACGCCGGTGACATGCCAATCCAGGCCTTATTCATCATCAAGTGGGGTTCCGCAGCCTCAAGCAGCCTCATTAAAATACCCAATGCATTTCGGGCTTGCAAACAGCCCTTCCTCAGGGGTAGCTGCAAGGTTTAAAAATAAACATAAGAGTGACTTATATTCTACAGCAGCTATGTAATTAATATACTTTGTGTCCCACCATAGTCTGTCCCATCCCCACTTGACTATCCCTCATATTGTGCTGTCCCACTGTTACCTCGCCCCACCCTGTGATAAAAAAAACATATAAGCACTGCATTACTTAATTCAGAATGTGCTCCCTATTTACCCCAACCAAAAGGAAACTTTCAAAACACTGCCACAATTAAGAACCAAAACACATCACCATCTGCCCTTCTTTACATTTCCAGTGTTCCCCAAATGTCACTATCCCTGCTGCTTTCAAAACAAATACTCAGCAGAACCTTTGTCTCCTTCGACTTAACAGCACGTCTGTGCTTCAACTGATCTACTCAAAGTCCAACCGTTCCAAACATCAGCTCATAAGATTTCTTTTTCAAATTTTTGCCTAAGAGCTTTATTCAAAAGAAATCGACTAATAATATGTTGGTGTGCATTCCATCAAGACATTTACCATTTTGCCCCTCCTGATTGGTTGCACTCAGAAAAGAACAAATTGGTTTAAATAGTAAGTTAAAATATAACATTCAGCCCGAGGCAGCTTCGAAAGATCTTACTGATACAAAGATTTCGTGCAACTACAGAGGAACAACAGAAATCCCATCAATGGACTGATAATCATAAAATCATTTTGTACCTAGACAGAAATCGTCATGATGGCTGTTCCTGTCAAGGTACACAGATCAGCTGGGTCAGTAGTGATCTCTAAATTTGGTGGACAGTGGTCCATTAGTGTGGCAGACACTATATCCTCTGCTACCCTAACGGATGGAGTGTTGTCTACTAAATTCTAGATCTTGCCCAGAATGTTTACTTCATCACAGTACAGTGGCTTTATAATCTTCTCCACACACCAATTCTGAAAAGAAGACCAGTATGAGCATAGGATCTCAAAACAGAAGGCATCTAAGAAGCTTGGCAAGATATTGCTAATTTCCTTGCTAATGCTTTCCTTTGAAGGCCGAATGTTTCAGACTCCAGGCTCTCAAATGTAAATGTGATAAAGCTGTCTGTGTCAGAACAAGAGATAGGAGAGGGATGAATTGGCAGCACCCATTCCAGCCCCTTCATCCTCTGATCAGAAAGGGGAAACCTAGAAGAACGAAACCAAAAAAGCACAGCCATTATCAACCAAACTTTCTCCTCCTTGATCTTCAGCAATGCCATCAGAAGCTGTGGAGAGGAAGGACACATATAGCCACAGAAATCCTAGTAAAGTTTCTATTGCCCAATCCCCATTTCATTGGTTCTGGACAAAAGGTCAAAAGACTTTATTTGTTTTGAAACAAACCATAAAAGCAGATTTAACATACAATCAGTGAAAGGGCAAAAGAAGCAGACATTTACAATAGTAAAATAGCAGCAGCCATACAGTATGTCCTATATCTTTGATTAGTCAAGGGTTAAAGTGGCACAGTGCATTTACAAAGTTTGTTTAAAATACATGACATATAAAATACAATATTGTTGGGTGTTAATGAATTACAAAACAACCTAGTCTAGTTCATTAAAAAGAAATACTCAGAATAATAGAATGTCATTATTTCCCAACAATTCTCTCACTCTTAACGACAGCAGCTAGGAATCTGTAAGTAGCGTGGCATACTTCTTCTGTCTGGAGCAGCTACTAAAAATCCAGTTCGTCTTTGAACTTCCGAATGTTTAAAAGTCTCAGTAGTGGTGTAAATATTCGATTACGTTGCTCTTTATACAACTCACAAAACAAAAACAGATGGAGTTGTGATTGAGATGCTGTAGTATTGCAGGAACATGGTAACAAATCCTTGTTTGTGAACGCATTGGAGGGATAGGACACCAGGAAATGCGCCAGTCCAAGCCCAAATCTGACCAACTAACACCTTTGTTTATGTGGTATTTTGAGCAGATAGGGCTCAATACCTGGAGTAGTACTCAGGTGAAGATATAGCTCGACTGACCTCTTCTTCAAGTCAGCCGCGCATCTTCTCCCAACTAAAAGCTTTAATACTTCACCTTTTGTTGTGGCTTTATCTGAACAGTTAATACACAAAGGGTTTTCAAAAAGGTCAGTCCTATTAATTGCTCAGAGATCCTCTCTAACGTGAGTGAGCCATTTAATTTTGTTGCCCACTGCCTGCCTAAGGATATCAGAGATCACTTCCTGGGTCAGGACTGCTTCTGGTCTGGAACAGACTTACAGCCATAGCATGGTGGGCACCAGTTTCAATGTATCTCCCAGATGTTGGAGGCCCAATTCTTCATGAACAATTGCCGATGGAACACTATTGGGAAGTGACTACAACCTACGCAGGAACCTGTTCTCACTGGTTCGAAGATCAAGAAAGTTTATGTACCCCCAAACCCCTGCTCCGGAAGAGACATTCGGAATCGTTCTGTTTTTATATATCATAATTGCCGCGTCTAAGGCCATGGTCCCTAGCTTGGCAGCAAACTTAAACAGGGAAGCGATGGCTTGTTCAAAGCATTTAATCCTAATGTGCCTCAGATGCTTCCAGGAGTTTTTATTATCAAACTGCAGCCCTAAATAGGTGAACGTGGGCACAAAAGTAAGTACATAACCGTAAATAGGAAATGGTGCTAGGCGACTCTGGGGGCAGCCACAGACCATAGCAAAAGATTTAGTTGTATTTGTTACCAGACCTAGATTAGACATATAAGTCACAAAGGTATCCAGAAATTTCTGCAATCCCTGTCCTTTTCTGGCCATCAAGAACCAATCATCTGCATACAAGAGTACAGGCAGTGGGCAATTCTCCACCTTAGCCGGGTCAGCTGTGAAATTTAACAGGTGTTCATCAAGATCATTAATGTAAAGACTAAAGAGGAACGGTGCCAGCATGCACTCCTGCCTTACCCCTTTTCTGATCTTTATGTAGGTTGTGAATTCTCTGCCTAGCCCGAATCTGATACAACACTCCACGTCCACATGCAGCTGAATGAGTAAGTGGACATTTTTTGGGTTGGCACCCTTTTTTATTAACATGTGCCACAGCTTTGACCTTATTACATTGTCAAATGCTGCACTGAGGTCCATAAATGCCAGGTAGAGACAACCTTTTTTACACTGATATATTTGCTCATGATTAAGTGGAGGTTTAGGCATTGGTCAACTGTCCCTATACCCTGTCTAAAGCTATATTGTGCCGGTGCTAGATGCCCTTTTAATCTGCCCAGATTTCAAGGTGGTCCAACAACACTCTACCCAAGTCTTTGGCCATCGAGTCAATTAAAGATATTGGCCAAGAGCAATATGGGTCACTTCTGTCTCCCTATTTGAAAAAATGGGATACTAATTGCCCTGGACCAAGATTTAGGGGGACCTAGATGACCCCGCTACGCAGCACGTTTCTCAGGACTGGAGCCCAGAATGCGAGGTTGTTCTTAAAGAGATCTGCAGCAACTCCATCCGGCCCTGGAGATTTATTGCTCGAGCTTCTGTTCAAGGCCGACATGACATCCTTAACAGTAATCATCAGGATTTCAGTACCTTCCTGGCTCATCAGGTCCATTGTAAAGCGACACTCATTGCGAGCAGCTTCCTGTGAGTCATACAGAGTAGTGAAATGGTCAGCAGGTGTACCCAAAGATATTTACATCTGTGCTGATATTAGAATGTTGGAAAAAAAGGGAGCGTTAACTACTTTCCAGAACTGTGATGAGTGTTTGCTGGTATATGCAGTGGTAAGATGTTCCCAGGTCTCTCTCCTAATCTCCTCTTTCCTCTTTGTGATTGCCTATTTATAAATCTTTCTACTGCTCCTAATTTCCACCAAGTCCCTCAGGGTGGTTTTGAGTGTTTTTTGAGGAGGTTGCTTTGGGCGCCTGAGAAGTGCTTGGGAGAATGTTGGCGCTTAGGTGCCGTTAATTGCTCAGATACCTTATTACCAATTACAGCAAATGCACACAAAACATCCTCTGGGTCTGAGTCCATATTGAAGCAATTCTTAAACTGATCGTTCTGCATTGCCACAACCTGGCCTAAAAGTTCATTTGGTTCCACATACTGCCATTTCTGACACACACACCCGTTAGTTGTATGCTCAATCTGACCCACTACTTTAAATAAAGTTGCTAACAGGCCTATATTTAGACTTAAACTAATGGGTTGTAGTCACTCAAAGGCAAATTTAAAATCTGGAACTCATGGACCCTCCTTGACCAGGTTTTGGAGAAAGCAATGAAATCAAGCATGGACCCATTCCCTCAACCCTCGTACCTTGTATGGTTGAGCATGGCTTTCGAAGCCAAGTCAATGCTAAGGACTAGATCATGGATCTTTAGCAAGCTATTCAGTTTAGCACCACAAGGATTATGAGCAAAGTGTGAGGGATCTCAAGAATCATTATCCCCTCCCGCCACAAACACTGTTGTCAGCAATAGGGCATAATCTTAAATTTAAATCACTTCCCCCACAGTATAACAAAGTCTTCTGTGAGTTAAAGTAACTAGGTATCCTGAGCGTGAGCTAATGACTCTATAATGTGGACATTATGGATCAGAAATGTATTGTGATAAAGGTTTATGAGTACTAATAAAGGTACCCCTGCCAGGGACAAACAGATGATCTGAAAGTAGGCAGATTCCACAAAAACTTGAAAGAATTTGGCTCCCTTTGGAGCACTTATCAAAGCATTGTTGTGCCCAGAGGAAGACGGGCCACAGGAGAGAATACTGAATAAAATACATTGACATGTACATTCGTCCGTGACCAAGTCTCCTGTAGGCAGACAATTTGCTGTGTGTTGATTAATGATGCCAAGGTTTCGTTGGTTAAATTATCACTTAAACCAGCAATGTTCCAACAAAGCAGGCTAAAATCAGCAGCCGTGAGGCTAACGTTGGCTTCGGGCGGCTCACCAGTGCTGGTTGGTAAGTGGATAGGTCTAGAGGGGGCCCTAGAATTTAAAGGGACTTTGTCAATTGTGATACCTGTCTGTGAAAAGTGGATGGGTATGTCCCCGCTTGGCTCCCCTGCTCAGATGGTGATAGTCGATAGGAACGGCTGGCTGACAACACACTGACTTCAGAATGAGCAATAGACTTACACAGGGCAATTGTTGATACAACTTCAACAGGATTTTCACTAATGACCCCTGTGGAAGAAACAGCTTCCAAGTCACAGGGTACTCAGTCCACCTCTTCCAGGGCATCGAATAGATTAGATGTTGGAATGTTGATGGGCCTGATATTACGATAATAACCACCTGAACAATTAGGATGATCAGCAATTCCGTGTCTGTAAAAGAAGTCCAGAGGAACCGGGACTATCCTGTGTGGGAGCCCATAAGAGTTGGAAAGTCTGTTCAGTATGAAACCCACCAGTTTAGTGTAGCGAACCTTTATAACAATGCAGTCTCCTGCAACATTCTTCCTGCCTACGCTGACCCATTGCAACCTGCGCACTCTAATTATATTGTGTGACAAAACATAAGTACTGATACATTCAAGAGTGGAACCAAGCCAATGGATCACTTTCTTCCTCAGTTGGGCATCAGATTCAGATTGCTAGTCCGCTGCGGTTGAACATTTTTTAGCACTACAACATATGGGGTGCACTCCAGAGGAAGGTGCAGAATCTGATAGTTTTTTTTTGCTGTCAGACATTCCCGCAGGGGCAGGATTACTCATGGAGGCTGTGGTAGTTATTGTATGTGGACTCCATGTCGCACCAGATGAGCCTGACTGCAAGGGCGGGTCATGATTGATCTGGTGTAACAGTAGGGATCCCCAATTTTCTGCCCTTTCCACAGCAATAGGTTGTGCAGCCGGTTCGGAACAACATTGTGGTTGGGATACAGGCTTAGTCAGTCAAGTTGTTTCTTTTTGAAACTGAAAAGTCAGTTCTTTCAGGGACTTGTCAATACTCTGCTTGGTTGACACCAAAGCGGTCAAGAGTTTTTTACACCTGCGAACCCAAGTATGCTAGCACCATTTGCGACACCCGAAGTTTCAGATATGGGTTTATTTGGTTTGTTGTGATCAATCGCACCCCCTAGTCTCCGCTGTCTCCAGTGCCAGGCGTTTTTTGTTACCACACTTTTGCACAGTCACCGGGCACGCGTTTCCTTTCTTTCTTTTGTTAGGTGGGGAGCCTGTAGCATCAATAGTTAGATGCTTTACAGAAGATGCTTATGATACTTTGGGGTTACTTCAGGGGAAATGGGGTCCCCCACAGATGCAGAGGAGCTGGTTGTACCTGGTGGGAAGGTGCTAGTGCCCCCCCGACAGCTTGTTGGGCACACCTCCCACACTTACTTCTGAGGGGACAGTAGGTTGATAAGTGATAGTTATGGATAGCAAAGATCTCCCGGTTGCCCCAATCCTCTCTTCCACACTTTCAATTTCGCAATTGATGGCCGTCATTGCAGTGGTAAGATAATTAGTTGATTGATCCTGCCCCCCGTTGGTCAATTACTGGAGTTACATTGTTATTTGCTTTTCTCTTACCCATAAATCATGGTGGCTCAATGAAGATTGCAATGACTAGTGGTGTATGTCCAGTGACCACGCCAAGAGGGATGGCCCAGCTCAGCCTTCTCCGGCTGCTGCTGAGCACAGACTGGCCCGCACTTGGCACGGGCTTTGCCCGGGCACAGCCTGCGTGCATCCCACGCCATGTGAGGAAGCTCTTTATAGTGCTGCAGTGGTGACGTGAACAACAGAAGGCTGCCCTTCCTCCTCCTGGCAGCTTAGCTTATGGGAAATCGAGTCCTTCCAGTGATTGACCTATCCTGCGCCTTGGGATGTGAGGAAGTGCTTTATAGTACTGCGGCAGTGACCTGAACAACAGCACACTGCCCCTCCTCCTTCTTGCAACTTCGGTTATGGAACACTGAGTCCCTCCAGTGATCGGCCTTTCCTGCGCCGCGGGATGTGCGAAAGCACTTTATAGCACTGCGGCAGTGACGTAAACAACAGCAGGCTGCCACTCCTTCTGGCAGCTTGGGTAATGGGACACTGAGTCCCTCCAGTGATCGGCCTTTCCCACGCCGTGGGATGTGAGGAATCTCTTTATAACGCTGCAGCAGCAACATGAACAACAGCAGGCTGCCCCTCCTGCTCCTGGTAGCTTGGGTTATGGGACACCGAGTCCCTCCACTACTCGGCCTTTCTGGACACAAAAGTACATCAGCATTCTTCTTGCTAGCAAATAGATCTACCACTGGATCTCCTTGAAAATCAAGGGATTCAGACAATAGTTCTAGGATGCAGAAACCTCCTTTGCTGAGCTTGGCTGCTGCTGTGTTGTCTACCCCTTGATTTAAATAGCAGTCAATAATAAGAGGTGTTTCTTGGCCCAGTGGAAGGTCATGATTGCTTTTGTCTCAAAACACTTGGAGCCAGGTCCCCCACCCCATTTATATATGACTATGTTGTCATATTGTCCATTCATATAAAAACTGGACCACCATGGATCTGAGGAACAAAACCAAACTTAGCCTATCTGACTGCTTCAAGCTCTTTCCGGTTCTATAAATGGTTCTTAAATGAAGGATGATACCTGCCCTGTAAACACATGGATTCCATTGTTGCACCATTCAATATTCCCTTGCAGCTGCTATGATAATGTTTGGAACCCAATTCTACTATGACTTCCCTTCCCTCAGATATTCTGATTATAGCCGCTACTGGAGTTTCTTCTTGACTCGAGGGGTAGATGTACTAACATTTTGCCCTGAGTTTGCATCACAGCATAAAATGTTTATTTGGGAATTACTTTCACGTGCAAAACTTGTTTTGGTGTGGAAAGATACCTGAAAGTAAGGCAAAACAGTGCAAAGTGCTAATATATTGGACTTTGCGTTAAAACCCCTAGGTGGTACATGGACGTTTCCATGCAACCGCCCATGGCTTTTAACACAAAGTCCTATCTACTAACGTTTGTAGATAGGGCTTTGCAACAAAAAGTGTCACCTATTTGAAGCTGGCATTAAAAAGGAGAAATGTTATAATTTCTCCAAACGTTTCTGAATTTGTATGTGTAGATTTAATTAATGTTTCCGTGCTATTGATCTTTCCCTTGAGTCGGGAGACACAGAATGACAGAAGACGTGTTAATACAAAAAGAAACAGAAAGTAAACTGTTTGACTGGCTGTTCAAGCAATGCGAAGATGGGTTCTATGGCCGGATCACAAATGAGTTCTGGTTGGTGCTATTAGATGCCCTTTGAGGTAAAGAGTGCAGTGCTTGGTACAAAGCATCTTACTATTGTATCATGAATTCAGATTTGTGAGGGTGCTGATATGTGAGAAGAATGTTTGTCCATATTCAACCAGACATACTACAGCAACAGCACAACACCACTTTACAATAATAAAATACCACAATAATACAACTACAATATGACCTAATATTAACACACAACACACTAACAAAAAACACCGAAGCAACATCAATTCTGCAACACAACACAACATAAAGTACAAAATATACCAATAAAATACAACTATACAGTGACAACACAGAAAACAGAACACCAACTTAATACACAATCACAACTGAGTAACAAAAAACAACACAACACCAACACATTGCAATAAATCAGCAAAATGACGTATCCACAACATACTGTTACAACAAAATAATACAAAAACACAACAGCAAAATGTGACAACACTAAAGTTCAACAGTGTAACAGTGCTGCGATTTGTGATATGTTTTTGGGTCACATTTTATGGGTTGTTTTGCAGTTGTTGTGAGTTGTTAGTTCATGTCATTCTTGAGATTTGTTTGTGGTTTTGTTGTCTTATGCTATTGTTTTTGTAGATAGAGTGAGGTGTTGCTGGATTGTACTCTTATTGTGTTTCATGGTGCTTTTTTACATTATTTTGTTGTATTGTTCCTGTATTGTAGTGTCTTTGGGTTTTTACTAATGGTATAATTGCAGATGTTGTGCTATAGTCTGTGGTGGTGATTATGTTTTTAAGTTGTGTTTTATTGTTTTTAGGGGGATTATTATTGTTTTTGTGTTATTGTATATTGTATGCTGCCTATGTTACACTTTGCTATGCTGTGTTGGTGGTGCACTTTGTTGCTGTCTGTACTGATTTTTGTGTTGCATTATGCTGTCATGTCATTGTGTTTTTATTATGATTGGGTTGTTATTTTGCTTCTGTACTGTCGTTTTTTGTGTTTCATTGTGTTGTATTGTTATTGTGTTCTTATGTAGTTCCTTTGAACACTTTTACAAATGCTGCTTCCCTTCCCACCAAAAGCAGCACCTTTAATTCAAGTTCCAGTGAGAAACAAACAACTACTCTGGCAAAAGTGGTAACACATTACTGCTCGATCATTTCTATAATTGAAGGCAACAATTACCCCCAACGCATGGTGCCTTAATTATCACTTACCAGGCTCACTTTATGCCTTCCAACCATCTCCCAAAAACGTTATCATCTTCTCCCATTTGTAGCCCACACCAAAGTAAACATTTTACTCTGTCTCCCGTGTGACTCAGCTGCCCGCTAGACTTGTGGTCACTGTCTTGAATATGCCCCCTGCTAGCCATTACATCATCTTTCTGCTCTCTTAAGAGGATTTTCAGCAGTCTTGGTTTCGTTATTAAAATAGTAATTATTTTTTTCCTTTTCACAAAACCCCAGGCGTTTCCCAGTCAAAGACGTGGGGCGAGAGGGCAACTTCCTTTCAAAGTGCGGTAATCGGCTCTTCAACATTACAGTACCCATGTCGCTCCCTCTCACAGCCCCTCATCAAAAAGTGATTAAGTTCCCAAAAGGAAGTACGTCCTTGCAGAAAATATATTCAGTTTGCAGAATGAAAAAAAGGAGAAAAGTTTGAAAAAAAATGGCAATGTTTATCCCCTTGAAGGATAAACTGGCGGACGGAAGGATCTCCCGGTTTCCAGGGTAGAAACATCTGTTACAGCTAAATGCGTTAGCTTTTGATTGAAAAAATCATTAGACATAACAGGCAGCTGCAGTACCGTATTTGTTTATGGGAAGTACCACTGTGGTGAAACAGATTTGGTGTCGTTTCAGAAGAGCTCATGAGATACAGAAAGAGGGGGACGAGTTAAAGAAAAAGAGCGCGCAGGACAAGAAGGCAGGGCGAGAAAAAGGTGGCGCAGTATGAAACAAGCATTGGTAAAAGCATTAGGTTTCGCCTATGTGATCAATAATAAGCTGTTTTTTGCTGCAAGTTGTAGCTTGATGAGTAGTTGTATAATATAAGTGTACAGAAAGTCTGTTAAAGAGTTGTGACTAGTTTATGGACAAAAAGGCAACATAATGTGCTGTTACTAGTGGTATAGTTCGGGTAAGTAATAGCAACATTTTTAAAAATTAAATGTAAAAGGGAAATAATAGAATTAATTGATGTAATAGCAATATTATGTGTTTAAAGGAGTTCTGACAACTTTTGAGCCCGGTGCACTGCACCTCTTGCACCATTCAAATAATGATACTGTTGCCTGCAAGATAACTGCACTTGTGACTGCCTGTTTAGTAGTAAAATATAGCAATATTTGATGTTTAGTGGATTTATGACAACTTTTGGCTCTGGTGCCACTACACCTGCTGCACCATTTAAATCAAGACCCTTTCAACTGCAAGGTAACTGCAATTGTGACTGCCTGTTTAGTAGGAGAATATAGCACTGATAGGTGTTTAGAGGAGTTCTGACAATTTTTTGGCCCGGTGCCACTGCACCTGCTGCGCCATTCAAATCATGACCCTAGCGCCTGAAAGATAACTACACTTGTGGCTGCCTGTTTATTTGTAAAATATAGCAATAATATGTGTTTAGTGGGGTGCCTGGAGCTTTGGTCATGGTGCCACTGCACCTGCTGCACTATTGAAATCATGACTCTAGCGCTACCTAGATAACTGCACTTGTGACTGCCTGTTTAGTGAGGGAAACAGGTTTATGTGTCCGGATCGTATGTATTTTTGCCCTGCTGTATATGAAATGTTTTTATATTGTTTGCATTTTATAATGATATATGCATATTCGGATCTATGATTATATTTTAATCAAGGACGATTTTATGTTAAATTCCTTTTTTAAGTTTTGTATTGCTGATGGGTATTTTTAACATGCTTTTATAGTTTTTAATAATAACCGAATAAAGTAATTTTGACTGACTGACTGCCTGTTTAGTTGTAAAAACATACCAATATTATGTCTTTAGAGATAACTTTTGGGCCCGGTGCCACTGCACCTGCTGCGCCATGAAATCAAAACCCTATTGTCTGCAAGGTAACTGCACTTGTGACTGCATGTTTAGTTTTAACATTTTAGCAATAATCTGGGTTTATTAGGATCCCTAGAGCTTTTGGCCCCAGTGCCACTGCAGCTGCTGTACCACTCAAATAAAGTCCCTTTTAACTGCAAGGTAACTGCAATTGTGACTGCCTGTTTAGTAGTCAAATATAGCAATATAATGTGTTTAGAGGAGTTCTGACAACTTTTCGGCCTGGTGCTACTGCTCTTGCTGCACCATTCAGATCATGACTCTGTTGTCTGCAAGGTAACTGCACTTGTGGCTGCCTGTTTAGTAGTAAAATATAGCATATTTCTTGTATATTAACTTTATTATTAACGAGCAATTTGTATTACAACATTTAGAATTTGATCATAATGACCAAATGGATTAAGTTGAAAAAATCAATCCGATAATGCCTATAATGCCTATAAAGTGCAAAGAAAGGTACTGAGTCATGAATAGGAAACCACAAACGGTCTAAGGCTAAAGCATCTGCTTTACACAACTAAGTAATACAAACAAACATTCCAGCATACTGTTAGAAGCTGTCTGCCTTTTCCGTGGGAAGAAATCTTATCTTGACAGTGAATGGGGCTTAAACAGTGTGAACAGTATTAGTAGAAGGATCGTAAATGGGTGCAGGCAGGGGAAGTTAACAAAAAAAAGTTTCACCAAAAGCAAATGAACACAATAATTCAGCAACGCGAACTGATAAGAGCCCCCCTTTTAAGGTATATTTAATACAAGAGATTTCACAAGCACAGTGCAAGTGATGTGCAGGCGAAACCTAAAAAGAGGGACGGTAAGACAGGGACAGTGGTGCAAAGATAGGGGAGGCAATCGAATAAGAGAGAGACGGAAACTGGAATGTATAACAGAAGACCAAAAACAGGAAGAGAAAGAAAGAGAATGTATGAAGAGAAGGAAGGGTAAAAAGAGTGTGCGAGCGCTATGAAAGGAGAGAAGTAGGAAAAAAGAGGAAGAAATGAAAGAAAGAGGGAGGGAGGAAGATTGAAAGACAGCAACAATATTAAATACAGCAATAGAGAAAGTGTTGAGGAGCGAGAGAGAAAAAGATAGAAAGATAGAGTGAGAGCGGTTGAGCCAGGGGGAGGCAGAGGGACAGGGAGCAGAAGCGAAAGATTGAGAAGTGTGTGGGTATAAGAGAAAGAGAGAGAACGAGAGAGAATGGAAAATAAAAAAAGGAAGTGAGAGGTAGGTGATGTGAGAGAGAAGTATATAGAGAGAGAGGACAAAGAATAGGAGAGTGAGAAATAGAAACAGAGGGAGGATCTGAGAGAGGCAACAGAGAGAGAGGAAATACAGAAAAATAAAGTAAGAGAAACAGTGACGCAGAGAGAGCATGAGCGAGAGTGGAGAAAGTGTGTGCAAGAAAGAGAAAGAAGGAGAAGGAATGACCGAAGAGAGAAAGGCAGGATGGAACAGGGAGTGAGGGAGGATGCAAGAGATTGACAAAGTGACACAAAGGCATATAGAGAGATATCAAGCAACAAAGAGAGGAAGAGAAAGGAAAGGAGAAAGACAATGAGTGAGAGAGATGGAGAACATGTATATGATAGAGAAGGAGAGAAACAGAGAGAGAAATAAGACAGAGAACAAGACATCAATTGTAAGAGAGAATGAGGGTGGGTGAGAGAGCGAGGGAGACAGAGGGCTGAGCAGGCGAAAGATCGAAGATCAGAACGAGAGAGAGAGAGGAACACAACAGAAAACAGAGTGAGATCAAGAGAATCGTCACACAATCTCAAGACCCTGTAATCTGTCTGCATCTTTGGAATGAAGCCTGTCTCATCCCGGGAATGTGTGTGATGCTTCAGACCCTTTACCCAAGAGACCTTTGAAAATTTGAGTCAAACAATAATATTATAGCATAATTTCCGCAAAACAATAGGTGTGCCACAGATAATATAATTTTAGGGGATGCAAATTGACAGGGCCTGTAATCATTGTTCAAAATGTTTAAAGCATCTCCTTTTGATTTTTATAGCATTAGCCATTAAACACCGTGAAATGAAGTACTTCAAAGTGCAGAACAGGCCAACAATGTGCAGTTTTCTGCATGTACGAGTCACATGTATGTGCTTATGTTTACCAAAGTAAACTGTTCTTCCAATAATAAACAGGTTGGCATTGCATGTTGCATTCATTTAATTCCCAACCCTGCGACTTCAATTCTTCATAATAAATGATGCACTCTTTACAAGTAAATCATGCATTTTGACTTTTGCTCTTTCAAAGATCCCAAAGTTCACATACAATGCACCACAAAGAGGATCTTTACTACAATCGAAAAATGAAAATGTGCCCTCTCCTCACTCCTAGCAATCACCACACAGCTGTGTCAAATCAGTGTGCTGCTCTGTTGGCTGGTTTAAGTGAAGACTGCACTGAACACCACTCACAGGAGAAAAGAACACTAAATGAAAGAGAGACTTTCAGTTCTCCATTCCCAGTTACTTATACACCACTTGCATTGCTTTCTAATGAAAGGGGAAGTACAATCTGTAGGAGGGGGACAGGTGTGAAAAAAACCTGCCACTAGCCAGATGTGGGCCCAGCTACAGTTAGCACCTGGTGTCCTGTGCCACCTCTCCAACCCTACAAACAGGCCGGCATG
The DNA here is from genome assembly GCA_963921515.1 of Calotriton arnoldi. Lineage (NCBI taxonomy): Eukaryota > Metazoa > Chordata > Amphibia > Caudata > Salamandridae > Calotriton > Calotriton arnoldi. The sequence goes on along the minus strand of CAWUFW010006266.1, from coordinate 754,667 downwards.
TAATGCTTGGGCCTCCGAGTTGCACTTTTATAGTCTGCTCAAAATTAATTGTAATTGTAATTGCATTTATATAGCGCTTACTACCCCTGATGATGCATTGAAGAACTTTAGCGAGTAGCACGCTACTCTGGAACCCAAAAAAGGATTTATGGTGAATTAGTATAGGGAAATATGAAATTAATTTGAGACGTGGTCATGTGAGTTTGTTAGTTGGATTGAAAAGGACAATGGTGGGATAGAAGAGGGAAGGGTCTAGAAAGTGTTTATTTGGAGATCATAATAGCAGGAGGAGGTTTGGGATGAGTAGAGGGGAGGGGTAAGAGTCACAGGGAAGGGTTTAGAGAGGCTTGTTTGGGAGATCTGTATAGTAAAAGAGGTTTGAGATGATGAAAGCAGGGGTAAAGTCTAGAAAGGGTTATTTTGGGGATCATAGTAGTAGAATGGGGTTTGGGATGAGTCAGAGTGGAGGTCGAGGATATTCCCCTGATACCAATACATTGAACTATTCATGAGGCTGCTTCCCGCCTCCACTTGGGGCTGCTTCCCGCTCCCCGCTGAAAGAGCACTTGATAAGAATGAGGCACAGTGCTTCTTATTGCTGTTAAAAGGCCTATGGGGGCTAAAATACATATCTATCCACACATGGCCTAAAATCCAGAATCGTACATTACAGTCAGCTAATACCTTTATTAATTATCAGCAGAACATCTCTTTTCAACTGGTGTGTACGACTTCAGCGCCTCATGGAAATGGGACGGATTCCAAATTCGCTTGTGTCTTGATCAGAGAATTCCCCAGATACTGTGACCCTCATTTAAAAAAATGCTACTTTACTTCAAATGGTAAACGTATGTTAAATGTCCTGAAAGCAGAACACAACATTTTACACTTTTGACCTTCTTTACTGCCATGTGTATGAAGTTGGTCGCAATTTGATAGTCGCCACTCACCTCTGAGTCAAATTAGCGTGCTGCTCTGCTGGACAGTGAAGACTAGAGCAGACACTGAACTCCCATTCCCATTACATGCACACCATGTGCATTGCTTTCTAATGAAAGTGAAAGTACAATCTCCACAAGTGGGGAGGAGTAAATTACAGAGAAACTCCTCCTGTAATCATGCTCATTTCCCTTACTTGTCACAGGGCGGGTGGAATTAGTGAGCTTTGCTAGCCACACCCTACCCGGTACGTAATGGAAAGGGATGGGTTATAGAAGTGGAAGGAACCCAGCACAAATGAATAATCTCTCATTCAAAACCGGGCTGTCTTGCGCCCAAGAGAGGATTAAAATTGGAGGCAATGGGCGCACCAGCAGTTCAACGGATCTTTGCAAGAGGCGCCACTGCTATTGTGCACTAGAAAATGGGTGGTCAAGAGAGGTAAATGCTCCTCACATGCATAGTATTACTGACACTTAAAAAGAAAACATTGTAACTAAGGAACACACACAGGGTAGTTTTTGGATGGCATGATTGTTTTCTCTTCATCTCAGACACAAGTGGGAGGGCGTGGCCCCAACACTCTTAAGAAGCAGCCACCCATGTCTTTTGGTCATTAATCACATTGCTAAAGTCTACATATATTTAATTGAGAATACATTGGACCTTCTTCTCTACTTATCAGGTTGTGACATATGACGTTAATAGTGCCGTCACGATTACATAGCGCTTGCTGCCATGAGCTTCAAAGTACCATTGATAATAGGTGTTAATCAACAACACTCACTTTTTAGTTCTGACTTGACAACGCAACTGTCATAAAGATTTTGTTGTTACAAATTCTTTAAAGTATAAACATGGTGCAGCTTTGGTTCCACCCAGATGAGTATTACTATGTCACCTCATGCTATTGGCTATTTGATGTATCATTCCACCTTCCAGGAAGTGTTTCTGTTTGACTGCATGCAGGACTATTTTACATCTGAAAAGCATGCTCAATCATCATGCTGACTGTTATATTCACTCTTTATGTCCTATATTAATTCTTTACAAAAAGCAATAATTTTGCTACTTTTTCCCAGCATTATAAAAGCTTATTGTCAACAAAGAGTGCAGGACACGCAACAGCCCAAAACTATTATAAGTGAATGCCACTCATTTATATTCGGACATATGAATAGTTAAGACAATTGGTTGTAACCTGTGAATAATCCCAGTTGTTTTCTTTCTGACCTCTGATATTTGGACCTCAGCTGAGTGATGACCCTCCTGAATGAATTCCCACACATGTTTAAATTGAATTATGAGATGCCACATCTAGCACTCATCTATTTTTATCAGGTTAGCTGCCTGTGTGCTGCTATTGTAAGGGGCAATGGTGAGGTTGCAGAGAACATATATGAAGAGTGTTGACACTGTACATGTTGAGTACATGTATTATTTTGATGTTTAGTATATCTATAGTGCTTTACTACATGATGACAAGAATCTATTTTGGATCCCCTGTGTGAATGGTACAGAAGATGGAAAATGGAGCTTGTCAGACAGGGATGTAATTGTAATAACATTCCTGATTACCTTTGAACTGCGAACTTTGAATGTGAATATTTCTTTTGGTGTGCTCCCTGAAGCCCAGGCTGCACCCATAAATATGTTACTGTGTTCTGAAAGCCAACAGGTGAAACAGTGAACCCCCAGCAAGCCTCCCCATAGAGTAGGGGAAAGAAATCAACACCCTAAGTCTCCTGGGGCATAGGTGTAGTGACCCTGAGAGAAGTTAGATAGGATTTCAAGAGTTTCTAGGGCCTTTCTCGTATTGATGCACAGGAAGTGATAGACCTTTTTGTGATTTCGGTTCTGAGAGGCTGTTTAGCACTCAATTGTTAAAAGGAGAAGCATATTGAAATGTGCATTTTAGGTGAAATTTTCCTGTTTGGTAAAATTATCTATTTTGGTGAAATATTTACTCCTTTAAAGTATTCCAAAAAGTATGTCTAAGGCAAAAGGTCTAATATTTAATAATATATGGCAAGCATAATTATTGTATTAACATGTAAGATTTATTACCAAATGAACCAGGCCTCCAAAAGTGATTGTGTGTTGACCTTTTTTCAGCTGCATATTGTGAAGATAATTGTGATTCTATGTTTAGTATTTAGTTTTCTGTGCATTTTAGTACTTTTCCTTTTTAAAAAGTAAAAACACTGGCTGGACAACCATATATTGAGTGTTATTATGAGAGTTAATAAGAGTGTTACTGAGTTTTGTGGCTTCAAATCATTTCATCTTCCCAATGGATCCTAGGACTCTTTTGCCTTCCTTACCTTAAGGATCAAGGGCCAGATGTACGACCCGCCAATAAGCGAGTCGCAAATTGCGTCGCATTTGTGACTCACAATTTGCGACTCGTTAATTGGGATGCACAACAGTGTCTGAGACACTGTTTGCGATTCCCAATGGGGTCGCAAATTGCATGCCTCATGTATATTAATGAGGCTGTCGCAATTTGCGACCCCATTGGGAATGGCTGGCACTCCCAGGGATGGTGGCCTGCTGGGGTCAGCAGACCTCCATGTCTGGGACTGCTTTTAAATAAAGCAGTTCTTTTTAAAAAAAATGCAGCCTGTTTTTCTTAAAGGAAAACGGGATGCATTTAAAAAATAAAAATGAAATTTTTTCAGTTTCATTTTTTCAAGGGCAGGCAGTGGTCCCTGGGACCACTGCCTGCTCTTAAAAATATTTGCGCACCCATTCACAAAGGGGAAGGGGTCCCCTGGGGACCCCTTCCCGTTTGCAAGTGCTTTACAACCCTTCTGAGAAGGGTGGTAAACTGCGAGTGCTTTGCGACCGCAATTGCGGTCGCAAAACATTCCTACATAGCTTAAGGAGTCCCTATTAGGAAGGGAAGCCTTTAGACACCCCTTCCTAATAGCGAGTCGCTAATCCTATTTTGCGAGTTGCAAATTGATTTGCGATTCGCAAAATGGGATTAGTACATAGGCCACTGGTTTTTTGCGGGCACAAACAGGTCTAAAACCCATTTGCACACGCAAAAACCTTTGAACATCTGGCCACAAGTGCTTAAGGGTTGCACTTTGTTTTCAATTTGTAGTGACAATACTATAGGGACTATGGGTTGCCAGTGGTGAACCACTCAGTTCTCACCGTTGAGGCCTATTAGACACTGGATGCCATTGGGTCCTCCACAAAAGTACTCATACATATGCTGCCAGCAATGGTAGCAGGTCTGATGGCCACAGTTATGGCTTCTTGTGGCACAAAGATGGAAAATGCAGCTCTGTATCTGGGACTTGTGCCAGTTAATTGGAAAACATCTGTATTAATCCCATTGACAAACAGGCATTGGCAAAGCCGAAAAGTCTGGCTTGCCTTTTCAGTTATAGGACAGGCCTCTTGACTTTGGCAGTTTTTTTGGATGAAAAAAGCCAGCAGGTGTGAGCAGCGGCCTAGAGGCAGGATGAAAAAGAGCTGCTTGGAGCACTGAAAGGTAGCAACGTTCTGACAGCAGGATGACAAAGAGATTCTGGATGCCCTGAAAACTAGCAACCTGCCACAGGATGAAAGGAGCCATCTGGTGTGATGAAATGTAGCAGCAGCCCAGTAGCACGATGAAAATGAACATTTAGGAGTGCTGACTACCAGCGATCTCAGCAACTCATTGGCAATAGGCTTCCATAGAGCCACTGGATGTCCTGAATGTGTGAGCAGCACCAGGTGGCAGTGTTCTTGCCAGATTGAATCCCTTAAATTGACTGTCAGGTGAAAAGCAGATTAACTTTGCATTGACCTGTATAATGCATAGATGCATTAATACCATGATTATCTTCCTAGCTTTAAGAGAAAATAATATACCATCCACTGCGTATCCTCAGATCAAGAGAACAAGATCACCTGGCTGTCATGTGGTCTTGACTCTGCTCTAACGGAGATTGTCTACTTCAGTACTAAGTCTTACATCTTGCAGATGTTAAAGAAAAATCTATACCTCTTAGTTTTAGGAAGGCAGTAAAAACGTTCCTATTTCTACTCTAAAAAATCAGATGATCTTAACGACCGTCCTCTGCAACACTCATGCCCCCATTTTGCTGTATAGCTAAGAAAGATTATGTTTTTCAGTAGGTCCCTGGTGCATAGAGGTAATTCGCGTTGTACAGTGCCTATAAATTAATCAATATTCTTATCTCCTTGCAAAATGTGCCCCCCCTCCACTGCCCCAATAAGGTTGGTAGCTCCACCATTCAATGACGACTCGAGACCTAGCTCGTAGCTTGTACATGCACGAATAGGAAAAGTAGTGAAATAGAAAAAGGGGAAATAAAAATAGAAATCCAAATATAGGACCATGGAGTTTCAGCCAAAGAAGAAATGCACTTGCACCATACAGTGTAGTATTCAAAGTATCTGAGGAAAAATCATCAATGTTGACAAAGTAATCAGAGGCATTCTGTGCAAAAACAGGAACCTCATGTGGTAATGGAGAACTGGTAGACACCACCAAAGGTGGTTGATAATAAACAACTCTGTTGATAGGATTAGCAGTGGATAAGTGTAAATTCATGTGTAATGTGCCTTCTATGTCACCAGTAGTAACAGGAAGTAGTAAAACTTCAGCGTCTGGAGACACCATCAAGGGAGTAATATTATTTATATTATTTAATGTTTGTAGAGGATTTCTTGTGTGGTAGTGAGAGGAGATAACTACAAAGGAGCCCCTGTGGCCTACTCTGTAGGGCTGGCCACATGGTGTGGTTTAATCAATTTGATGGAAACAAACCGTTTGTTTCTACAACCAGCAAGCAGGGGCAAAATCAAAGTTCTGGTACCTGCAATGCCAAAAACTGGCACTGGTGTTCTGTATGATAGGACAAATTATTTTTTGTCAGGAATCTTCTCCCAAACTAGATACCCAAGTTCAGAAATCCAGCCGGAAGTTGCTGGTTGCTCCTTCATTTCAAAAGTGGCAAAACGTTTGGAAATTTAAATTGAGTCCTTATCTTGGATGTCTTGTAGTTCCTGTAAGACAGCAAAACCTTCATTGATGTCAAAAGGCGTATCTACCGCCACTGTGCCAGGTTTGCCATGATCTGGAATGTACATCTGGACCCAAAAGAGGGTTTCATAGGGAGTTCGACCACTCAAGGATCTTCTTGGCAAATTATTTAAAGCTTATGAACTCCATACAAGTGATGGATCCATCCTCGACCTGAACCTAATACTCTAGCTGTTAAAGACAGCTTTAAATCATGGTTTTTCCTTACCACTGTCAAATTGCCCTCCGGATGATAGGGGGAGGAAAAATGCACAGCAACACCCAGGGTTCCCATGGTATCCTGGTAAGCCTTAGAGGCAAACACTGATCTCTGGTCAGAGTGGAATGCCACTACTGCATATATCCCTATAAAGGCTTGCAAGTCCTTACTAACAGTTTGAGCATCAGCCGATCGCTGTGGCCACACCCATCGAAATCTAGAACATGAATCTATGGCTAAAAGAATAATTTTAAATGCACAATCTGAATTCAGAGGTCCGCAGTGATCTAAATATACACAGGCGAAAGGTTTGTTTGAAATGAGAAGGGGTGTCTGAAGAGGGTGAGCTCTGTTTGAACTTTTCATTTGCTGGCAAATGTTACAGCTAAGGACATATTGTTTTGTCTGTTGTACAGACCATGCCACCAATCGGGTTTCTGTAGTAGGGAAACTGTAGCCGCCACACCTGCATGGGCAGACGCTAATCCTTCATGAGCAGCTATGATTAATTCTAACCTGTAGTCCTGGTTGGGTATCAATCATCACCCACCTTGGGAATGTGAGCAAAAGGAATGTTTTGAGGATTCAGTAGGTAGGAGTATTTTGCTGGATAATTTTTAGGTAATTGAGTGCCACTGCATGAAGCATTGACATCAACCGTGATGTCTTCATCTACCCCGTGTGTGAATGAGTAATTGCAGCAACAACAGCAGTCTGTACCACTGATTTGGTGGCTTCATTAGCCAGTGAATTCCCTGCGTGTATTCCAACATGCTGATGACTCAATGTATGAATTACATGAGCCCGTGGCAAACATTCTTTAAGATGTGCCAGCTTTCCCCAAGGAAATCTATGCTTGAAGTGTTTCATTTAGAGTCTCTGAGTCCATTCAAGCACCAATAATGTAAATGTTCATTAAAAGACTCAACACGGTAATACAAATCACACACTATGAGTGTGGGGAATTCAGGATCAGTATTCTCTAGTGCCAGGATTAAGGCTTTTAGTTCAACCACCTGAGCAGTACAGTCCCCTAAGCAGTGTGTGGGTGTTTTTTGTTGATGAAATTCTCAAATTTTCATGGCACCGCGAACTGCTTTGCAAGCAGCTGAATATCGGTGCTTAGTGCCAATTGCGGGCTGGGGTGAACCGCCAGTATATATTTTGTAATTATACTGATCAAGAGGCAAAACATCACTGGGCACAGGGTATTCTTGTTCATATTGAAGAAATTCTTGTGTTTCAAAGTAGGGCTAAAGACATAGTCAACAGCAGAAGCTGTTAAGGAGGTGGCCCATTGTGTCCATCTAGAATGTAAGGCTTTTGCGTTAGGGATGCTTGCCTTGGTGACAGCCTCTAAGGCTAGGATGGCGTAACCACAATTATGCATTTCCCATGAGTCAACGATCTTTCCTTTATAACAGCTGTCTGAAGTGCAGTCAGTATTTTTTCTGTCGATGCAAAACACATTTCAGCATTTGAAAATAAATGCAATTTATTTGCAATTGCTACAGTATCACCCTCGTTAAAGGTGATATATGTATATCCAGTGGTGTCGTGTAGTTCCTGTATCACCTATACAGGATCTGCGCGTTTGGATAACATAAACTGTGGGATTGGTGGCGGACTGATTCCGTGCACCCCCACCGGATACATTAGCCTGTCTGTATCAGCTAGCTCACAGTGCCACTATAATCTCCTCTTACTAAGGAGAGAATAGATTCTGGCAACCTCAGAACATAACAACTCTGATCCCTCAGAATCGTGGAAACATTATACTACCGTTCGTTCAGTCACTCGTGCTAACTTAGTTTGTCTCAGAGAGTTACACAGAATGAACAGGCTGGGCGTTTTCAATAAGTATTTATTGAACAGTTGTTATTCTAGTGTAGAATAGATGAGCTTCAACAACCATTAGACAGTAGCAGTGATATATGATTAGAAGTACTACGAAAGTAAAGGGATGGTAAAGTTCTACCATCTTGCAGAAATCATGAATATATACAAGTACATAAAACACATGATAAAAAGTGCGTACTCCTACAATGCCTTCCTAACTAGATGTACCTAAATGTACCTAGCATCGGTGTAGGTGTTATGCCAAGAATCCCTCTAGGATCTAGTCAACCCCATTACCTGAGAATGAGAGAATATGGGATCCCGTCCTGGTCTCGAGTTGGACACCCCGCTAGGGATGTTAGACCACTGCGAGCTGGAGTGTCTGCATGCAGGAACCTCAACGTCTCTGGTCAGTGTGTCAGCCGGGAAGTCTCGGTCTCCTCTGTCTTTCTAAGCAAGATGTGATGTATATATACCCATAGGTCTCCCCAGGGGTCCTACCTTGCTGTGTTACTGTGTCGGCCTAAAGGATGACGTCGGGCCTGAACTTTATACAGAGATATTATACAGGAGATGTTAGTCCTGCTGTGCTTCCAAGAAGCCTCATGCATAATGTATGAGATTCGAACTAGGGGGAAACCCGCGTTCTGAATGCAGTGTCGTATCTAGGTGAAAGGTCAGTCCCTAACAACCGTTATGTATGTAATGTAGGGAAGAATATAGGTGAAAGGTTGCAATGTTACCTGCGCCTTTATAGGGTACCTATATGGAATATAACACCCACTCCTCTTCCGACTGGACAACATATGTAACTTATTACCGTACTACTAGCCTAACTAGATATTGGCATGCACAAAGTTTAAAAACATCTGTTTAGCTAAAAATTTTTAAAACTTCTAAAAAAATTCTAAAAAACTTAAAACTGTCTAAAAAAAGTTTTTGCAAGCCATAGCTCTAAAGTGTCTTTAGTTATAGTCCGAAGCACTATAAGCATTAGAAAGCCATGTATGTCCAACAAATGAAAGGAATGTCAATTTTTCTTTGAGTTCCAAATTTGAGCTTGTTTTAAAAAAAGGGTGAATTTCTTCCAGCAAACGACGAGCCAAATGAGTCAAATGTTTATGTGTCCTGGCTGGTAGACGCAACATTTTCGTTGCTTGCTTCCGCAGTGTACGTCCCCTGTAGCACCTCGCAGAGTACGTCAATCGAGCACATATGCTGTTCCACACTGTCCGCAGCCGGTGCTGGGGCAGCCTGTGCACCGCCCAAAGCCTGGGTGTCAGAGGAGGAGCCGGAGTTCATACCAACAGGTGCTGTTACTACCTTTGGGGGCTCAAGGAATGCCACCATCAACATCGGAATATGCTGAGGACACTGCAGCACATGGGCCGTTATCGGGTCCAGTAAAGCATTCACGTCCAGTTGCGCACATGATGGGAGTGTCAAACAAAGGTCTAACACGCATTCTTCTCCGCAAAACAGGCATCGGAGGACAGGTAAGATGCAGTCCATCCAGACTGGTCGAAATGACAAGAACCAAGATGCACTTAGTTCCCTTAGGCGAGACATGCCTAGATGTTGTACCATGCGGTCACGGTATTTATGCTCCAGGAGTGCTCTTTCCATCTCCTTGGTGACTGGGACGTCCATTGCGTAGAAAATATAAAACAATCAGGATACCTGGTGCTAGGAACAGGATGAGCGGAAGTCCTCCAAAGATGCTTCCGAATACGGAGTGTATGAAGTTTGGTATAACTCCAAGTACCATCTGAAAGGTGCTCAGAAGTCCAGAACTTATGGTCTTAAATAGGTGGACTATGCCTATCGTATCAGACATGTTAAAGATATGATTTACCATTTATGCGAAATGGAAAGGGCAGTTTGTATGACTAAGCGCCTGTATCTCTGCCGAAGACCTTGCGATCTGGAGGTCAAAAGTCTCTCGAGCGGAGGTTAAGGGCACAGACTTCTGTAAAAGCATGGCTTTCATTCTGCTTAGATTATCAAACCGTATTAAAGAAACATTCAGTGAAGGCCATAACGGCGTCTCCCTGACTGTATGTGTCAGTGGAAACAATACTTGCATACAACAAGTAACCCTGGAGCTCACGGTTACCAGATATGCGATGCCCGGGAGCATTCCGCAGCAGCCTTGGCAGTTCAGCATCAAGTAACTCCCATTTGAAAGTAGCCTAAATGCTGGAGTAATCGCTGCAACTGGGGCACCCCTCAAATGGCAGGACAGGTTCGCTACAGAACCATTACAAGCCCCGTGCAGCATTATATCCTGGCATATGAGTGATCCACTTAAAGCGTTCTCACAGTTTGTACCGCTTAGAAACACTTCTCGATCCCCACTCCGGCATCGAAATCTGTATGGTAATACCCATGATTCCTTAATGTATTCCTTACCCATTTCTTCATATCTGCCTGCCTGCATTTGTTCAAGGCAATACTGAAACTGAAAAGTAGTGACCGGTAGAGTTATGTGGCCATGGATTAGCCATTCTGTGGACGGTAATTGTGCCACTGTAAATGCTAATCTATCCAGTTTTTCGATACGCAGCATTGTATATTTTGCTCCCCTTTGTGCCATTTCTATCTGTTTATCTGTTAGATTGTATTCAGAAAACAGAGACGTACTGTTGATATAACGCCAAGGCACATAGCCTGCACGCAAAGATTGCGGCGTCCAGCTTAATAACATAATAGAACGTAATTGAGATTGCCTGTGTTGTAATATGGCCAAATCTTGTTCCAGTATGTCTATCGCAGAAGATACAATGTTGCCTAAGGAATATATCCTGGAGGTCAATGTAGTTAACCCATTGTCTACCACTGCTAGAGATTTTTCTAGATTTATACGGTCTATTTCACGTAACCTCTCTGCGGCCTCTTGTTGGGATATTTTCCATATTTCATTATAGACAGCATAATAGAAAAGTTTCCGACATGGCTTCCTGGGACCCAGTAAAAAATCCCTGAGATCCACATCCTGTGACAGTAAGGATAAGTGTTGTTTCACCTTTGTGAGTGTTGAGGTTTTAAGCCAATCAAGGCACAACTTCCCAACACTGTAGGATGTCACTACCCCTGGATGTTCTCTCTGTACATAACGTGGATCTGGCCTATGGATAGCGAACCCTTCGGTTTTACCCATGAATCTCGCCTGACAACTATTAGTGTCTGTGGGCCAAATCAACCATTTCTTCCAATCGGGGTCTGATCTGTTGTATTGTATAATTTCATTCAACGTAATCTCTTTCTGTGATGTTATGTTGCCCTCGGTGTGTGATGGATTTGGCAGCCGAGGTGTGTTCAATTCTTTGTTCTTGGCTAGTCCAAGGCAAGACGTCTGTTGCACTGTCTCGTTCAAAAACATGATTTGATGAGGGATAAGGCGTGCTCTAAACAAAGCTTCTGTTCCCTGAACTTGCCATTCTCTAGTACCCCAGAGTGATTTTAAGTCTATGGTGTCTTTCCATAAATCGAATCCTTGTTCAGACAACTGGGCAATAAAGGAAGCAGAGTAGATCTGTTTGGTGTTTATTAACATATTTTTCTGTGTTGATGTTGGTGCAACCTTATAATAATATGATGCTGTGTCAGACATATTAAACCGTGAAAAATATGGAAACTTTTGTGTAAATGTTTTTGAACTGCCTTTCGGCGGTGTTGGACAATGTTCCCACTGTTGATAAGTGAACACATTTCTAGGATTTGCAGATCTATGCAGAAAGTGATGACCATAGTTTTGATAACAATACATTTTTTCGAAATCTGTTGTGATTTCCAATGTTTCACTATTAGAAAATGCTACAGATTTTTCCAAATCAGACAACATGTTATTTACAGTCTCAAAATCCCAATCATCGGAAATCTACTTGAGGTAATGATATCACTCAATGATATTTTAAATAAATGAGGAATTCTTAAAAGTTCGGTCGGACCAAATATATCGAAATCAACCTTGTCCCAAACTATACCATCGGGTATAGGAACTGCTGCAATGTTCACTGATGACAAGTCTCTTTGTTCTCGATGAGATGATTGGTGTGGTTTTAAAATTAAGTTCACCTTTTGGGCTGCAGAGCTTTGTCTAATGTATTTTCCATTAACAAGCATGCTAAAAACTATTACTAAGCCTAACCAGAAAAAAAAGAAAAGGATCCCGGTGATTACCCATAGTTCTACCCAAGGTGACACCAAGTAAGTCTTTTTAAGAAAGTTCAGAAAGTCTTTAACTTGCTGCTTGCGCGATTTTTGGGCTGGCATCGTTTCCGGTTCACTTGAATCCAAAGAAAACGTATCAAAGTTTATGAAGTAGCCAGAAGCAGTTCGATCAATTCTCGGTATTGCGTCAGGATTTGTAGAAATCGTACTTTGCTCTTGTTGAGGCATGTTGATGTAGACATCTGTATTTGGTCGAATTGAAATTTGTCTTTCATTTTGGTTCTGAATTTGAACTTCAGGTTCAAGGGGAACGAGTTCCATAGCATTATTGCATAGTCCATCATTCCGTGCAGGAGACTCTTCGAACGTGATGAGTCTTTCCGTTTGAACTTCTTGAATTGTAGCGAGAGGAGGGCGTCTGCTCCTTTAGAGTCCACGTGGCCTACTACTCAGTATCGGCCACATAGTGTGGTTTGATTAGGTCGATTGAGACAAATCTTTTCTCCTTTTTTCCGGCAAGAGGCGGTAGAAGTACAGTTCTTGTTCCTTCAACTGCTAGGACCTGTACAGGCTTTCTGTATGATGGCCCAAATTCTTTCTTGTCCGCTATTTTTTCTCTGACCATATCCCCGACTTTTGGGATCTAGAGAGGTCTTGCCGTGACTGATTTGACTTCCCCAGTGGCGGTCTGCTTCATACGGACATTACTTTGCTGTGTCCTGGACTCATTTAGATCCTGTAAAAAAGCCAAACGATAATGGATGTCAAAAGGCTTTTCATCTGCCACTGCGCCTTCACAATCAAGATCAGGTACCCACATTCTTGTCCCAAATAGGACCTCATATGGAGTGACCTCCCCTAGAGAACTTCTTGGCATATTATTCAATGCTCGCTGCACTCCATACAGATGTTTCACCCAACTCTCACCCGTGCCTAATACTCTAGCTGTTAAAGACTGCTTTAAGTCTCGGTTTTTCCTCTCCACGACCGAATTTCCCTCGGGATGGTACGGAGAGGAGTATCGCAACGCTACACCCAATCCTCGCATGGCCTCCTTGTAAGCCCGAGAGCTAAACGCAGGGCCCTGGTCAGAATGTAATGTGCCAATTGCGTATGTCCCTATAAAGACTCGCAAATCTTTTATAACAGTTCGAGCATCAGCCGAGCGTTGGGGCCACACCCATAGGAATCTCGAGCAGGAATCCACTGCAACCATGATATACCTGTAAGCCCCATCTCTTTGTAAGGAGCCGCAGTGGTCCAAGTAAACACACGCTAGTGGTTTGTCAGATATTAATAATGGTGTCTGTGCTGGACGTGTTACGGTGGAACCTTTCATCTGCTGGCAGATGCCGCATTTCAAGACATAGGCGCTCATTAGGATGTCGTGACGTTCGCCACCGCTGAGCCGGCGGTGGCGACTGCCACAACATCGTAATGAGTGAAACCCCCGCCATATTACAATGGCGGAGGGTTTCGCGGCGGACGCAAAGTGCATCCGCCGCTTTTCCGCCAGCCGGCAATCGTTCCGATTTCCGGCCGGGCGGAATTGGCCCCTAATATGGTGGCGGTGCCTAGCAGGCACCGCCATCCATATTAGGATGGTGTGATGTGAAGGCCTTTCCATGGCGGCAATGGCGGGAATTGCTTTGGGGGCCCGTTGCAGGCCCCAGGAGGGGTGGGGGGCTGCACTTGGGGGGTACCTATGGTACCCCCCTCATTGTCATGCACAAGGTGGCAGGCACCACGCGGTGCCTGCCACATTGTGCATGGCAATGCACAACATGTATTTTTGGCATTGCTGCGGGTGCTGCTCACAGCAGCACCCGCCGCAATGTTAACAATACGGAATGCGACCGCCTAACCTACGATCCATATTTGGAATTACTCTATCCCCCACTCCAGGAATCTGAGCAAATGGGATGTTATTGGCATCTAACTTGTAGGAGTACTTGAGTGGAAACCTTTTTGGTACTGCTCCGCTGTTTTTGCGAGAAGCATTCACAACCACCATAATCTCACAGTCTATTCTCGTTTTAGAACGAGTGATTGCAGCTACGGAAGCCGTGCATACAGCCCCCTTTGCGGCTTCATCAGCCAATGAATTCCCTTCAACGTGAACGCCATCACGCTGATGACTCAGTGTATGTATCACATGAGCTCTCGGTAGTTCGGTTTTCAACTCCACTACCTCTTCCCATAGCATTTTATGCTTAATTGTGCCACCTTTTGCATCTTTGAACCCGTTTTGAACCCAGTGCTGCAAATATTCATTATATGACTGCACACAGTAAAACGAATCGCACACAATTAGTGTGGGGAATTCTCGATCCGTATTTACCAGTGCCAGTATTAAGGCTTTTAACTCTGCCAGCTGTGCTGTGCAGTCTCCTAGAGATTGCGTTTTTGTGCAACTTAGGTGGAACTTTCCATCCCGCATGCGACCTTTAAAGATTGCGCATGCCGCGCTATATTGTTGCTTACTTCCTATGGCCGGTTGAGCTGATCCGTCAGTGTAGATTATATATTCATACTGATCTAGAGGCAATATTTCTTTTGGCAGAGGATATTCTTGCTCGTATTGCAGAAATGCTTGTGTCTTTAAATTTGGGTCGTACCTGTATTCTACATCTGTTGCAGTGAGAGAATTAGCCCATTGTATCCATCTTGGATGTAAGGCTTTTGCGTTAGGAACGCTTGCCTTTGTCGCAGCCTCTAAGGCTGGAACCGGAGTCACTACTATTATTCGTTTCCCCTGAGCCAGCGCTCTTTCTCTCACTACAGCAGTCTATCCTGCTGTTAGAATCTTTTCTGTAGATGCGAAGCGCATCTCAGCATTTGTGTACAAATGTGATTTGTATGCAATTGGTACTGTTTTACCTTCATTATATGTTAGATAGGTGTACCCAGATTGACCCGCAACTATACGGATCACCAGGTTGCGTACGTTTATGCGTCTGTAAGTGTTTGGAAGCTATCATGTCAGCTTGTAAGGAACGAAGGATATCTGTGTGTTCCTGTGTCCATTGTCTTACTGAAAAATCAGGTTTTATTAAATCGTAGACAGGTTTTACTCTTTCTGCGTAATCCAAAATGTATGTTCTGCCAAAGTTCAGGAATCCCAGGATTGATTGTAAGTTTTTCAATGATTTTGGAGGTTGGAGCAGCTCGCATTTTTCTGAAAAATTGGCTGCCAAGCTTTTCCCTTCACTTGAAAGCTCATATCCTAAAAACAGGACACTGAGGTGGGCAATTTTTGATTTTTAAAGTTGAATTTGTAGCCCTCAGATGCAAATCCCAAAATTATGGTATTCACTCTGTTCAAGTGCTCCTCTAGGTCATCGTCCGTTAGATAAATATCATCCACATAGGACAATGCCTCTTCCTCCAAATTTAGAAGTAACTCAGTTACTCTGGCCGAAAACAACCCCGGGCTGTTCTTATACCCCTGGGGGAGTCGACAAAATTGAGCCTGGGGCCCTAGCGCTGAGAATGCTGTTAGATACCTGCTTTCAGGCACTATATTTTGGCAGAACAATCCATTTGAGATATCTAGTGTCGTTTTATAGTTTTTTCCGCACAATGTTATTCATTAATGCGGCACTGCGTGCATTTTGATTGAACTGCAAATGTCTTAGTGCAAGTGTTTAAATATCTATAATCTAAAACTAAACAATATGAATTGTCAGGTTTCATGACCGCAAACAAAGGATTGTTCATCGATGAGGTGCAATTTTCGATCACCCCTTGGTATTCAAGTTGATCTAAGATCTCCCTGACCTGTTTTTTTAGCTTCTTGCTTTATTGGATACTGCCTCTGTGCAGTTGGAATATTTTTTAAAGGAATTATGTAGTGGGTTGAATCCTCATCCCATCCAACATGGTTTTTGTATAATGCAGGGGCTTGGGCTTCCGCCCACTCCTGCGCATATGTGTGTTTTAGGTGCCTGGGAATATGGTCTGAGAATGCCGGTAAAATTACCATTTCTCCTTTAGGGCAATCCATGACGAATGCTGGCGGCCAATCTTGTTCAGCTAACAAAATATCGTAGCCAAACGACAAGTTCTCCCAAAAGAGACCTTTTACTGTCCTACATTTGTCCCCCTCCATTTGGAGTGTTATTTCATATAACTTATGTGGGACACTTACCCTAGTATCAGGTGTTTCCACCGTGATATAATCATTCAAGTCCGCTGTCACCAGAAATTCCTTCAGGTTCTAGCGAGCTATTGTTACTTCTGCTGCACTGTCTAGCATCGTCTAAGCCCATTCCCCGTTCAGTAGTCGAGTCCTCAGAATTCTGGGCATGTCTGATCTTTAGACCTGCAATCGTCTTCTTTTTGAACTGTGGCTTTTGCTTTGGTTTCTCTTCTTTGTTAGAAGTGTAATCGTGAGCGTGCTGTTTGTCTCTGGACTTTGTACGCTCTTCTTGTCTGTCTGACCGCCCTTCCCTCTCTGAGTTTTTCGATGAACACTGAAAGGAACTAGAGGAACGTGTATCAGTATCCTGATACCTGTCAGGTTTCCTAATATTATCCCTATTCCTAAGGTTATACCTCTTTTCGGAGGGATCCTGTGGAGGAGATTTACCTCTGGATTGAGATCTGTTTCCTTTAAAGTTTTGTTGTTTTTTATTGTCCCACTTCTTCTTTGTTGAAGCAGGTATCTGCTTAGAAGTGTCCTTTTCAGGACTGCCCATCAGTTGTGGTTTTAAAGCTTTCCCACCCAAACTGTCTCTGCCCAATTCTGCATATGCAGTTTCAATTATTTTCGGTAGTCCGTGTTCTTGTTCTAAAGGACTGAACTCCCTTAGGCGTTGGCGGCTAGCCACTGAAGCTGCTTCCCCTTTAATGTTAGCTAATATTATGGCTGATACCTTGGCATAGTTACCTAGTAACTTCATCCCTAAGTTCAGAGCAGGCTCTGCTCCATACTTGTTTTGTATTTGTCTCAATACGTCTGGTACTACTGCTAATGACGGGATACCATGTGTTCTGGTATAAATGGCAGCAAAGACTGTACCCCAAGTGGTACAATCCTCTATTTGTGGTGTTATCCCCATGGGCAAGCAGATTGTTAGCATTCTGTGTTTTTCATACGGGGTAGTATTTGGGAATACTGCCTCTAGCTGTGCTATTTTCTGAGCTACCCAGAATGGCATTTGTTCACGTTTTGTGGGCATTTTACCCATCACCGCGTGTAATGTTTGTGGTGTGATTTTAGTTGCTGTACTCTGAGCTTGAGTTCCATTTGTTGCAACTATTGCTGGTTGGACTGTAAGTGTCCTCATAACGAATTGAGTCAAGTTTCTGTAAATTTTTATTAATTCTTTGTGTTGTGTTAGTTAGTCTCCTGGTGGCATTGTTTCAATGTCAGGATGTGGTGTGTAGGCCGCTAATATTGGTCATGTTGCCCCTTCTCTCCAGAGCGGGCAAAGTCTCACTCTTCTTCTTATGTGGGGTAGGGCACCTTTAAACCAGTATAAGTGTTCCTGGTATGTGAGCGGAACCTCAATGTCCTCAAAGGCACAATATTCCGCTGGTGCATCTCCTTCTGTGTAGGAGTGAAATGTTTTTGTTCTTGCATTTGCTGCTGGGAATGTAACCTACGAATAAAATACCTCTGCTATATATGATTCGTGGGCCTCAATCACGAAAGCTACTATGTCACCCCTGGCTGTTACACCATGCGCAATGAATTTCAGGGTGACTGTATTTCTAAAATTTGCCGCAATCTGTATTGCGTTTGCATCATCCTCATCTTCTGAGAGGGGCAGTGCTTGCTGTAGTGGATCTATTTCCTCGTTAGTCATTGTGTATAGAACACAGAATAATTTCCCAAGGAAACTAAGATAAGGTGTTTTGCACAATTTTAGGAACACTGTGTCCTTCAAGCTTGATTAACCAACAGCCAATAAAAAGATTTGTTTTTTTTCGCCTACTCAGCTGTGGCGGAGTTTGTGCCCACCCACTCCAGACGTCTCTAGTGTTTTGTGAGTAGGGGTCTCTGATAATAGCACGACTGAACTACTCAGATTCTACTGTTAAATAAGTACTCAACCAACGTTGGCGGCGCCATGTCGTGTAGTTCCTATATCACCTATACTGGATCTGCGCGTTTGGATAACATAAACTGTGGGATTGGTGGCGGACTGATTCCGTGCACCCCCACCGGATACGTTAGCCTGTCTGTATCAGCTAGCTCACAGTGCCACTATAATCTCCTCTTACCAAGGAGAGAATAGATTCTGGCAACCTCAGAACATGACAACCCTGATCCCTCAGAATCGTGGAAATAATATACTACCTTTGGTTCAGTCACTCGTGCTCACTTAGTTTGTCTCAGAGAGTTACACAGAATAAACAGGCTGGGCGTTTTCAATAAGTATTTATTGAACAGTTGTTATTCTAGTGTAGACTAGATGAGCTTCAACAACCATTAGACAGTAGCAAAGATATATGATTAGAAGTACTACGAAAGTAAAGGGATGGTAAAGTTCTACCATCTTGCAGAAATCATGAATATATACAAGTACATAAAACACATGATAAAAAGTGCGTACTCCTACAATGCCTTCCTAACTAGATGTACCTAAATGTACCTAAATGTACCTAGCATCGGTGTAGCTGTTATGCCAAGAATCCCTCTAGGATCTAGTCAACCCCATTACCTGAGAATGAGAGAATATGGGATCCCGTCCTGGTCTCGAGTTGGACACCCCGCAAGGTATATTAGACCACTGTGAGCTGGAGTGTCTGTATGCAGGAACCTCAGCGTCTCTGGTCAGTGTGTCAGCCAGGAACTCTCGGTCTCCTCTGTCTTTCTAAGCAAGATGTGATGTATATATACCCATAGGTCTCCAAGGGGTCCTACCTTGCTGTGTTACTGTGTCGGCCTAAAGGATGACGTCGGGCCTGAACTTTATACAGAGATATTATACAGGAGATGTTAGTCATGCTGTGCTTTCAAGAAGCCTCATGCATAATGTATGAGATTTGAACTAGGGGGAAACCCGCGTTCTGAATGCAGTGTCGTATCTAGGTAAAAGGTCAGTCCCTAAGAACCGTTATGTATGTAATGTAGGGAAGAATATAGGTGAAAGGCTGCAATGTTACCTGCACCTATATAGGGTACCTATATGGAATATAACAGTGGATCCCGCAATTATGCGTATCACGAAGTTAGTTGTGTTGCCACGAGTGTATAAGTGTCTGGATGCAAGCATGTCAGTTTGCAGTGTTCTCAGAATATCAGTGTACTCTGAAGTCCATTGTTTCAGGACAAATTAATTCATACAATGGCTTAATCCATTGTGCATAGTCTGGTATGTGTGTTCTTCCAAATTTGAGAACACCTAAAAGTGACTATAGCTATTTGATGGTGTTTGGTGGTTGTAAAATAGTAAATTTCTCTGAGAAACGTGGGGCAAGACTTTTGCCTTTATTTGACAACTCGAATCCAAGAATAGGACACTGAGAAAAGCAATTTTAGATTTCTGAAAATTTAATTTGTAGTCATTTTCAGCAGATCCCAAAACTATGAGATGTGCCCTGGCTAAGTATGTATTTAAGTCCTTTTCTGTAAGATATACGTCATCAACATAGGACAATGCTTATGGGTCAATGTCATGTAGAATTGATGTTATTCGGGCAGAAAACACCCCTGGGATGTTCTTATACCCCTGTGGAAGTCAGAAGAATTTTCTCTGGACTACTAAAGTGGAAAATGCTGTTAAATCTCTGCTTTCAGGTGCTATATTTTGGCAGAAAAAGCCATTGGAAATGTCCAAAGTGGTTTTGTATTTTTTGCGCACTATGTTGTTCATTGGTGCTGTGCTTTGTGCATTTTGAATTGTGAGTATGACTGTTTAAATATCTGTAGTGTAAGACTAAATGATAGGAATGTTCTTGTTTAACGAACAGAAACAATGGAATATTCATTGCAGAAATACAAGGCTCTGTTACACCTCGATACTCTAATTGTAAGAGAATTTCCCTAACAGGCCGTTCTGTTTCATGTTTAATTTGGTATTGTGATTTCACTTGTGGGCTGGATCTTATGGGTATAATGTGATAAGGCAAGTCCTTATCCCAGCCTACATGATAGCAATATAATGTCAGGGCCTGTGCAATGGCCCATTCAGAGGCATACGCTTGTTTGACAACGTAAGGAACAAGAACAGAGAAGGAAGGTATAATGACATCTTCTTCTTGTGGGACTTTTCTGACAAACTCATGTGGTCAATCCATTTCAGACAAGAGATTGTCATAGGTGTTTGTTAGATTTTCCCAGAATATTGCTTCAATAGTTTGCGGTATGTCACCCTCAATTTGGATGTCCAAATCATATAGCCTGTCGGGAGGGTTAACTCGCTGATCTGGTGTTTCAACTTGAGTAAAATCATTAGTTCTCTCAAAACTAGAAACTCTTGAAGATTCTGGCAGACTACTGTGACCTCTGCTGCGCTAGCTAGGAGTGTCAGTGCTCACATCTTGTTCTAAAGGAGCATTCATAATATGTGTGGCACGTTTTGTATAAAAACCTGCAACTTTCTTCTTTCTGAATTGGGGTTTTTGTTGTGGAAGTTTCTCTTCCATTTTATGATGATGTCAGATGAGTTTTGTGGGTCCTTTCTTGGTTTCATGTACTCTTCTAGCCTGCGCTCCGTACATCCCCCTCTGTCCGAGCATTTTATTGCGGGAGTCCTGACAGGAACGAGAAGGAAATGCATCAGGCTGTTTAAGTGTATCACGTTTACTTAAATTATAACGATTTTCTGTGGGCTCAGTTTGCTAAGATTCACTCCTGTGGTTTTGTTTTATCTGTATTTTTCTTTGTCCCCGCATTTTTGAGAAAACTCAGGTGCCTGATTGGCATATTGTTTTCAGAATTGCCCTTAAAGTGGCATATTAGGTCTGGCTTTCAAATTATCTCGGTCTATAGATGTATAGGTTTCAGCAATCATTTTTGGCCATTTGCGCTCTTGGTCTGCAACTGAAATTTGGGTGAGATGTTGGCACACTGCCAGTGCTGCTGCCTAATTCTCTATTAGGGGAACCATTCCAAGTGGTAGGAAAATTGTGAGAATTCTATGTTTATCTTGGGGCCCATATGGGGAAATACTGCTTCAAGCAAGTTTGTTTTTTGTGCAATCCAGAACAGAATTTTCTCCAGTCTGGCAGTAACTTTATCCATAATTGTGTTAATAGTGACTGGACTAATTGTAGGCACAGTTATATGTGGCTGTACAGTCCGAACATCCCTTGCTGGGGTAGCTGATACTATACGCAATAAAAACTGTGTTAAACATCTGTATAGTCTAACTAGTCCTGTGTAGAGAACATAAAGGTCTGCAACATTTAATGGTGTTAACTTTAGGTATGGCGTATAGATGACTAAGACTGTCCAGGTCGCCCCTTCATTGCTGATGGGACCCAGTCTCCCATTATTTAGTGGATGTGGGAATGTGTCTTGGAACCCATTGTGATTTTCCTGATAAGTTAATGCTATTTCTAATTCTTCATAAGGTTTGAGTTGTGCTGGTAATGCAGCTGGAGTGTGGTTGTGATATGTTTGTCAAGTGCCATTGACTGGAGGAAAGTGAACCCATAAATAGAATACCTCGGTTTTATATGCTCCATGGGCCTCAACTACGAATGTAACATCTCCCCCTCCGGCAGGGAGCCCTTGCGGTTGTAATAGTGATGTAACAGCATGTCTGCAGCTAACAGGAATGTTAGCTGCTAGCGCCATATTTAATGAATGGAATTCAATTAAGGGTCAAGCTTGAAAAACCATCAGACTAAAATAAGGGTTTCCTATTATGCTGAGGAGGATTAAATCCCTAACACCACGGATGTCTCTGTATGAGTTGAAAAGGAGACCTTGGGCACATGGAAGAACTACTCAGGAGACCCAATAAATAAGTGCCTGACCTAGAACGTTAGTGGCATCATGTTATATGGTTCCTATGAATTAAGTAGGACTGTGTATCTGGACAACATAAGATTCAGAATACAGAGACTCAGTCGCACATATCATCAGAAAATGTTGGCCTGGTTCCTCGTTAGCTCACAGTGCCTCATCTGAACCCCTAGCCTTCCCAGGGTACCAGATGGTATCAGCAACCTTGAACATGACCACTCCTTATTTCCCCAAGGAAATTGCATAAACAGATCTTACACTTTCATTGATTACTTTTGCATGCCCCAGGTAAACACAAGCAATATACAAATTGGTTTTTCAAACACTTATTGAAACAATGATTTTCTTGTATAGAAAGAATGTGCTGCAATCATTAGGCAGAAGAAACAAAGCAATGTAATCAGCATTACAGTAATGGTGAAAAAGATAAACAGTTCAAACATGATAACATTACTATGTGATTATATGATTATACTCCTACCTAACACTACCTATACTATCGAGAGCATAGTGGGAATACCCTCTGCCATATCCATTGGGATAGCCTAACCCCCATACCTGAGTATGATGTATCATGAAGATGGCCTGTGCAGAACATGCTGTTGTGCTTTGCAGGACAGAGATCAGAGTCAGCAGGACTCTATCTCAGACATAGTACAACACGTTCCAGGACAATCCCAGCAGAAGTGCTCCTCTGCCGAATGTGACACAGAGGCCGTTTATATAATAAAAGCACTGTTCCAACTGCACTGTGTCAAACGTGCAGAGCTGATGCGATGGTGTGTCTGGAGCCTTTGGGCTGTCTCCAACCAGACAACATAAATGCAAGGGCATCGCGTTCTATGTTTCTAGCCTTGTACGATGTGTACGAATAACATGATAATAATGCTTGCTAAGAAAATAATTGCATGTAGAATAACTTCTCAGTATAAACTTGTGTAAATATATAGCATGTAAATAGTCACCATTAGAAAACAGTGCGAAGCTAAAACGTGAAACTAAAATGGAGACTGAGCGCTGGCCATGTTGTACCACACAACAATATGTTTTATTCATCAGATATGCAGTCAGACATTTGCCTATGATATCTCTATAAGTACCTGTACTGTTATGATGATGTAAAGGTCAGTTGCCAGTGTAAACTTACCCTCTGATCAAACATGGAACACCAAGAAACAGAGGAGTTACTGCACCATTTTTATAGGAACTGAGGTACACAGGCACTGAATGCAAGATACAACATACCTACCCTTTTTCAAACATCCACACATAACAACAAAGTTCAGGAGCAACAGGGCTATCAAATTGCAATGGAGAATGAGTTGTTACTCTAGGGGCACAAAAGATGGACGTTGGACACAGAGGGATCACCATGGAACTACACTTATCATAACAACTTGTTGAACCACTGATCCTTAAATAGTGCACAACAACCACTCAACCATTCACAAGTTCAAACAAGCAGGATACCATTCACACAAGAGTCATTCTTCTTCCCACCCACAGAGGGCACACATAAATTATCAGGCAAAGCACTACTGTCATTTGCACCTGGAAACGTTGCTTACTATTGCAATGAGTTTCACAGCACCATAGCACTAGCACATAAAATGCATATCTAGTTCCCGACACATCCTGAACTACCTGTTTCATTACACCATGGCAGTTGCATGTACACACACAGACAGTCTATGTCCTAAAGTTAAGGTTACATAAATGTCAAGCCATTAAGACACTAACATGTACACAAACACATGAACTACTTAAATCACCCAAGGGTTACGTAAAGCTCAATGCATCAGCTTACACATACCTCCAATTGCAGACCTTCTGGTATAAACTCATAGGTACATGGACAAAAACCCAAACTACACTCATTGCACCTGCCTGCATACATGACACATACCACATTATCTATAAAATAATTGCATAAACAGGAGTCATTAACTCCTTTACAACTAAACACATATTGTACATGTAAAGCAGCATAAACAGAGATTTGTTGGGAATGGACCACGACAATTCAGGCATGAAGATTGCCCTGGTACTTCAGGCATGCAGAGTGCCCAGCCAATTCAGGCATGCTTAGTGCCCCGCCAACTAAGGCATGCAGAGTGCCCAGACAATTCAGTCATGCAGGTTGCTATACTTGATTGCATACATTAACATGGAGCAGTAATGAGGGCTAGTTGGTACTCTGGTTACTGCATTAGGCACCTATCTTTCTGAAGGAGATTGTATGGGGAGAGCAGAGAATCAATGAGAGGAAAGTTCATATTTTATGGCACAGGCAGGAATGACTGATATAGTTCAATTGCGGGATCCCCAAACTGAAGAAACACTGTGCTCAAGAGTAATGTAAGTTCTGATATGCAGGAGTAGGACTTCACTTATTCTTTTCTACTGTGCAGGTCCCTATGAACCTGTATGCTCTGGAATGTGTTTCATGCATGCATATTGTAATTAATATAATGAATAAGCTGCAATATAATTGAACAAGTGATTTCATTATTTGTATCCACTTGTGCAACTAAAAGTATTCTTACACTCTACACAACACAATGTTCCCGATCCACTTTATACATGGTTTGCATCACAAAAGTAACACAAACCAGTGCAAATTGTTGTTTTGGTATTTACTTTCCAGCACAGAACCTGTTTTGCATTGGGATGAAGCCCTAAAGTATTGCTAAATAGCACTATGTGCTAGTGTGTGCTACTTTGCCTCAAATGGGTATACCATGAGTGGAACATGACCATTTCCATGCAACCACCAGTGGATTTTCAGGAAAATCCCTATCTACTAAAAAGATAGACAGGCATTTGTGTCAAAAAATTACACATTCGCCAGGCAGGTGTTGCATATAATAAAGGTTTTCTTTTTCAAAACGTTTGTAAGTTTCGTTGTGTGCTGTAATTTACAACACACATAAATAGTTAGAAAACTTTTTAACTATGTCTAAGCAAAGTATTTTTTTGTGGAATTTTACCCTTTCAGTACAAAACCTATACTAGATAGCACACAGACACTTTTAGGCACAAGGCTGCCTAAAGTTGGCCTGCACAGAGAGAACTAGAAACAACACCATATCTTAGCAGATATGGCACTGTTCTGCTCTCTCTCTCTAGGTTTGCTGTACCATGTTTGAAGAATGTCTTTGGACCTCACGCACCTCACTCAGCACCTCCCATATACACGGGAGCAGGGTCAAGACAGATTTGCATATGGCTGTGTCTAAAATGGAATGGCGTAGTGAGCAAAAAAGCGGTAGATTTAGGCCCAGGTCTCTGTACTGGGGGTGAATGTTTGACATTGTTCAGCATTCCGCCCATCAATTGTTCTTTTTGCATGTGCTACCCTAAGTTGAACGGGTATGCCCAGGCATGGGTCCAGTGCTCACCAAGCCACTGTAGGAGTCAAGCTACCCTGGCCGATGAGGATGCTTGTTTCTGGTCCAGGAAGGACCTGATCTTGCAGTTTGTGCTGGACTGTTCCAATGGAGAGGTCAAGACTGATTTGCATATGGCTGGGTCCAAACTGGAAAGGGTGGTGAGCAAAAAAATCTATGGATTTAGGTGCAGATCTCTGTACTGGGGTTAATGTTTGACATTGTTCAGCATTCTGCCCATCAATTGTTCTTTTTGCATTTGCCTCCCACATACCTGCCAGCCTTAAACTCTGACAGTAATTTCAGGAATACAAGGCAAATTAGAGTGCTTCACAGCCTTGTCAGGGGTATGAAGCGCTATGCTTATGCTACAATACAAAAAAAGCAGAATATACAATCCATCCAATCCATGCACACTCTAGCTTCCAGCATCCTTTATTTGATTTCTGTAGATGATATGTTGTTTAAACAAGCATTATGTGCTGCCTGCTTTTGATCTGCAGCAGTTCTACGTTACCCTACTAAATTGTACTTCAATAATAATGGGTATTATTAGAGTCTCCATACCTAAACCTGCTGTGCTCTGCATCGTGGTACACGTTGTCCTTGAAACAGGTGTTTATCTGAATGCAAAGATTTCTACCTGGCTAAAGGAAGCCTGATTTAGCTGCTGAAGGAACATATATAGTCGAAAAAAATGAAAAGCGAATAACCCCCTGTCTATTCATTTTTCATTTTTATGGTGCTTTTCCCTACAGTGCTTTGAAAACGTAGACATATAATATAAATAACATAGGGCATCTTGGGAGGATTTCACACGCTGGCAGAAAAGCACTCAATGAAGCCTCAGCGATCACATTGTTTGGTAAAATAAAATAAAGTACTGCTTGAAATATGGGGTTTTAAATTGAGTAACAATGAATTTAATCGAAGAGCTGACTTCATTTTTTGGACCGACATAAAAAGAATCAGAAATTAAATGTGATGTTCAGGCATGGTGGTAGTGCTGAATAAGGTGGCAGCAGGAGTGGTGGTGAGTGAGGTGATAGAGGGAGTGAAAATACTGGTTTAATGGTGGTGGTGATACTGTTTGTGATGATGGTGGTGGTGATAGTAGAGGTGATGGTTGTAGCAGTGATGATAGGGTGATGGTGATGATATTGGTGAAGATGATGGCAGCAGTAATGGCGATGATAGTGATGGTGGTGGTAATAGTGGTGGCGGGGATGGTTGTGGTACTGATGGTGACAGTGGTGGTTGTGGTGATGCTAGCAGTGGTGACACAGGTGTCAGCAGGAGTAGTGATGGTAGAGGTGATAGTAGGAGCGATGATAGAGGTGGTAATGGTGGTGATGATGGTGTTGGTGATACTGTTTTTGATGATGGTGGTGGCAATATTAGCTGCCAAGCACAAAAAAGGAATAGTGCAGTTGCAAAAGCTGCATTTTTATAGTTATGTTGATTTTATTGATATAACACTTCATAAAGCACCACACCATACTCAACATTTCACAGCTTCAATAGCCTCACAGCACTCTATTTAATATTGGAGGACTGCAAGAATGAGGCTTATTTAGGGAATGGCGAGTTTCCATATAGCCCAGAGAGAAGGCTCTATCTTCCAGCTGTTTAATTTAGGAATGCAAAATTGTTAGCAATATTTTCTGTGGGTTATCATAGCCAACCTCATTTAATGGGACTTTATGCAAGGTTTTCAGGGTTCTTGAAAATTGCTTCATTTTGACAAATGTGTGGTATTTAAAAAGCTTGTCAAAAGAAAGCAGTTTTCAGACCTATGCTACAATTCCTTATAAGCATTTTGCAAGAATCTATGCATGGCAACATGTTGTGCCTCATATTTTACTGCCAAACAGAGACATAAATAGAAGTGTAAAGGAGAGAAAGTATGATACTCCATAGGTTGTTCACCGTAAGTCCCCTCAGCAACTTGCATGCCTATTTGTGCAACATTACGGAACCTATCAAACCAAGATCCAGCTCTTGACCTACTCCCACGATGGTTGTTAATCGAGGTGGCAATGCTCACAACCAGCCACACAGCTACTGTGTCCTCCATTTTGCACTGCTGGAGGTTAGACATAAATAATGCTTGCTGTAACATGGACATAGATGCATTTGATATACGTTTATTGAACAAAATGCCAGCGGTAGTGGTAGTGATATCCCATACCCTTTGAACCAGATGAAATCACACCGTGGGCATAGGCCCAAAAGAGCATCCTGAGGGAGGTACTGAGTGGTGAAGGGAAGGGCAAGGAATGAGATTTAAAGATCGTAAGCAATGGATTGTGTGGTGTTTTTTCATATGGGTTGTTTGGCCTCCAGTACCGTAATGTGAACCAGGCTTACCTTGATGGACATGCGCGTTACAAATGCTGCATACTGCAATGTGCTCCCCCTGCAGTGTGCTAACCATAAAAAATGTCCAAATTGGGGAGAAGTACTTTTTTACTGGGCCACTGCCAATGCCTGAAGAAGAACTGGAGGTAGGTGGGTGTTTCGTAGATTGCCTCTCTATGTGCATACTTCTACTGAGGTAGGAGTTGGTGCAGGTCTCAGCTGGGGCTTTGCAAATATAGGAGCTGGCGGTGTTACCTGTGCCACTTCCCTCGGAGCAGGTTGAATAGTAATGTTGAACTTCTCTGTGCCACCTTCCACAATGACTAACTCGTCATCATCCTCCTCTTCATCCCCTTCAATAATTCTAAGGCTTTCAGGAACTTTTCTTTTCCCTTGCCTCTTCTGATGTCTCCCAGACTCTGCCTGTGTCCACTTCATGTCTCTGTCACCATCATCAGAAGTGGTGCTTGAAGAAGATAGTAGAGTACTACCCTTCCTTTTCCTTGCTGGAGCTCTGGGAGCCAATGATTCTAAAAGAGGAAGTTCTTGCTCAGCAGGAAGCTTGACCTCCAGTTCTGCTCCAACATCAGAAAGATGTACTATTGCTGGCTGCTGTCAACTTTGCTGTTTCCTGAAACAATTGGGTTCTACTTTGCGAAAGGGACAAATCCAATTCAATGTCACTGCTCGCTGGCGTCACCATGATTGCAGAAGCAGCCGCACTGACAGACAAGGTCTTGGGCTTAGGTTGGGGTGGTGCTATTGATGTGAGAGTGCGGCTCCCAGCTTGCTCCCTAGAGATCGGTGTGGCCGGCACACGATGTTGTCTGAAACAGGTTTCGCCCGACACGCCACTGGTGGAAAGCTGCTTCTTCTCATTGACCACTTTCTTGGGAGCAACTATCTTTGGGGCCATCTTAAAGCTCTCAGTTGGCAGTGGCACTAAGTTGCACAAGCGGAAGACATTGGAGGACTGACGTGTGACTTCACTGTACAGGCCTTCTGTTTGGCAGTACTGTGGGTGATGTCTCTTCTTTCCTTGTACACCTAAAAGCAAACACGTTGATATGAGTGGGGTGGCCCTGTATCCCTCAGAACCTGGGCAATTAACCAAAATACTACAATTGGTTCTGTCGGATAGAACAATTTCTAAGTATGTCATATTAAATATGGGCGAAAAGAAACACACCAAGTAACGTTAGTCAAATGATTTGAACAATTAGTTTCTTTTTTCAGTTTGTAAATATAGCTGTCACAAAAACATTACATAAATTGTTCTGACAAAACGGTGACATTTTGTGAATATGTGAATCGAGTGAGTAAAGTGACAATGTGAGCATACAGGGATTATATACAATGAGGGGGACTGTACAACAGTAAAATGAGTGATTCAGTTAACATCTGCCCTTCTATGATTTGTTGTGCATGTTTTTCACAGAACCCTAGCACAAAAATTGTTTAGGCTTTGGGTGAAACAGTAGGACATGAGCGGATGTGGATCGTCGACATTTCGTCCCTGTGAGGTGCATTAATCTGGAATAAGGTCGCAACGAGTCTTCTTCAGAACAATAGGGTGCAAAGGGCTCAGTGTCATTTACTGACGAGAGCAGCATCAGATTCATACGAACCGGTTCTGCGGACCGATAATCAGCATTTAAGATGACCTACAACCGGAATCTACCTTGAACCGCGATTCATACCGATTAAACTTTGAGATTCAAATCTTCAACGAGGGCAATTGTTTAAATATCAGTGCCTCCTCTACACCAAAGACACCAGTACACAACACCTACTTGAACCAGAACGTATTTACCTCAATATCTGGCTGTCCCTTTGCACTAAATGATTAAGGATGGTACCCTATCAAGAAGAAACTTCTGGACTCAAGGACAACACTGAAATAATTGTGAACAACGATCTTGATGGAAAAATTAATCCCATCCTAGATAAAAAGGAGTCGTTTTGCATCTTACTCTGACTGTAAAGAAACATCTTTTGCCAATGTTCTGTCGCATGAGAGATATGTGAAGTATATTATGAATTTTAATGAGACGACATTACAAATTTTCTCTTATATTTATACTTATTTTTAAAATTTTGTAAAATAGGTGCACAAAAGGTTTTATGAATTCTTTTAATTCTTTTTATAGTGTAATGGTTTTAAAAAGACTAAACACTAGAATAATAAACTTGAAACTTGAAAAAGACATTTCTTTAAAAAAAAGTTACTTTTTTTTAATAAAATACAAATTTACAATTTAAATCAAAAAAGACAATCAATAATTGCTGATGTTTGAATGGGAGTATGAAAAGAAACCTATTGTGAGGCAGAGGTGCAAAATAAAAAAAAATTCAAACAATGCATGAAATATATAAGCACTGTTCATATTCTTAATACTACAATGATCCTCAAGCATAATATTAAACTAATATCACATCCATCCATGCAAGCCTATGGCAAATACACACTGGCTGGATGCATGAAATGGCTGCCAGCCAGTGCTACATGGTCAAACAACAGCAGCAAGTAAGGAGGCATAGGGAACAAAGAAAGCATGCAAGCCTATGGCATAGGCACACTGGCTGAATGCATGAAATAACTGCCAGCCAATGCCACATGGTAAAACAACAGCAGCAAGCAAGGAGGCATGGGGAACAGGGAACACAAGCAAGCTTATGGCAAAGGCACACTGGCTGGATGCACAAAAGGCTGCCAGCCAGTGCCACATGGTCAAACAACAACAACAGCAAGCTAGAAGGCATGCGGAACAAAGAACACATGCAAGTCTATGTCAGTCACATGGCCAAACAACAACAGCAAGCAAGGTGGTATGGGGAACAAAGAGAACACATTCAGGCATATGGACACAGAGTCTACAAAATGGCCCCTGGCCACATGGCATGCAGAACAAAGACAAACCAATGGGGGCCTATGGCAAGCAGACACACACACGCACACACACACACACACTGGACAGACAAAGGAGGCATAGTAACACTGAAGAAAACACTACCATTAATTCAGAAATGCCATAAATGAAAACTAACTGAGCTATAAAAAATTTACAACAACACACATCCTCCCAAGGCATCAAATATTACCCCACATATACACATTTTGTACACAAAAAACTTGAAATACAAAATAAAAACCACATTTTTTATGTAATTCAATGCCACCCCAGTCCTAAATGATGTTTTAAAACAACATAAGCCACAGAAACAGTTGTTTCATGCACCCATGACTTGCCCTGACCTGGGCCTACTGGATGGCCCCTTGGCAGACTAGGCCACATAGTAAAATATTGCACATTTAACAAACATGGAGAAAATGTACTGAATTGTGCAACATTGTTCCTTTACAAAATAAGAAAAAATAAATGCAAAAATATAACTAGACCCCCACTGAAAATGCAGGCAGGCCACCCACCACAATAACTTTGAAAATTCAAATAAAAGTACAAATAAATACTGATGCATGCCCTCTATCAAACACACTCTCTTATACAAGAGTTTTTGAACTTACTTGGGAAATCTCAAATACAAAGTCCTTAAACCCAATGGTATATATGCAACAGACAAGGAGAGTGATCCTTCCAGCTCCAAATCCAAATGAAAAGTGACCAGGAGATGGCCAAATCACTGGGAGGAGCCTGCTGGACAGGAACAGGAAGTTGGAGTCACTGGGGCACTTCCTTCCTGTTGGAAAAAAGTACAAAAAAAAGATTCTCGCACAAAACAACAGCTCCAACGGTCCGTTGGAGAAGAAAATCCACTTGAAAACCTCTGTAGCTGCTTCTCGAGCACAAAAACTACTCAAGTGGTGCATTCGTGACCGCGAGCGGCTCTACATTGGCGCAATTGCGGCAGGAAGCCGTGCGAGCTGGCACGAAGTCTCGAGTGTGCTAGCGGCCCTAGAATATCTTGAGCGAGTGCCAAAACA
The DNA here is from genome assembly GCA_963921515.1 of Calotriton arnoldi. NCBI lineage: Eukaryota > Metazoa > Chordata > Amphibia > Caudata > Salamandridae > Calotriton > Calotriton arnoldi. The sequence goes on along the minus strand of CAWUFW010006266.1, from coordinate 722,828 downwards.
AATCTCGATCGCGCGAATGGAAAAAACCTCCACTTTATGCCCAAGAACTCCGTGCTCTGCCGCGGAGTACCCAAGTTCCTCAAACGCCACAAGCGGAGCTTATTTTAACACCCGGGCCTAGAAAATACTATAAAAACATATTTTTTAGTATATAAGTAAAGTGGGCTGAAAGGACCTGTATTGAACTTTAGTTTTATATACTAATGCTTTTGAGCAGTTATAAGTTGTGAGGTATATTCTGCCTGAATTAGGTTGCAGAGCATTCTAATGCCATCTGCATTTCTTTTTGGAAGTACACTTGCTTCACACCTTTTGATCACAATATCACTGCTTTCTAACTTCCACTTAAAAGAGCTGGCTGCATACTGCTTAGAATGGGTCTGAGGAGTCCCCTTGGCCCCCCAAATTCAATATTTGTGACTGATCTGAGCTAAGGCAGCTCTCCATGTTCAAAGTATTTGGGTGATGTGAGGATATTTTCTGGGACAGCTGGGTTTTGTTGGAACGTAGGGTAATACCCTAATTACCTGTGGCAAGGATTCTCATTTTGGGTTTTTGATGCATCAGATGCTGGACAGTTTTAATGCCGCAAATAAGTAATTAAGACTGAAAAAATAGTAGTGTGAAAAATAGAAGTGGGAATCTTATTAGGAAAAGGTAGACCTCACTACCAAAGGCAGACTGGTTTACCTGTTAAACAGCCTGCTATCAATCAAACTGCTTACCAACTGATCACTACATTTCCTTAAATAAATCAAGTTTACTTTCAATGGTAAACAATATATGTAGATACAGGGCACTTCTTGGGGTGCTTGAATGGGTTCATTCTATGGCAAACTCGAGGACTGAATATTTGCTATTTCCAGTATTAAACCTCTTGTTTGGGTAAGATACTTAAGCATGAAATGCAGGAATAAGAAAACTGGAAGAATTAACCTCTTATATTAACAGAATCTATCATTCTGCTCACAGCAATGTGAAGCACAAGCCTCATCCACCTTTTTTGGATGTGCTTCCTCGCCTTCACAGAAAAGGGTAATAGATATGTACAACAAACTAGCAGATGCTCATCTGTATATAAACTAGACCGAGTGCCATCCACGCTACATTAAACTCAGCAATATTGACTAGCTAAACAGAGCTAAAGCCACAAGCTTTTCTGTGCTGCTATTAATGTTCACCCCCCCACCCTATGAGGGCATACTTCAGTCAGTAGTTTGCTTTGTAACAGGAGATTGGTTTTACAGAAGCCTTTCCTGTTAGAGACAAAGGATCCCTGTTCAGTCTACCAGCACTGTCCCTAATTCCCACCAAACAAAGTATTTGGTCTTTGCCACAACTCAAATTGATTGTTGTCCTTCTCTGTTCACAGTGAACACATTATGCAAGATTCTGTTCTTTTTAACTACTCTACTAGGCCACGTTAACTACTCTATGGGCCAGCAGGTGAAGCAAAACCTCCTCCACATAATAGGCAATTTGGAGAGCATTAAACATTCTCCAGAGAGATGAAGAGGGTGAAGGAGAACTCTTCTTGAGCTAATAAACCTGCATTTATTGATAAGCCTGTGCATGTCCTTCCCCCGAGAAACAAAGGGAGGCAGCCAGTCCTCTGACACTCTCACAGAAGGGGCTCTCTTCTTAAGTTTTGGAGGGGAGGTAAGGAACCAGCTGGTGGCGTTTGCAAGCTAAAGGTTCCAATTGAGCTGTGACTGACAGAAGTTTGAGTTTGCTATTTTGCAAAATCCCACAATGTTGTGCAGAGGATGCAGAGGATGCATCAAAGGTGGAGAAATGATGTGTCATCTTTGTTTTATTTGTTAGACACTACCACCCTCTAGAACTCTCCACCTACACTTTTAAGCCCTTTGACAAGGAAAGAACTTGAAGAACATTCCTGGACCTGTTAAGACTACATCTGAAGAAGAAGGCCCTCCTGGAAAAAGAAGACTCTTGACTCCTGCTAAAGAAAAGGACTGAATGAATCCTGACTCCTGATGGGAAAAGAGGACTCAAGGTCTTCTGACTCAAGCTAGCACCTAACGGCTAGAACTTGCCTTGAGGATCAGTGGCTCTGGCCTCCCAATCTTCATTAGGTGGACAGTAAAGGGTGGAATTGCTGGGGACCCTGGAGAATAGGGTTCCCCTTGTTCTTTTAGGACTGGTCCTGTGAAACATATCCATGGAGGGGGACCCCCTGACTCCTGGTGGACACAAAGGTGCCCTTAAAGTGACCAGTCGGTACGCTTTTCGGTAGGACTTGCCAGCCTTGTTCAAATGTCCATCCGAAATGAGCTGTGAGTCGTTAATCAAATGCTTTTTCAATTTGGACTTCCTGAGTGCGCACTACGCTTTCTGGCAGATGAGAGTATTTAGTATAAATTTATATACAAAATCAAAAAGAAATTATTGTATTCAACATGTATTACTACGGGGTGTTCTTTTAAGTACCTACCTCCATTGTGTTCTATAGGAGCTTATTACTGTATCTGCGAGTGGCCATGTGCAGCGCTGGACTTACTCCAAGATTCAGCTGAAGTATATTTACCACAGTGTTGAGTAATTTTTTTACTACAGTAACTTTAGAAGTGTAGTTTGTGAATAACAGCGGTTTACTCTTTTGTGGGTGGGTGTTTGCATTTGCATGTACCTCCTGAAACCCACTTTAGCCCTCCCCAACCCCTACCTATTTAGTAGTAAGTATTACCCATTTTCCACCTCTCCACTATGTTCTCCCACATTTTCTACTAAAATATATATCTATGTGTGTGGAGACCTCGGAGACTGGGGCAGAGAAAAGGTAGGTGAGGCAGAGGTCTCTGCAAGTAGGTTTATGAATAATATTTTGTAGTACATGAGTAGTACTATTGTAGTGCTCCTAAACTTAAGACTTAGGGGTCGATTCCGATCTCGGTCGGAGGCGCACCCAATACCATTCGGTCGGGAAAAAAGCCATGCGAAAGCCAGTTTCCCGACCGATCCGTACAGCACACCGAACGAGCAAGTACGATGCGCACAACAGCAAAATTCCGGCCGAGCCGTACTCACCCAAACCAGGTCCTGTTCTCCGACCGAGGCGAATCCGGAAACGCCGAATCGAGTCGCACGGAAGGGAAAATGCAGCCCCGTCCGGCCGGACAAGTACGATGCGCTTCCCGTACGCGCCGAACCCGTCGCTACGCACGGCACGTCAAAGCATCCGGGAGAGGCGCACATAAGCTCCGAATCGCGCCACAACACGATCCACGGCTACGAGACGAACACGGCACCGACGAGGACGACGCGAAGCGACGAGGACGAAGCGAAGCGACGAGGACGACGCGAAGCAACGAGAAGGACGAACGACACAAACCAACCATGAATCCCTTCGTCCCGATCATACCAATATTCTACATCTACTACCGGAACAGGCACGGACGCGTACGGCGCAGAAGGTAAGTCAGACACCAACCACAAAACACATACAACACGTACACAACACATCACACACATACACTGGGAATCTGAATATACTTACACCAGCAACAGCAGCACCATAGGGGCGGGATGCCCATCACCAATGCCACATATGCACACAGGGGCCTGAATGCGCGCCACCACCCCAACCCAGGGGGGCTGGATGCCTACCACTACTACCACCCTTAGCCAGGGGGCAGGATGCCTACCACTACTACCACCCTTAGCCAGGGGGCAGGATGCCTACCACTACTACCACCCTTAGCCAGGGGGCAGGATGCCTACCACTACTACCACCCTTAGCCAGGGGGCAGGATGCCCACCACTACTACCACCCTTAGCCAGGGGGCAGGATGCCCACCACTACTACCACCCTCACCCAGGGGGGCAGGATGCCTACCACTACTACCACCCTTAGCCAGGGGGCAGGATGCCCACCACTACTACCACCCTTAGCCAGGGGGGCAGGATGCCCACCACTACTACCACCCTCACCCAGGGGGCAGGATGCCTACCACTACTACCACCCTTAGCCAGGGGGCAGGATGCCTACCACTACTACCACCCTTAGCCAGGGGGCAGGATGCCTACCACTACTACCACCCTTAGCCAGGGGGGCAGGATGCCTACCACTACTACCACCCTTAGCCAGGGGGCAGGATGCCCACCACTACTACCACCCTTAGCCAGGGGGCAGGATGCCCACCACTACTACCACCCTCACCCACGGGGGGCAGGATGCCTACCACTACTACCACCCTTAGCCAGGGGGCAGGATGCCCACCACTACTACCACCCTTAGCCAGGGGGCAGGATGCCCACCACTACTACCACCCTCACCCAGGGGGGCAGGATGCCTACCACTACTACCACCCTTAGCCAGGGGGGCAGGATGCCTACCACTACTACCACCCTTAGCCAGGGGGGCAGGATGCCTACCACTACTACCACCCCCACTCATAGGATGGACAATGCATGACACAACCAGCACACCACAACCTAGGGAATGCAAGATAAAGACATCCCCCCACCACCATGACAAGCGTGTGTAGGCTGTGTCAAATGCCTACAACACCGAACATGACTTTGAACATACAATGTGACCCCCTAGCACATGTGCCACACATATATGTGTGTGGCACCCACAATGCAAGCAGCCCATGACCATTGTGGCAATGGGGCCTAAACCCCCATCATCACAGTGACCAAAAGGTAAGTGTGGGGTCCATAGCTGAAGCACATTTTGACCATTGTGGCAATGGGGTCTAAACCCCCATCATCACAGTGACCAAAAGGCAAGTGTGGGGTCCATAGCTGAAGCACATTTTGACCATTGTGGCAATGGGGTCTAAACCCCCATCATCACAGTGACCAAAAGGCAAGTGTGGGGTCCATAGCTGAAGCACATTTTGACCATTGTGGCAATGGGGTCTAAACCCCCATCATCACAGTGACCAAAAGGCAAGTGTGGGGTCCATAGCTGAAGCACATTTTGACCATTGTGGCAATGGGGTCTAAACCCCCATCATCACAGTGACCAAAAGGCAAGTGTGGGGTCCATAGCTGAAGCACATTTTGACCATTGTGGCAATGGGGTCTAAACCCCCATCATCACAGTGACCAAAAGGCAAGTGTGGGGTCCATAGCTGAAGCACATTTTGACCATTGTGGCAATGGGGTCTACACCCTCATCATCACAGTGACCAAAAGGTAATTGTTGACAAAGAAAGAGCTGCAACTGCCAAACTGCATGGATCATTCCTGGTCACAGAACCAAAAACTCATCTGTGGCAAAGTAGTGTATGTGTCCCATTGCAACATAAATTGGGGGAGCCAAATACTGCAGTGCAAATGAAACATTCCTTTGGCCATGTGCAGACAAACAACACCCATGGGGGCTGAGACCGTCAACAGTCATCAATGACACAATGACAGAAGTGACCATCAGAATGCAGAACCACATATTTGCACCAATGGGCACACAAATGCAGATACCCTGTGGAGACAGCAGATGTGAGGTGAACAGATACCATACCATGGCAGCAATGGGACACACAAACCATGATCACTGTGCTGACCGATGACCTAGGAGTCCCAGGGACAGCAGGGGAAACACACCAAACAACATACAGCCAATGGCACACCCAAGATATGCCAATGCAGTGGTGCAGATGCACAAACACAAACAGGCAGACCAACACTGTCATCATACACAGCAGGTGAGGGGTGGGGGTGCCAGTGTCCCCAGGCAACAACACAACACATGAGGAGAGCTGAATACCAATCATACAGATGTGCATACACTGCCACACTAAGGTAACTCATGGATCCAAATCCCCTATGTGGGCAAGCAGGCATTGACAGGTGAGAGGGAGCACAAAACACACATGTCACACAGGCACGTAGGAACAACAACTGACACAGCAAGTCACAGACACACCACAGCACCACCCCCAGGGCCCCCACAATGTGGTGACCCTGGGCTGAATAAAAATACCACTGTGATGACAAAGCTAAATGTCGTTCACACTGTGAACCACAGTCAGGTGTCCTGAGCAACAAACTACCATCACACCTACACAAGCACAAATCAATCAGCATGGCCAGTAAGCCAAGGCCAACATGGAGGCAGGGGACTAGCCGGGCAACAACTCTCATCTGCACACACTCAAGACCACACCCCTCGACCTCCAACAATGTGCAGCAGTGAAGTACACATGCACTGGTGACATTGCACATGCACCCATGACTATTCCAGGGTGGTGGGTGGGAACCAAGGTGTAGAAACACATCACACATGGACACTCAACAAGACTCCTGAATGTCTGACACACTGCACACTACGCTGTACATGGACATGACGGCAATACCACACCGACCAATGGTATCCCAGCCACAGTCACACACCAATGAAGAAGCCAAGGTCACCCACAAAGAACACACATAGACAACAACCAACATTGCAGCCCGGACCCTAAGGAGTGCCAGCAGTCACACACACAACGTGTCACAATCACTGAAAGATAACACAAACTGGAAATCACATGACAGGGGCAAACAACAAGTGCCAAAGGGAAACCTGACTGTGACCCATCTGCGTCTGCACACAAACTCTGCCCTGACAGCAAACACACCTATGGGTGACACCCTGATGACCAGTAATGTGCCATGCACCCACATCACAGAGAACACAGGGAGAAGACTTTGGGGGAACATAGCTCAAGTCAGCAAGCATCACAAACAGGTACAACACTAGGGATCACAGCATGCGCAGATGAATGGAAGTGAACACACAGACATGCACATACAACACACACCTTGGGCGCAGGCAATGTCACACGTGTACACACTGCCATGAGGGGACTCCACTCCTGTGTGAGGAAAGCTGTGCCATATGTTGCCTCAGTAGGGCCCCATCATGTCAGCTGAGCACTTGGTCACACAATCAACAATTAGCACCAAATGAGGGCTCCCATCACATCAGCCTGGTCATGGATGTGCCAACGGAATCATCAGCACAGATCCAACACACTTGTATAGCAATGTTGCACTGACTACACGGATGAGTCCCTCCCCATTGATGCCCAAACCTGCATGTCCACTGGAGATGGCAACACGGTCAGGGAAATAGACAAATGCAACGATGGCAGGCACAACAGATGTGCAGGGGTGGAAGCCACAGATATGAAATTGCCAATGTAAGTAGGAAACCCATTGCCAAATACTGAACACATGACACCCTCAGATGCTGCTATTGATGACATGGATACACCACATGATAGGACACATTCCCCCTGGACCACATGGGTTCCTGCACAGTAACACTTCATAATCATGAGACCAGATATCACCATCACTGCAGCAAGGGCATGGTTAGCTGCACCAACAACATGTACATCTGAAGCATGAGCACTAGAGAAAAGAAAGTTGCTTTATTCAGCATATGTGTTGTTTGATAACGACGTCCAGAAGAAATTAGAGCAAAGGCCAATGGCCAGTCCATTGTCAAAGTTCAAACAGGGTGACACTGGCAGATGTCACCCTACGCATGCCTGCACAATACCAGGGACAATCCACTAGGAGGGGCAACCGGGGGCAGGCCAGGCACCGCAGGGACAGGATCAGGGCTCACCAGGGGGAGTCAGGGAAGGGGTGGTGGGTGCTGGAGAGCCACTGACAACTGCAGTGGAGGTGTCTGACATGGTGTGTGCCGGCACAACTGGGGGCATGACTCAGATGTCGTGGGTGCCGGCACAACTGCAGTGGACCCTGCAGATGGGGTGGACAGGTCCGCCACTGCAGTGCCCAAGTCAGACAGGGTGGTAGTGGACTCCACTGCAGTGCCTACCTCCAGGGGAGGAGAATGGGGAACAGGCAAGGTGGGTTGGACAGAGGGGGAGGACACCCTCACCACATCAGTGGCACAGACAAGCGCAGCGGGGGGTGTGGTGCTGGGAGAGCAAGTGGCAGGGGGAGAAGGCCGGATCCTCTTGGGGATGGTATATCTGTGGGTGGGGGAACCTGGGGCAGGGTGTGGTGGGGGCACCTGTGCAGTGGGGGCCTGAGGGATGGAGGACGGAGACCTTGTGCCTGAGCTGCAGGGCGGTGGCGGGGTCTTGCTCTTACCACTCCGGGGGGACTTGCGGGTGGGGGCCTCAGTCCGTCTGCGCCTGGGGGAGGGTGTCCGGGGGCGAGGGGCACTCTGCTCCGTGTGGGTGGGCTTCCTCTTCCCCCGGTATGCTGGAGCAGCTTCATCGGTGGGGAAGAGGCCGAGGTCACAGAGGAAGAGCTGCTGTGACTTTGGGGTTGCAGGTGAGGCAAGGGAGGGTGCTTTGGAGGGAGAGGGAACTGAGGACTGCGCAGTGCATGTGGATGCGTGTGTGTGTTCCAGGGCCCCATCCCCTGTGAGTCTGGCTTCAGTCCCCTGAATGTACGTGCGTGTGCGTTTTGTCATTGGCGTGTGTGTCAGTGTGCTGGATGTGTGTGTGCTGGTGTGTGCCTGTGCCGGTGTGTGTGTGCCTGGGATGGGTAAGGTGCTGGGGAGTGTGGATGGAGCAGAGGCAGGAGGGGTGAGGGACCGTTTGAGGAGGGACACTGCTGCCGTCAGGGAGGAGTCCATGGACCTATTGCCCCTCTGTAGGTCAGACATGCCCGATGAGATGCCCTCCATGAACGACACCAGCTGAGTCAACAGCGCGGTGTGCGCATGGAGGACACTCAGCATGGCTGTCTGCCCTACATGGAGCTGGCGAAGGAGGTACACAGACTCCTCACTCAGGGCAGCAGGGGACACAGGGGCAGGGGGTGCGGTGCCTGGCCCAAAGGAGACACGCTCCCGGACATGGGAGCCTCCACGGACCTGGGGAATGGGAGCCGATGGGAGGGAGGTGGTGGTGCTGGTGGTGGCGGGGACAGCAACACTAGCTGGGGTGTGGTGGCTGCTGACACCCGCCTCCACAAGGGAGTCATCCTCCGAGTTGCTCTGGTCCTCAGCTGAGGTGGATGCTGCTGAGGACTCCTCGGTGTGGCTCCCCTCGCCCTCCGTGCCACTGGGTCCCTCCGACCACTCCTCGGCTGCTGACCCAGTCTGGCTCTCCGGCTCCTCCTGGTCCGTGGAGCTGTCCCCTTCCGTGGCCGTGGATGTATCTGCAAACAATGGGGAAACAGACAGACATCAGTCACCTGCACATAACGCACACACCACTGTGAGCACAGCACATCACAGAGCAAGCCCTGGCATCATTAGTTGTACATTGCTAAAAGTGCACTAATTGAACAGGAGAAGTCAATTGTCAGTCTGATGCCAAGCATGGCACTAACATCCCACATGGCCTTGCACCCATCTGTCTGGTGTCTGTTGGATTGCAACACCCCAGTGTTGACACATGCACCAAGTACACAGTAGTTGGACAGTGCAGAGGACACGGTGTGGACACATCACAGCTCTTGCCACTGAGTCAGTACAGGTTTCCGGATGTAAGGGATGCCCAGAGTCAAATAGGAAATGCATGTGATGCATACCAGCGACAGACACCATGATGCACCCATGTCCTGATAGCCAGCGCCACTATGGTGTGCATGTAGCACATGTCACTCCCCTGCAGGCTCACCAATCAGTAGACACATGCCATGGCGGAGGCATGACTGCAAAGTCATACATCACTGGCTCAGTGATGTATGACTTTGCAGCCAGACAACAACACTCTGCACTGTGTCACAATAGTAGGTCATGGGGAATGCAAGTCCTGGAGCTGCACAAGTGCACATGTACATCCCCCCACAACACATCCTCTTAACCCTCATCTGTCCAGGTCATACCTATTGGACATATGGGAGACCTGTGACACTACCCTCTGAACCTGAGCCCCTCACACTCTGCTGTGCATGGGGAACAGCTGCCTGAACTTCACATTTACATGCCCCAGTCTGCATGGGCAGCTGATCAGACACCTATGTGTCACACAAGTATCGTCTCCTATGGTCACATCTCCAGTGGCATTCTGAGCCCCTACCAAGAAACTCCACAGCAGTCCTGGCGACTAATCCACAGCACACTGACACAGAGGCAGACACCTGAGGGGTCAAATCACTGTGCACAATGTGTCCGCTGATACACGGGAGTGGGAGTACAGAGTGTATTGTATGGCCTGGAGTAGGCATGACTGTCCAGCCCCACATGAATGAGGGATGAGCCCTGGACTGTAGGCAGCTGGCTAAGTATGTGTGACACACGTCATATACATACTCCTGGGGCCCAAACATTGTTCCCACCCGCAGCATGGGTGTGTGCCAGGTACCCCAGCCACATGTGGTGGATCAGCTCAGCAATTGGACCACAGATCAAAGTAACACGCTGAATACATGTCAGAATACAGGCATTGTGTAAGCAATGGACCCACCCATGATGCCCACCACAGAGTCAGGGAAACAGATGCTGTCTCCCACCTTGAGTCAAGCAAACTGCAAGGACACAGTCCTAAGTGACAGAATTCCCTGCATGTAAGGGCCACACCTGGGTATCAGATGAGGAGTGGGCAGTGCACAATAGAGGGACATGGCTCCTGGACAACATGACTGCTGTACTGTGGCAGTTTAACCAGGCCCGAGGAGGGCACATAGCATGTTAGACAGAGTACACAGTGCAGTCTTTGACTCACCCCCTCCTTGCTGCTCTCTGGCCTTCAGCTGCCCATCCAGGTCTGGAAAGACCACCGCCAGGATCCTGAGCATGTGGGGGGTCAGGGTCCGTGTTCCGCCCCTCCTGCGAGGAGGCGACAGCTTCAGCTGGACCCGTGCAATCCTCCGGGTCCAGCCCCGAAGGTCCTGCCACCTCTTTTGGCAGTTGCGGATCCGGCGCTTGTAGACCCCCACGGACCGGACAGCCCGGACGATGTCCTTCCATATCTCATGCTTCCGATGGGCAGAAGCCTGTCAGGATGACAAAGTGATAAGGCCATTACTACACATGCAACATATCCGTGCATGACACAGTTGCATATACATGTCGCAATCACAGGGGCACATGGTGTACCCAGGCAGTGCACGGCTGCCCATGGACAGTTTTCCAGAAGTCACTACATGGTATCATTGCATGGGGAGTAAAACCCTGTTCAGAAGCACTGTCACTGCACCATACCTGTCCAGTGCAAGTCACTACACACTATGGGGGGTGACAACTACTCAGTGAGCCTGCTAGCCAGTCGTGTGCTGACTCTCAGCCTTGCTAGTCAGACAAAATGCACATTCAGAAAGGCAGTGCACAGAACACTCACCTGCTCCCCTGGTGTCTCATACAGCTTGCTGTACTGTGGAAGTAGGCTGTCCAGCAGGGCCTGGTTCTCCTCAAGGCTGAAGGCTGGGGCTCTCTCCACAGTACGTGCCATTGCAGGGTCCAGAGGGGCAGAGACAGCAGCAGTGCAGTGGCAGATGTCGTCCTGGAGCATGTAGTGCAGGCAAGTGGGCTCTCAGGGGAACAGGCAGCAATATATATGTGCTGGAGAGGCAGATACTGTCCCTTGTGTCCAAAGTGATAGGTCCAAGTCGTTTGCATCTTCTGAATCTGGCCAATCCATGGAATAGCAGCACCAAAACACGCCCACAGCATCCTTCAAAACTTCAACTTCATGACATACATGATTTTGCAACATTGTTGTGGGTGACCAACTGATTTTCCAGCAACCGACTCGTTCGAAATTCGAAAACGCGTCCGTTGCCAGGCAAGCCCATTGTCAATGGGTGCGCACCGATCGGTCCATTGAGGTACAACGCGCACAGGGGTACAACGCGTACCCGCACACATTGAAAGCAATGGGCCGGCCGGAGGCACCGATCGGTCCATTGCAGTTCAACGCGCACAGGGGTACAACGCGTACCCGCACACATTGAAAGCAATGGGCCGGCCGGAGGCACCGATCGGTCCATTGCTGTTCAACGCGCACAGGGGTACAACGCGTACCCGCACACATTGAAAGCAATGGGCCGGCCGGAGGCACCGATCGGTCCATTGCAGTTCAACGCGCACAGGGGTACAACGCGTACCCGCACACATTGAAAGCAATGGGCCGGCCGGAGGCACCGATCGGTCCATTGCAGTTCAACGCGCACAGGGGTACAACGCGTACCCACACACATTGAAAGCAATGGGCCGGCCGGAGGCACCGATCGGTCCATTGCTGTTCAACGCGCACAGGGGTACAACGCGAACCCGCACACATTGAAAGCAATGGGCCGGCCGGAGGCACCGATCGGTCCATTGCTGTTCAACGCGCACAGGGGTACAACGCGTACCCGCACACATTGAAAGCAATGGGCCGGCCGGAGGCACCGATCGGTCCATTGCAGTTCAACGCGCACAGGGGTACAACGCGTACCCGCACACATTGAAAGCAATGGGCCGGCCGGAGGCACCGATCGGTCCATTGCTGTTCAACGCATCACTGTATATGTGACTGGCATAGGTCAGCATGCCTGTCTCAGATGGACATATGCCAGCCACAGATAGCTCCCAGGGAGTGAGGGGCACACCTACATCACGACAGCCTGTCCAAACCTTATCATAAGGCATGTAAGGCTGCATTTCCTATTGTGTGTATGTTGGTGTACATGTTGTCCTGTGGGTGTCACCTGTGGGCAGCCACCCCCAGGCTGTGCACGTGTTCATGGGGACAGGATCCTGGGTGTTACGTGTACGTGACCACTGTGATGTGCAACTGTTCATATCTGTGCATGTGTCATGGTCACATTTCACAGTGGTGTTTGTGTATGTCATGTCACATACCCCGTGAGTCCCATGTGGGACGGTATGTTTGAGCCAGGGTGTCCCAGTGGCACAATAGTGATGGCCCTCCACAGTCTTTGTGCATGTAGTGTTTACAATGTCTCTGATTTCATGTGCACAATGGGAGACAGTCTCCACATCCACGTTGTGTGTGCATGGACTCTGATGTTGTGCGTGTGTGTCACAGACGTCCATGGCTCTCCTGCCATGGCAAGTGTGGCCACTACCTGTGGGGTCATGTTTGTTTTGCTGTGGTGTACACATGATACTCCAGGTGATGCCAGTGTCCATGTGGCATTACAGGGTCCCTGGGAATGTGCCTGTCGTTGAGCTGTGGTGCCTGGGGCACATCTGTCCTCACATGTCACTGGGGGGTGACTTTGACACAGCATCATGATATCCAATGGGCCAACCTGGGACAAATTGATGCCACCTGTAGGACCGTGTTGACAGATGTTGGCCATGTAAGTACCATACATGTCGTTCCGGTACTGCACACTTCATGTAGTTGTGCCTCATGATGATGTATGTTGGGAACTTGAGTGTGTTCAATGCCGCATATGTGGGGTGACTGACGATCTTGCTTACTTCTCCTCTGCACTGCAGGGCTCCTGCTGTCCATCGGCCATTCCCAGACCTGGCAACGATGGTGGAACGGGACAGCATCCGACGGTACCGCTTCACCAGGCAGCTGATTGAGGATTTGGCAGTGCAGTTGTCCCCACATTTGCAGCCTGGCCGGCCGTATCCTACAGCGCTGACCCCCAAGGTGAAGGTGATGGCAGCCCTACACTTCTTTGCCACCGGTACCTTCCAACATACTGTGGCGTCTGCTGGTGGGATGTCACAGACCATGTTCAGCCGTGTGCTCCGCGATTTCTTGGCGGCAATGTTGCTCTTCCTGAACCGGTACATATATTTCCCTAGACTGCGACGACTCACTGACGTGAAGAGTGACTTTTATGCCCTGGGGAGGATGCCGCATGTCATTGGCTCCATTGATGGGACACATGTGGCTTTGGTACCACCACAGGCCCAGGAGCAGGCCTACAGGAACCGCAAGCACTACCACTCGGTCAATGCACTGGTGGTGTGTCTTGCAGACATGACCATCACACACGTGTGTGCCCGTTTCCCTGGTTCAGCACACGATGCCTTTGTGATGAGGAGTAGTCGCATCCCCAGGTTGATGGCACAGATGCAGAACCAGCGTGCCTGGCTTGTCGGTGTGTACTGACTTTGTGCCATTGTGTGTGATCTGATCTGTAGTATTCCGCCCACTTTTCCAAGTCAGCTGATGTGCACTTGTCTGTCCGTAGGTGACTCGGGATACCCCAACATGCCGTGGTTGCTGACACCCCTCAGGAACCCTGTGACACCTGCCCAGATGCGCTACAATGAGGCACATGGTCGGACCAGGAGAGTGATTGAGCGGACCTTTGGTCTCCTGAAGAGCCGCTTCCGCTGCCTGGACAAGACCGGAGGGTCCCTCCCATATGCCCCTGCGAAAGTGTGCAAGATTATCATCGTCTGCTGCATGCTCCACAACCTGGCAGTGCGGAAGGAGTTGCCTCTCATCCAGGATGACGATGACCAACATCCGCCACCTGTGGAGGATCCTGGCCTGGACCACGATGCCAGTGACGATGATGATGATGATGGTGATGGTGATGTCCGCACACAGCTCATCACCAACTTCTTTAGCTGAATGTGAGTATCCTGAGGTGTCATGTGAATGATGTGAGTTGGCATGATGTGTGGGTGGTGCTCTGGTGCTGTTGGAGTGTGTCCATGGTCTACTTGACAGGATGTGTGTTGCGATGTGTGGTGACAGGTGGGCTGTACTCCCCAACAGTGTTGACATGCTAACTTGGTTCTGGGTGGGTATCTTGTAACATGTATTGTGCATGAGTTTTGCTGATCTGTCCTGTACTGCATTGCTTTTGACTGTGTGTCATTTCTGTCCTTCACAGGGTACTTTCAGATTCGTTTGGTCAACTGTGTCCACCGACGACGTGATTGCACATCCAGGCTGGTAGCTGTTGTGTCCCTACAGGTGATGTGCGCCACACCCATGGACTTCCTTCCGTCTACAGTTGTTGACTGTGTGCCCGCTACCAGGTGGGGTTACCTTGCATCTGTAGTGGTTACGGCATGTTGCTACTGTGTAATAAACCTGTGCTTCACTTAGTGATGTGCGTTGTCTGTGGTCACACATTTGACTGCCATTTGCTTACTGCACCTGTGGGCTACTTGACTACAACTGGGAATGGGTGTGGTGTCTGTGCATTGCACCGTCTTCCCTGGCAACATCAGTGTAGGCAATGAGTCAGATGGCCTAGGTGTGTATGTGTTGTGTAGCCCTGGTGGTGTGTCTCCCTCATATGTGTCACGTTGCCTGTACTCACATGCCTGTGTTGTCCTTGCTGTTGCAGTTCGCATACACAATGTAATTTTGCAGTTCATCATCCCCATAACAGCACCCACGTTGGAATCACGACAGAGGCAAGTATGGTGTATTAGTGTGTTTATTGTGATACATCTGTGTTAATAGTGCATAGGATGGATTGTGCTGTACATGAATCTTGCAATCCCAAGTTCCTAGGTGAATTGAAAGTCCAGGTAGACAGGATCCCCAGTATCGGGGCCACAGTTGTCTGACACATTGTTCCAACTTGTACTCCCCATGCAATGTGTGGGAGTAGTGTTGCCATCAACAGGGTGAACAGTCTGTGCACAAAGGCGAAAATCCAGAACAGGTTCAGGCTTCCTGGGAGTTGCGCTTGGCCATCAGCCTCTCACTTTCCCCTCCTCGGACGACCCCTCTTCTTGGGGGGGGCCCTCAAGTGCAGGCTGCTGCGGTGCAGGGGACTCTCCGCCAGAGTCCTCCTCCCTCCCTGTGGCAGTTGCAGTTTGTTCGGTACCAGATGTTGTTGGCACACAGGGAGGTGTGGACTGGTTGCTGTTCATCTGGCGGAGGCATTGTAAAATGTCCCTGTGCACCGCCGTCATCTCATGTAGTACATCCCACTTGGACTCCACGCGGGACATGTGGGAGTCCACACGTGACATGTGTGACTCCACGTGGGACATGTGGGAGTCCAAGCGGGCATGATGGGCAGCCTGCTGCTGTTTGATGTCTCTGAGGAGCCCCACTACCTGGCTGAGCTCTCCGGTGCTGGACTGGTACGCATCAGCTATGCGTACCAGTTGTGGGTCTTCATGCACACCAGCAACGTCTGCAAGCAGCGACCTCTGTCTCCCACCCCTCCCACCACCCCTGCTGACATGTGCAGTGTGTGCAGTTGCACGCACAGATAACCCTGGTCCACCTTGGGGGGTGGTGGTGGTGGTGGTGTCCATGGCCCCAGGTTGGTCCAGGGTCACTGCGCTGGTGTTGTTCCTTATTCTGTCCATGTCGGCAGGGATGGTATTCGTGGTGACAGTCGTTGGAGGGGTGGGTGCAGGGGGTGCAGCTGGTGGACCTGCTGGTGCTGCAGCTGGTGGTCCTGCTGGTGCAGCAAGTTGACTTGCACCGGATGTGCCAGGTTGTTCATCGTCCGAGGAGGACAGAGGCTGTACGACGCCAGTGAGCTCGGCATCCTCTTGAGCCTGGGACTGGGACTCCTCAGCGTCTGCTGCTGTGTCCCTATCATCACCTGTTTTTGGGAGACACAAACAATGTATTTCATGTTTCTGCAGGCATCAGTGGTTGACACACCTGACAGTTGTGACTGTGCCTCGGGGTGCGGGCCTGTACATTGTATTGTCCTAAGTCGTCACAGTCAGGGGTTGATATTGGTGTGGCACATTGTCCTGCATTATTTGGGCATTTCTATGTATTCTCTGGGGTGTGAACATGGTCTGCATTGATTGTGTTTGGTTGACAGCCAGACCTCCTTCCCACCCACCCACCCACCCAGTCAGTTATCCCACCATGGAACGTGCTTGCATTGCAGGGAGTGGAAGTTGTCTCTCAGGATGTCAGTCAGTGGTGTCCTGCTGTTTGTTGGTGCACAGTTGCCAGCAGGGCCTTGTGCTCCCCACAGCAGTAGCCAGTGTCAGCCATCTTGTGAGTCCTTCTCCACTCCCTGTGATGTGAGCATGGTTCAGGGTGGTGTTGATGGGACAGTTGTGGGGGTGAGCTATGTCTGTGACTACGACTCCCATCATGCTATTGCCTCCACCCCCTTCCCAGCATGCCCATGCTTCCTTCCTTTTGACTCTGCTTCCCTGTGGGGTGGGCTGGCTGTGCTGACAGGATGGCTGGGAGTGTTGTCCTGGCAGTTGTTTGGCTAAGAGTCCCAAGAGTGTCCCTGTGCTTCACACAACATAACCCAGGGTGGTGGTGCTTTGTGGGATCTTGTGTTAGGATGGAGGGCATTGCATTCTACCAGGTGGGTACTGTGGAGTTTGTGTTGGGGGGGTGAGGGGAGGTGCTGGTGACTATAGTCAGTGCTGCAAGTCCCCCTTCCCACCCAGCCAGCCAGATATCCCACCATGGAACGTGCTTGCATTGCAGGGAGTGGAAGTTGTCTCTCAGGATGTCAGTCAGTGGTGTCCTGCTGTTTGTTGGTGCACAGTTGCCAGCAGGGCCTTGTGCTCCCCACAGCAGTAGCCAGTGTCAGCCATCTTGTGAGTCCTTCTCCACTCCCTGTGATGTGAGCATGGTTCAGGGTGGTGTTGATGGGACAGTTGTGGGGGTGAGCAATGTCTGTGACTACGACTCCCATCATGCTATTGCCTCCACCCCCTTCCCAGCATGCCCATGCTTCCTTCCTTTTGACTCTGCTTCCCTGTGGGGTGGGCTGGCTGTGCTGACAGGATGGCTGGGAGTGTTGTCCTGGCAGTTGTTTGGCTAAGAGTCCCAAGAGTGTCCCTGTGCTTCACACAACATAACCCAGGGTGGTGGTGCTTTGTGGGATCTTGTGTTAGGATGGAGGGCATTGCATTCTACCAGGTGGGTACTGTGGAGTTTGTGTTGGGGGGGGTGAGGGGAGGTGCTGGTGACTATAGTCAGTGCTGCAAGTCCCCCTTCCCACCCAGCCAGCCAGATATCCCACCATGGAACGTGCTTGCATTGCAGGGAGTGGAAGTTGTCTCTCAGGATGTCAGTCAGTGGTGTCCTGCTGTTTGTTGGTGCACAGTTGGCAGCAGGGCCTTGTGCTCCCCACAGCAGTTGCCAGTGTCAGCCATCTTGTGAGTCCTTCTCCACTCCCTGTGATGTGAGCATGGTTCAGGGTGGTGTTGATGGGACAGTTGTGGGGGTGAGCAATGTCTGTGACTACGACTCCCATCATGCTATTGCCTCCACCCCCTTCCCAGCATGCCCATGCTTCCTTCCTTTTGACTCTGCTTCCCTGTGGGGTGGGCTGGCTGTGCTGACAGGATGGCTGGGAGTGTTGTCCTGGCAGTTGTTTGGCTAAGAGTCCCAAGAGTGTCCCTGTGCTTCACACAACATAACCCAGGGTGGTGGTGCTTTGTGGGATCTTGTGTTAGGATGGAGGGCATTGCATTCTACCAGGTGGGTACTGTGGAGTTTGTGTTGGGGGGGGGTGAGGGGAGGTGCTGGTGACTATAGTCAGTGCTGCAAGTCCCCCTTCCCACCCAGCCAGCCAGATATCCCACCATGGAACGTGCTTGCATTGCAGGGAGTGGAAGTTGTCTCTCAGGATGTCAGTCAGTGGTGTCCTGCTGTTTGTTGGTGCACAGTTGCCAGCAGGGCCTTGTGCTCCCCACAGCAGTAGCCAGTGTCAGCCATCTTGTGAGTCCTTCTCCACTCCCTGTGATGTGAGCATGGTTCAGGGTGGTGTTGATGGGACAGTTGTGGGGGTGAGCTATGTCTGTGACTACGACTCCCATCATGCTATTGCCTCCACCCCCTTCCCAGCATGCCCATGCTTCCTTCCTTTTGACTCTGCTTCCCTGTGGGGTGGGCTGGCTGTGCTGACAGGATGGCTGGGAGTGTTGTCCTGGCAGTTGTTTGGCTAAGAGTCCCAAGAGTGTCCCTGTGCTTCACACAACATAACCCAGGGTGGTGGTGCTTTGTGGGATCTTGTGTTAGGATGGAGGGCATTGCATTCTACCAGGTGGGTACTGTGGAGTTTGTGTTGGGGGGGGGTGAGGGGAGGTGCTGGTGACTATAGTCAGTGCTGCAAGTCCCCCTTCCCACCCAGCCAGCCAGATATCCCACCATGGAACGTGCTTGCATTGCAGGAAGTGGAAGTTGTCTCTCAGGATGTCAGTCAGTGGTGTCCTGCTGTTTGTTGGTGCACAGTTGCCAGCAGGGCCTTGTGCTCCCCACAGCAGTAGCCAGTGTCAGCCATCTTGTGAGTCCTTCTCCACTCCCTGTGATGTGAGCATGGTTCAGGGTGGTGTTGATGGGACAGTTGTGGGGGTGAGCAATGTCTGTGACTACGACTCCCATCATGCTATTGCCTCCACCCCCTTCCCAGCATGCCCATGCTTCCTTCCTTTTGACTCTGCTTCCCTGTGGGGTGGGCTGGCTGTGCTGACAGGATGGCTGGGAGTGTTGTCCTGGCAGTTGTTTGGCTAAGAGTCCCAAGAGTGTCCCTGTGCTTCACACAACATAACCCAGGGTGGTGGTGCTTTGTGGGATCTTGTGTTAGGATGGAGGGCATTGCATTCTACCAGGTGGGTACTGTGGAGTTTGTGTTGGGGGGGTGAGGGGAGGTGCTGGTGACTATAGTCAGTGCTGCAAGTCCCCCTTCCCACCCAGCCAGCCAGATATCCCACCATGGAACGTGCTTGCATTGCAGGGAGTGGAAGTTGTCTCTCAGGATGTCAGTCAGTGGTGTCCTGCTGTTTGTTGGTGCACAGTTGGCAGCAGGGCCTTGTGCTCCCCACAGCAGTTGCCAGTGTCAGCCATCTTGTGAGTCCTTCTCCACTCCCTGTGATGTGAGCATGGTTCAGGGTGGTGTTGATGGGACAGTTGTGGGGGTGAGCAATGTCTGTGACTACGACTCCCATCATGCTATTGCCTCCACCCCCTTCCCAGCATGCCCATGCTTCCTTCCTTTTGACTCTGCTTACCTGTGGGGTGGGCTGGCTGTGCTGACAGGATGGCTGGGAGTGTTGTCCTGGCAGTTGTTTGGCTAAGAGTCCCAAGAGTGTCCCTGTGCTTCACACAACATAACCCAGGGTGGTGGTGCTTTGTGGGATCTTGTGTTAGGATGGAGGGCATTGCATTCTACCAGGTGGGTACTGTGGAGTTTGTGTTGGGGGGGGGTGAGGGGAGGTGCTGGTGACTATAGTCAGTGCTGCAAGTCCCCCTTCCCACCCAGCCAGCCAGATATCCCACCATGGAACGTGCTTGCATTGCAGGGAGTGGAAGTTGTCTCTCAGGATGTCAGTCAGTGGTGTCCTGCTGTTTGTTGGTGCACAGTTGCCAGCAGGGCCTTGTGCTCCCCACAGCAGTAGCCAGTGTCAGCCATCTTGTGAGTCCTTCTCCACTCCCTGTGATGTGAGCATGGTTCAGGGTGGTGTTGATGGGACAGTTGTGGGGGTGAGCTATGTCTGTGACTACGACTCCCATCATGCTATTGCCTCCACCCCCTTCCCAGCATGCCCATGCTTCCTTCCTTTTGACTCTGCTTCCCTGTGGGGTGGGCTGGCTGTGCTGACAGGATGGCTGGGAGTGTTGTCCTGGCAGTTGTTTGGCTAAGAGTCCCAAGAGTGTCCCTGTGCTTCACACAACATAACCCAGGGTGGTGGTGCTTTGTGGGATCTTGTGTTAGGATGGAGGGCATTGCATTCTACCAGGTGGGTACTGTGGAGTTTGTGTTGGGGGGGGGGTGAGGGGAGGTGCTGGTGACTATAGTCAGTGCTGCAAGTCCCCCTTCCCACCCAGCCAGCCAGATATCCCACCATGGAACGTGCTTGCATTGCAGGGAGTGGAAGTTGTCTCTCAGGATGTCAGTCAGTGGTGTCCTGCTGTTTGTTGGTGCACAGTTGCCAGCAGGGCCTTGTGCTCCCCACAGCAGTAGCCAGTGTCAGCCATCTTGTGAGTCCTTCTCCACTCCCTGTGATGTGAGCATGGTTCAGGGTGGTGTTGATGGGACAGTTGTGGGGGTGAGCAATGTCTGTGACTACGACTCCCATCATGCTATTGCCTCCACCCCCTTCCCAGCATGCCCATGCTTCCTTCCTTTTGACTCTGCTTCCCTGTGGGGTGGGCTGGCTGTGCTGACAGGATGGCTGGGAGTGTTGTCCTGGCAGTTGTTTGGCTAAGAGTCCCAAGAGTGTCCCTGTGCTTCACACAACATAACCCAGGGTGGTGGTGCTTTGTGGGATCTTGTGTTAGGATGGAGGGCATTGCATTCTACCAGGTGGGTACTGTGGAGTTTGTGTTGGGGGGGGTGAGGGGAGGTGCTGGTGACTATAGTCAGTGCTGCAAGTCCCCCTTCCCACCCAGCCAGCCAGATATCCCACCATGGAACGTGCTTGCATTGCAGGGAGTGGAAGTTGTCTCTCAGGATGTCAGTCAGTGGTGTCCTGCTGTTTGTTGGTGCACAGTTGGCAGCAGGGCCTTGTGCTCCCCACAGCAGTTGCCAGTGTCAGCCATCTTGTGAGTCCTTCTCCACTCCCTGTGATGTGAGCATGGTTCAGGGTGGTGTTGATGGGACAGTTGTGGGGGTGAGCAATGTCTGTGACTACGACTCCCATCATGCTATTGCCTCCACCCCCTTCCCAGCATGCCCATGCTTCCTTCCTTTTGACTCTGCTTCCCTGTGGGGTGGGCTGGCTGTGCTGACAGGATGGCTGGGAGTGTTGTCCTGGCAGTTGTTTGGCTAAGAGTCCCAAGAGTGTCCCTGTGCTTCACACAACATAACCCAGGGTGGTGGTGCTTTGTGGGATCTTGTGTTAGGATGGAGGGCATTGCATTCTACCAGGTGGGTACTGTGGAGTTTGTGTTGGGGGGGGGTGAGGGGAGGTGCTGGTGACTATAGTCAGTGCTGCAAGTCCCCCTTCCCACCCAGCCAGCCAGATATCCCACCATGGAACGTGCTTGCATTGCAGGGAGTGGAAGTTGTCTCTCAGGATGTCAGTCAGTGGTGTCCTGCTGTTTGTTGGTGCACAGTTGGCAGCAGGGCCTTGTGCTCCCCACAGCAGTTGCCAGTGTCAGCCATCTTGTGAGTCCTTCTCCACTCCCTGTGATGTGAGCATGGTTCAGGGTGGTGTTGATGGGACAGTTGTGGGGGTGAGCAATGTCTGTGACTACGACTCCCATCATGCTATTGCCTCCACCCCCTTCCCAGCATGCCCATGCTTCCTTCCTTTTGACTCTGCTTCCCTGTGGGGTGGGCTGGCTGTGCTGACAGGATGGCTGGGAGTGTTGTCCTGGCAGTTGTTTGGCTAAGAGTCCCAAGAGTGTCCCTGTGCTTCACACAACATAACCCAGGGTGGTGGTGCTTTGTGGGATCTTGTGTTAGGATGGAGGGCATTGCATTCTACCAGGTGGGTACTGTGGAGTTTGTGTTGGGGGGGGTGAGGGGAGGTGCTGGTGACTATAGTCAGTGCTGCAAGTCCCCCTTCCCACCCAGCCAGCCAGATATCCCACCATGGAACGTGCTTGCATTGCAGGGAGTGGAAGTTGTCTCTCAGGATGTCAGTCAGTGGTGTCCTGCTGTTTGTTGGTGCACAGTTGCCAGCAGGGCCTTGTGCTCCCCACAGCAGTAGCCAGTGTCAGCCATCTTGTGAGTCCTTCTCCACTCCCTGTGATGTGAGCATGGTTCAGGGTGGTGTTGATGGGACAGTTGTGGGGGTGAGCTATGTCTGTGACTACGACTCCCATCATGCTATTGCCTCCACCCCCTTCCCAGCATGCCCATGCTTCCTTCCTTTTGACTCTGCTTCCCTGTGGGGTGGGCTGGCTGTGCTGACAGGATGGCTGGGAGTGTTGTCCTGGCAGTTGTTTGGCTAAGAGTCCCAAGAGTGTCCCTGTGCTTCACACAACATAACCCAGGGTGGTGGTGCTTTGTGGGATCTTGTGTTAGGATGGAGGGCATTGTATTCTACCAGGTGGGTACTGTGGAGTTTGTGTTGGGGGGGGGTGAGGGGAGGTGCTGGTGACTATAGTCAGTGCTGCAAGTCCCCCTTCCCACCCAGCCAGCCAGATATCCCACCATGGAACGTGCTTGCATTGCAGGGAGTGGAAGTTGTCTCTCAGGATGTCAGTCAGTGGTGTCCTGCTGTTTGTTGGTGCACAGTTGCCAGCAGGGCCTTGTGCTCCCCACAGCAGTAGCCAGTGTCAGCCATCTTGTGAGTCCTTCTCCACTCCCTGTGATGTGAGCATGGTTCAGGGTGGTGTTGATGGGACAGTTGTGGGGGTGAGCAATGTCTGTGACTACGACTCCCATCATGCTATTGCCTCCACCCCCTTCCCAGCATGCCCATGCTTCCTTCCTTTTGACTCTGCTTCCCTGTGGGGTGGGCTGGCTGTGCTGACAGGATGGCTGGGAGTGTTGTCCTGGCAGTTGTTTGGCTAAGAGTCCCAAGAGTGTCCCTGTGCTTCACACAACATAACCCAGGGTGGTGGTGCTTTGTGGGATCTTGTGTTAGGATGGAGGGCATTGCATTCTACCAGGTGGGTACTGTGGAGTTTGTGTTGGGGGGGTGAGGGGAGGTGCTGGTGACTATAGTCAGTGCTGCAAGTCCCCCTTCCCACCCAGCCAGCCAGATATCCCACCATGGAACGTGCTTGCATTGCAGGGAGTGGAAGTTGTGTCTCAGGATGTCAGTCAGTGGTGTCCTGCTGTTTGTTGGTGCACAGTTGGCAGCAGGGCCTTGTGCTCCCCACAGCAGTTGCCAGTGTCAGCCATCTTGTGAGTCCTTCTCCACTCCCTGTGATGTGAGCATGGTTCAGGGTGGTGTTGATGGGACAGTTGTGGGGGTGAGCAATGTCTGTGACTACGACTCCCATCATGCTATTGCCTCCACCCCTTCCCAGCATGCCCATGCTTCCTTCCTTTTGACTCTGCTTCCCTGTGGGGTGGGCTGGCTGTGCTGACAGGATGGCTGGGAGTGTTGTCCTGGCAGTTGTTTGGCTAAGAGTCCCAAGAGTGTCCCTGTGCTTCACACAACATAACCCAGGGTGGTGGTGCTTTGTGGGATCTTGTGTTAGGATGGAGGGCATTGCATTCTACCAGGTGGGTACTGTGGAGTTTGTGTTGGGGGGTGAGGGGAGGTGCTGGTGACTATAGTCAGTGCTGCAAGTCCCCCTTCCCACCCAGCCAGCCAGATATCCCACCATGGAACGTGCTTGCATTGCAGGGAGTGGAAGTTGTCTCTCAGGATGTCAGTCAGTGGTGTCCTGCTGTTTGTTGGTGCACAGTTGGCAGCAGGGCCTTGTGCTCCCCACAGCAGTTGCCAGTGTCAGCCATCTTGTGAGTCCTTCTCCACTCCCTGTGATGTGAGCATGGTTCAGGGTGGTGTTGATGGGACAGTTGTGGGGGTGAGCAATATCTGTGACTACGACTCCCATCATGCTATTGCCTCCACCCCCTTCCCAGCATGCCCATGCTTCCTTCCTTTGACTCTGCTTCCCTGTGGGGTGGGCTGGCTGTGCTGACATGATGGCTGGGAGTGTTGTCCTGGCAGTTGTTTGGCTAAGAGTCCCAAGAGTGTCCCTGTGCTTCACACAACATAACCCAGGGTGGTGGTGCTTTGTGGGATCTTGTGTTAGGATGGAGGGCATTGCATTCTACCAGGTGGGTACTGTGGAGTTTGTGTTGGGGGGGTGAGGGGAGGTGCTGGTGACTATAGTCAGTGCTGCAAGTCCCCCTTCCCACCCAGCCAGCCAGATATCCCACCATGGAACGTGCTTGCATTGCAGGGAGTGGAAGTTGTCTCTCAGGATGTCAGTCAGTGGTGTCCTGCTGTTTGTTGGTGCACAGTTGGCAGCAGGGCCTTGTGCTCCCCACAGCAGTTGCCAGTGTCAGCCATCTTGTGAGTCCTTCTCCACTCCCTGTGATGTGAGCATGGTTCAGGGTGGTGTTGATGGGACAGTTGTGGGGGGGCAATATGTGTGACTGCGACTCCCATGATGCTATTGGCTACACTGACTTGGCCAGCATACACAGAATTCCTTCCTTTGAGTGGTCTTCACTGTGTGTTGGTGTTGTTGTGGTGGCTACATGTGTGGATGTGTGTGTTAGTTCTATTTGTGCCACTGCCTAGCTGTAGTTGTGGTTGTGTTTGTACATGTGTTGGCACAGTTGGATGTGACTTTTTGATGGCATGTGTTGTGTTTATCTGACTGACATACACATTTTGGGATGATTCTGTTCTGGTTGCTGTGTAATTGCTATGAGTGCATGGTTTGACTCTCCCCTTGACAGTGATGTGTGTGTTTTGTGGCAGTTTATTGTGTACATTTGTTGTGTACTCACCAGGCTCTGGGATGTTCTCTAGTCCATATACGCTCACTGGCGGAAGGATGGCCCGCACCTTCTCCTCCCAGGGCCTGAGGTATATTGGCTTGGCAGGAGGGCCACTGCCGGTGTGTTGGCTGTTGATGTAGTCTATCTTCAGCAGGTCCCGTACCCTCCTGCGCACGTCATACCACCTGTTCTGGATGTCCGTCTTTGTGCGCCGACATGGTGATTGGGCGTTCACCCTGTTGATGATCCTCTCCCACATCTTGGTTTTCTGCGACATGGGGGTCTGTTGGACCAGAGTGCCAAACAGCTGTGGCTCCACCCTGAGGATCTCGTCTACCATGACTTCCAATTCACTATCTAGGAACTTGGGATTCTTCTTGGGGGGCATGGTGATGGGTGGTGATGGTGGGTGATGTGTGTGTTGGTGTGCAGGTGAGGGTGTGTGGGTGTGTGTTGTGCTGGGTGTATGTGAGGTAGGTATTTGTTGGTGTGCTGATGGTGTGTGGCTTGTGTGAGGGATGAGCTGTGGGTGTGTGGTTGCTTTCTCTTGGGTGCTGGCAGTGGAATGGCATTTGCAAAGGCTCATGGTAGTGATTTGTGTCCTTTATATAGGTGGAGTTGTGGGTGTGTCTTTGTTCTCTGTCCCCACCCCCCAGTATTTATTGGCTTGGTAATTGCTTGTTTGGCCTTTTTTGGTTGATTTTTCCTTTGTGCTGTTTGTGTATGTTGGAAACGTTCTTGTGACCGAGTCGGACCCTGCATTGGTCTCGTACGGTGTTTTCCGTTTCGTTCACGCTGTGTTTGTGCAGTTTTGTATGCTGCGTACGCGTCGGTCGCGGTGTATTGTGTTGCTTCGGCTCGGTTTTGTATGCGTGTCGGTCGTACGGCTTGTCCTCCGTCCGACTCGGTCGTGTTTTCGCGCCTTGCATCGTACTTTGCGGTTTGGAGTTGGCGGGTACGATTCGGTCGGATTTGTTCCGGGTGCGTGTCGGTCGGTTGGATTCGCGTGTTTTTCCGGCCGGATTGCTATTTTCCGAGCGGCTCGGTTGGTCGGCTTGGTTTCCTAACGTGTCGGTCGGATTTATCGCGGCTTGCATCGTACTTGGCGTGTCGGGCGCCACTGGTACGTGTCGGTCGGTAATTTTTCCGGCTCCGAGTCGGTCGGTGCTTTTTCCGGCCCGAATCGGAATCGACCCCTTAGTGCTGTTCTTGATTAGGCCCCGTAGTCTCAAGAACACATTAAGTATTACTTTATACTTTTCTACTTTAATATGCAAATTATAAACTGTCACTCATTTTAAAACTTTTTCATCGTGGCAGCACTAAGATTTTAGAGCACTGTATATAGAAATAAATATATATTACTTGAAAACGTGTTATAAAAAATGAGCAAAGCAAACGCATTGAAACAAAATGAAAAGCCATGGCCAATTATTTCTGATTTTGCACTATCTACGAGTTAGAGCCTGCTGCAAAGCGGTATTTGCTGATGACTGAATGGCAGAAATAATAATCTGACACCAAGCTATTGTTAATCAGATCCAAGAAAAGCATGGAAAAGATGTTATGGAGCAGTTACTGTAGATTACAGTTATTTCAACCTTTTAAAATTTAAATGAGGGAAATATTATTCACTGCTCAAGTGATCCTATATGGGACATAATAGATGCACTTTCACTTCATGTGCACTTGACAATATGCAGGCTTTCATGAGATGAGGCATTGTAGAATAAGTGAAATTCTCATTACATTATGCAAAGCATTGAAAGCAAGATTCCACTGTGCAGATGCAGACACATTTCAAAGTTTATAGTCTTACAAACTAAGCTGCCCTTCACCCCATCTGTACTCACTGCTGGGTACTCCTTAGCAAACTGCTACTTCTCCAAAACAACCTATTCAAAAAAATGAAAAACTTGAAATATGCCCATTCAAATGTTTTAATGCATTAGACCAGCAGTATTAGCCCTTTTGACTTATATGGACCTCAACAGAATCATTAGTGAAAGCTCTGGGACTTCGTCCTAAGCAAGTTCTACCATTTGAACATCAAAACAATACACAAAAAAATAGAAACATTTATACATCTAACAAATACACAAATTATTAATAGTTTTATTTAATTCGCAAACAAAAAGTTTACAAAATTCGAAATTTTTATGTTGATGGGTAGGTTGGAGCTTTTCAAAAGTTGGTTATACTTCTAAAAGATGAAGCCATACACTAGACCAGTGGTCTTCAAACTTTTTAATGCCACGCCCCCCCAGGGCAAAATAAAAATAATCGGGCCCCACCTCAAAATTTTCACAATTATTCTATTAAACTGGCAATGTTTAAATATGTCTAGACCTACTTAAAAATTGCAGCTAAATTCTGCTACCGTTTTCAAAATGCAATCAAATGCGAAACATTCTATTCTGGTCAGGCAGGCCTTACTAACATATAAAAGTATCAACAGTGTGATTATGAGAAGTTGGGGGTGGGGATTTTGAACAATATTTGAAGTCCCTGCCCTTTTGACACCTCCTCTCAGCCAGGGTATAAATGACAAACGATGTTAGTGATTGGCCCATTACAGAGCGGCTTACTGCCACTAATTGTTTTCCAAGGAAAATAAAGCACTGCTATCAGCATAATGCTTCTTTTAGCAAGAGCCTGGCGCTCCCCCTGGCATCACTTGAGGCCCCCTAGGGGGCCCCTCCCCCCAGTTTGAAGACCCCTGCGCTAGACCCTAGACCCCAGCATGTCACTTTTATGTCGGCTCACACCAGTGCTTCAAGTGAGGCCACTAATCATCCATTCAAGTATCTTACTTTAAAGCACTCAGCTTCAAATTCCTTCACATTTACAGAGTTTCAGAATTTTAGATTTTACATGTATATATACTTTATTAATCTGCTAATATTATTTAAATTTTTAAACATTCGTGGACCCCTTGAGTACGGATTATGGACCCCACAGGGATTCACAGACACCAGGTTAAGAACCGCTGCACCAGATGTTAGAGCGCAAAACCTGCCAAGGAAGATATTGAGCACTTAATGTACACAAAAATAAATAAGACAGTTGTATGATGCAGGTCTTAAACTAAGGTTCCTCAGGACACAAATAATACAAGGTAACATCAAAAAGGAGCGTGTGGATGAGTCTTGGGAGGGACAGAAGTAATCAAGGCTTGTTTAAGATGTAAAATATACAGCACAGTATCAGTTACATGAGAAACATCTTTCTGAAAGGGAATCAGCATTTGGCTTCTTTTGCATTTCTCGCACATTGTAAAGCGAAACAGAACGTAAAGAAGAGTGAATTAGTATACCAGCGCATGATCTGGCACTGAGTCTGAACCAAGGATGTTTGTATGAATTAAGACTACTTTAGCTGCCTTTGTTTCTAATATGCAAATCCTTCAGTGTTCCAGCGTTTCATTAATACTCATATGTCAATACTGTACCACCAACTATTCTGGTGAAGCACTTAGGGCTCGATTGCAAGTGAACAGACGGGTAAACCCATTTCAGGTACAAACACCCATTTTAGTCTGAAATGGGATCAGAAGTCAGCAAAAATTCTGCCAAATGCAAGTATTTTCCATCTAGATTTTCACCAGGTAAAAACTGGAGTAAAGAGTCAGTTTGCACCGGTTCTTAAAATAGAAATATAGAAATGCTGGTACTCACCATCCAGAGTACCTGCGTGCTCTTGAGAAGGGCCAGCACACTCCCATTAAACGTATTTAAGCAGTGCTGAGAAGTGCAAATACTCTCTCTTTCAAGTTAAAGAAGTGCAGGTTCTCAGTACCAGACAGTACTTGTCCATTTAAAGCACTGGTTTGCACACCATGAATGGGTGAATTCTTATGCATTTTGTGGGTAATCACCCATTCATAGGTGTCCCACTCACATTCAGTTCTAAATTTCACTACTTAATCAGTGCAAATCAGATTTATCAGGTATGCAATTTGCAGCTCCACTTGCACCTGATTGTAATCGGGCACATCGGGGTCTATTTACTAAGATTTTACACTATGTTTGAGTCACAAAAGTGACCTAAAACGACCCTAAATCTTTTTTCACTTATTTACTTTCCAGCGTAAAACCTGTTTGGCTCTGGAAAATAACTTGAAGGTAACGCAAAACAGTGAATAGAGCTGCTTTGCATTACTTAGTGCCAGAAGGCGTACAATGGGTGGTGGATGGGTGTTTCCATGCAACCACCCAAGGTTTTTGATGCTAAGCTCCATTTACTTAAAAAAGTAAACAAGGTTTAGAGTCAGAAAATAGCGTCCATTTCAGATATGTGGTATGAAGGAGAAATACTTTTATTTCTCCTTTCTTTTCCAACTTAGCATGTATGCTGCACTGTACAGTACACATACAAAGTGGGAAAAGGGTTAAAGTTAGTCAAGGTATAGTATTTTGCACTGGAGGAGAGCGCCATACTTCTGTAAGTATGGCGCTCTCCTGCTCTCTCCTTCTCACGCAGCACGGCTCAGCACAGCATTTGTGGCTGCTGCACTGCGCTGCATGAGAAATTGGTAAATATGGCCCTTCGTGTTTACCAAATCACGAATTCAAAAATCAAAGGTAACAAGTCCCTCCCAAAAATCACAACAAACAAATGCTTATGGTTTCTGACAAGTTGAAATTAAAATTATGAGACGTGAGCTAGTGACTCACCATCTGGTTTTCCACAGGTGAAGTGAAAACCTACAAAATATGCCTGTGAAAAAGTGACCAACATGAGGGACAAACTGCAGGAATTGAAGTGCAGGCACTGATCTCCACAGTAGTTTGACATTTCTGGGAATCTGTAATGGCCTGGGAATACTGCCCATGGGATACATTAAAAAAATGCCATTAGTAAATCTGAGTTCCTTATTACTAATGCAGGATAACTGCACACCATGTAGGGACCAAACTCTCTGGTTTTGTACGTACAGAACAAATAATCAAAAGGGGAGACGAGGAGTGATATTTAGAGAGGCACAGGGGGGCAGTTCCTCAAACAAATGGAAGGATAGACACTAATAAGTGAATCAAGGGGTCCGACCAACTGGATTCCGGGGAATCTGAGTGATTAGATCAAAGTGCCCTCACATACCTGGTGGGGTGTCATGCTTCATCATCGGGTGCTCCTCGTCGGGCCAGCACTGCAATTCCCAACGGGCCCCTCATTGGGGGCTCTTCAGTGGAGATCTTCTGATCCTTAAGCTGTATGATGAATGCAATTGAGGGGATAGTATAGGGTGGTGAAAAGGGTGACTTAAAAGAGTCTAAGGGATCCAAAGGAACTTTAATAGAGCAGTCCCTTGACACACTTAAAACAGAAGGGCTATCTAGGTAATAATATACCCTAATAGCTATGGTGAGTGTAGAGAAAGGTCGACATGTTTCATGCCTAGGATGCCAGGAGGGTCAATGGCATTTCATCAGGACCAGGCTGATATCTATCCTATATGATAAGAGAGCGGGCCCAAAAAGTACGTGCAGGGTACCCACTCAAAAAGGTTGATACAGCACCTGCTGCGGTGCAGAGAGGGGGATTCCAACCAATAATCAAGAGTGAAACGCCCCTTAGGAGAGGGAGAGGACTACGTCTAGCTGAGGACAAGGAGAAAGTGGACATCGCAGTATATTCAGCAGGGACCTACGCTCCTCTACCGCCTCAGGAGCCAGTTGATCAGACCTCTTGATCCACTTATTAGGGCCTATCCTTCTCTTTGTTTGAGGAACTGCCCCCTCCATGCCTATTGGTTTGCAGAGAGACACGTGTTTCACCTATTTCCTGGAAATTGCAAGCTTTTGTTAGAGCTAGTCTCAGACACAGTGCGAACAATGGAAGAATTTGAACCTTGGCTTACTTTTGTGCACATTGCCCAAAAATATATTCCCTGAGGAAGTCAAGAAGGCCTTCATAAACCAGCATATGGGGAAGTATTGTGCCATTGAAATGAGGGTCATATAGTCCTTTCGCTCTGATGTCATTACTATGTTAATATCACTTTCATCTGCTGTGAATAAATCAAATCTCAAAATACTACCCATTCTGTTGTTATTCGAGTATCTTCTCAGTAGATTTTTCTCCTGTTACCTTCTCATATCAATACTAATACAAATGTCACCTTTCGGTAGACATAAGAGCGGCCTATGTCTCCAGTTATGGAATGCAGTCTAACATATTCTTGCCTATCAAGTGCCTGCTAAGAGATAACAGGTCCTGCTCTTCGCCACAAATTTTTATGTTGTGCAGTATAGTACAGGGCTTATGACAATTTTACTTTTTAAAGCAACATGAAAAACACAATCCATGAGATAGAAATAGGTACGAGGCTGATGGCAGTCCTCATGCAATTCCAGATGGTAATTGTGAACCTGGTAAATTCAAATTTCATGGGGCACGGTATTTGCTCGGTGCAAAATTACCAGAAAATTAGAAGTTTCTGACCTAGGAATGGGGAATAGCGCTCTGATAGCATGTGCTTTTCTCAAAAGTGTGTGCAGTTTGCCAGCACAATTTGTGTCGCGTCTTACCTGGTTCAAATGGTGTGGGCAAACGACAGTGAGGTACACAATTAGCACCCCATTTATAATCCTGATTCTGGCACAAATAGACGTTTTCCCGAAATGTCTGCAGACAACGAAAAGAGTCACAAATTCTTCATAGAAATATAGTTTATGAATTGGCAGATGTCCCTGGAGTTTTAACATCCAATGGACTTATCTGCAAATAGAGTATGTTGTTGCAGAATGTCCTGTAGCAACCTTGTCAAATGCAAGAACTTGTAAGAATAGACGAGCTATATATTGGCAAAAGCCTGAGTCAAGACAACTAGCCCCCACCATTGTACTTAGAAACTCCAGGTTCACTCAGAAGGCCAACTAGGTCACTCAATAATTCAAATTACGTCTGACTCTAAGTTAAAAAGAAAGACATGTAGGAGAATTTGCCAGAGAAGAGTGCACTGACAGTGATGGAATTTTACACTGAAATGTGGACAGATAGGCAAAATTATGGTTTTTTTTTTAGTCTTGTTAAAGACAGCTGACCTGTCTGCCGGAACTCATGTTATCAACATGCAAAAGAATACAGAGGGGCAAATTTACAAGCCCCTTGCCCCACTTTTGCGTCACTTTTAACATGGGAAAAGTGACGCAAAAGTGGCGCAAGGGCCTTGTAAATCTGCCCCAGAGAGCGGACTTGGGTCAGCCCTTTTCTGCCATTACTAGTACCTCATGTCCTTCACGTTTTATTCGGCCCACGGAATTTCAAGCATGCTTGTATTTTTTGGTGTACATTTTCCACTGGTAATTGGCTCACAGTGTAGTCTCTATTAACATTGTATCTGGAATATCGCTCAGGTGCGCAGCTACCAGTGGTGCACCCAGCGCAGTGCCACCGGGACCTAACCTGTCCTGTACCGACTGTATGTTGCTTATCAGGCCATGGGCA
Organism: Calotriton arnoldi; assembly: GCA_963921515.1. Taxonomy (NCBI): domain Eukaryota; kingdom Metazoa; phylum Chordata; class Amphibia; order Caudata; family Salamandridae; genus Calotriton; species Calotriton arnoldi. The sequence continues at coordinate 690,245 of CAWUFW010006266.1, read as the reverse complement.
CTGATTGTTTTTGTAAGTGATTGCCTGGGGCCAGGTAGATCAGTGTTTTATTGTTGGTGGGGCAAAGGGGAGTGTGAAAGGTAGATACCTGGGGGGCACAGTCACGGAGAGCAAGACAGACACCTGGCAGGCATAGAAGCACAGGGATGCAGTGCAGCTATTAAATTCAAATGCAAACTTTCCACCTTTCAATCTATCTCAGACTCTCACCTGTCTATCTATCTAGAATATACCTATCCGTCTAAACCTATAATTCTATCTATCTATCTATCTATCTATCTATCTATCTATCTATCTATCTATCTATCTATCTATCTATCTATCTCTTGCCCTCTCTCTGTGCCTCTGTCCTTGTCCTTCTTTCTGCACTTCTCTGTTCGTTTGGATTTAAAGTGCTGATGCATGCGTACACAGGCATACACAAATTTGCGCTTGTGCATGCCTGTTTGCATGTGTTAGCACATTAAAACCAGACCTGCTAGCTTTGTCAATGTGTACTAGCTTTGACAGGTGGTGCAAAGGTTGGTGCAAACTAACACTGGCAACAGCGTAAGCATTATAATCCAGAAAAGTGGATGAACATTTTCAGTTTATGTAATTTATCGCTGGGTATTTAATATAGAAAATAGAGCAACATACCCCGTGATAAAATGACTGAAAGCGTCAACTTTTTATTTAAAGAATGTGCAACCTAACACGTTGTCAAAACAGAGACAAACTGCATCTAAATTAAATTCAAGTTGCTATGACAATACCAAAGGGATAAAGAATATGTACAGCAAGGTTGATAAGTTTCTCTATGAAGATAACACCACTGAAGTCTTTTAGGCGCGTTATGTTTCATAATGTAATATGACCACAAGTCTCAGAGCAAGATGAATTTGTCCTCAGTTTGAAGATAAGTTTATGTTTACAGATAAAGAAAAAAAAATGATATGATGCTAGCTCCTACAATTGGATTTGTGATGTTCTCTTTAGGGACTCTCCTATGTTGGCAGATAAATGATGGAACATTCATTATAGAGATGAAAGGAAAGATGAGCAAATAACACTCACGCGATAAGAAACAGATAACAAAAACTGTTTATAAAAGATGTATTGAAGCAGTTCTTGTCAGAAATGAATGTATTTGTGTCGGATTATCCTTGTTAATTTTTGGAAATCCTCCTATTCTATTACTAATCAAATAGAATGCAAGTTTACACAAGTGTCCATAAGTACCACATATATTGATTTTATTGCGTCTCTGATGCTGCTTACCCAATTGTAGTCTCAAAATAGTTTGCTCGACATACGTATATCTACCCTGATTCAGATATATATAAACGCAGGGATCTATTTAGTTAACCTGCATTTGCATTTGTAAACCTCTAAAAACATTTTCTCTGCATGTAAAATATATCTCTACTCGAGAAATCCCTTTTCCTTCACCGTTGGAAAAAAATGGTGTTGAATGTTTTTACACCTAATTGCATGCTCTGGCCCTTACCTCTCCCGAAGTTACCCATACCAGAAGTATGGTTGACTCGGCAGGGGGGGTGGGGGTGGGGGTGTTCGAAGAATTACAATAAATTCTGAATGTCATATCCTTGGTAATTCTACATTTCCTAAAGGAGTTTCATCCTGAGATTTCAGCGCCTCTGGTGCCCCCCTTGTTAATCCCTGCACTGTGTGGCAGGCACTGCGAGGTGCAGGGATTAACAGAAGCTCCCATTTCTCTATGGGAGCTTGTGCTACGGCCATTTTACGGCCACAGCACAAGCTCCCATCGAGAAATGGAAGTAAGCGACTGCACCATGTGCGGTCACATTGTAATAGCGGTGTCAGGACCGCCGACCGGAGGTCAGTCAGTCCCGATACTGCAACGGGTCCGACATCGTAATCAGGCCTTGAGTGTGAAAAACGATGGGAACGATTTGTGAATCTGCAGAGTTACAACTTTGTGGATGTTTGCCGCATTCCTATTGGCCAACAACATGAACTCTGGTTTAATCAACCCCCTTTCTATAGAAGCTTGCAATATTCTGTCATACTTTCAACAGTTGTAAGATATAGAAGTTTGCAATATTCTGTCATACTTTCAACAGTTGTAAGATACATCAGCAGTCTTGTCTGCATATCCCGATTACATGAACCAATTTTTGCAGACCCAAATGAAATAAACGTGCCCAACACATTTTACCAAATTTCCTGAAGTGATTGTATTAGTTCCCTATTTTAAATATTTCCACTGAAAATGCCACTGTTACATAATTTCATGTTGAAAAATAAAAGAAAAAAGAACATATGACAGTTACCATTGTACCATTCCACATACCTCCCATGCATTTAAAATAACTTTTCCAGAGGATAAGGTCTGGTGCCAGTAAAGAAAGAGGATGTATTGTACCACTCGATATGCCATTAAAATACAGTTCTGGGAATTTCCTCCAGTGACTACAATTTACTCAGTCAAAGAGCTTTTTGGAAATGTATCTTTTATCTCTGGTAGGCAAATCATTGATTTTTTGTTTTCAGTGTGATAGTAGCACCTTGAATCGCAAAATGTGGCACATTGGAAGCTATGGATATTCATGCAGAAAGAGTATTAAAGACTATGGGCGCCACCGGAACATCACTTTTTGTGACGTTCCGTGGCGCAGGAGCCTGCTTCATATTTACGAGGCAGCACTAAGCCACTTTTTTTGGCTTAATGCTGCCTCGTAAATATCGTTCCCTTTAACGCAGTTTTCTGCATTAAAGGATTGTACAATGGGTGTTGCTGGGGGCGTCCCCAGCAATATTCCATGGCTTTTTGACTCTGCCCCTGATTTACAATAAATGGTAACTCTGAGGCAGCGCCAAAAACATACGCCTCCCCAGGGGCGGTGTAAGGGAGGCACAAAGAGGAGAAATATCTTTATTTCTCCTTGTTTTTCCTTTTTCTAAGTGTACTGCATTGTGCAGCACACATAGAAAGAGGAAAAAGCTTTTGTGATTGTTTTTGTGCAGGAAGGTTTCCCTTCCTGCACAAAAATAATCATCCCTGCAATGCAGGCACCCTTGCACCATGGTGCAAAGCGCACTGCAGCCCATTGTGCGCCGGCGTAGGGGAAAAGGACAGGAATGTGCAGTATCTGATAGATACAGCGCATTCCTGCCATTTTCTTTTGCCGTAGGGCAGTGCAGCAGGCAGGCCTGCGGTGCTGCCCTTTGGCAAAACCTCATAAATGAGGCCCAATGGGCCTGATTTAGCGTTTGGCGATGGGCACTCCATCAAAAATGTAATGAGTATCCCATCCGCCTTATTACAAGTGCATTATATCCTTAGATCGAGCATGTTAGCAATGCGGGAGAGGGCCAGACCCCAGAATGTAGTGAAGCTTCATTGTTATTGACCCCTTAAGAGAGAGGAAGTCCCTGCAGGGGAGTGCAGAATGAACTTTTATTAAAGCCTCACAGGGAGGGCAGGTTCACACAAGCCAGTGAAGACTGGTATTTTGAGAAAGGCCTGTGGAAGACTGCAAATCTCCAAAGAACATTACGGCCTTCGTTTATTTTAAATGCTCCTAGGTCAGGGAGGGTCCCCACAGTTAGTGCTAATGCTTTTGCTTAAATACCCCTGGTGGAGGGCAGGCCCCTGCAGGGCAGAGCAGTTAAATGTTTTTACAGATGTTAGATTCCAATGCCTCATGGGCGCCCTGCCTGTCTGGTAGACCACAAAGAGTTTCTCAGTCTATTGTCCTTGCTTTCATTGTCACATCTAATATTGGTAATAAAAACATTGCATAATTCTTATAGATCTATAGAATGCAATGTATTCGCATTGAGTCCTATGCCGCGGGAATTTGTGGCTACACTGACACTTAGAATCTGCAGATTGACAGGAACTGGTTCCGCCATCACATTCTCACCCTATTCCCCAGTTCCCCACAATTTTCAAGCACAAGGAAATTGGGCTATCTTATGTTGAAGACCTCATCAAACTAGCTCCATTACTTTTATGAATTTTAATATGGAGGAACCCTCAAGCAGCACTGAATCAAGAAGTTATTGTTGATTGCTTAAGTTGTGCAAATCGGCCTAAATTACCTTGGCTGTCTTATAATATGTCAGTTCTGGGTAAAGGAGTATTTTATTAATAAAAGGAGAATATCCAGAGATGATTCATAATTTTTAAATTCTACCATATGGAATTAGACTATTATTCAGACCACAGTGAACATTGAACCATATCTTTTAATGGGCACATGGGAAAGAGGTCTTTTTCACATGTCCAATATAGCACTGATTTAGTTTGTGTCTGCCCTTGCACCAAAACTTCAGAACAGACATTGTTGAATTTTATGGTTTGAGTAAATATTATCTACCTTAATAAAGTTTTTAATTCCAGTGCTCCATAATTATGATCTTATCAATGTAAGCCTGCTCTATGCTTCTTACAAATGTTGTTGGAGTGTTGATATATTTTTAAAAAAATCATTGTATTGACCTTATAGTCATTAAACATATCAACAGAATCAAAAAAATGAACACAGCAGTCACCAGAGTACCGATATTTGTACTGCTGTGGGAGCCTTTTTAAAATCTACTGTGCGTCCCGGAATTTCTATGATGTTTTAACATTCTTAATCATTGTAATTTCTTATATTTTTAATCACTGTAACTCTTTATGTTGTTTTTTACTTTTATGATTGCATTGCTATAATCAAATAAATGTATTCCCTTGACCTTGCCAGGTAGGTCGCTCCCCCGCCACACAGCTCCGCCTGTGTGGTCCTGCCCGCTGCTGCTGCTGGTAAGCTCGCCCCTCTGATTGTTGCCTCGGTGCCCGTTCACCTTCTGTTCCCCCTCGCTGCCCCCTTCTCTGTGTCCAGTTTTGCCTTCTGTTCCCCCTCGCTGCCCCCTTTCTCTGTGTCCAGTTTTGCCTTCTGTTCCCCCTCGCTGCACCCTTTCTCTGTGTCCAGTTTTGCCTTCGGTTCCCCCTCACTGCCCCCTTTCTCTGTGTCCAGTTTTGCCTTCTGTTCCCCCTCGTTGCTCCCATTTTCTGTGTCCAGTTTTGCTTTTTGTACCCTTTGCTGCCCCCTTTCTCTGTGTCCAGTTTTGCCTTCTGTTCCCCCTCGTTGCCCCCATTTTCTGTGTCCAGTTTTGCTTTTTGTACCCCTCGCTGCCCCCTTTCTCTGTGTCCAGTTTTGCCTTCTGTTCCCCCTCGTTGCCCCCATTTTCTGTGTCCAGTTTTGCTTTTTGTACCCCTCGCTGCCCCCTTTCTCTGTGTCCAGTTTTGCCTTCTGTTCCCCCTCGTTGCCCCCATTTTCTGTGTCCAGTTTTGCTTTTTGTACCCCTCGTTGCCCCCATTTTCTGTGTCCAGCTTTGCTTTTTGTACCCCTCGTTGCCCCCATTTTCTGTGTCTAGCTTTGCTTTTTGTACCCCTCGTTGCCCCCATTTTCTGTGTCCAGTTTTGCTTTTTGTACCCCTCGCTGCCCCCATTTTCTTTGTCCAGTTTTGCTTTCTGTACCCCTCGTTGCCTCCCGACTCCCGCTGCTGCGTCCCCTGCGGCCCCGCCCCCCTGACTGCCCATTCGCTGCCCCTGCCTCCCATCTCCCAGCTGCTCCTCCCTCCCACCTCCCCATATATGGTGGCCGCTGCGCGGTGAGGAGAGCGACCCTTGACCTTGCCAGGTAGGTCGCTCCCCCGCCACACAGCTCCGCCTGTGTGGTCCTGCCCGCTGCTGCTGCTGGTAAGCTCGCCCTTCTGATTGTTGCCTCGGTGCACGTTCACCTTCTGTTCCCCCTCGCTGCCCCCTTCTCTGTGTCCAGTTTTGCATTCTGTTCCCCCTCGCTGCCCCCTTTCTCTGTGTCCAGTTTTGCCTTCTGTTCCCCCTCGTTGCCCCCATTTTCTGTGTCCAGTTTTCCTTTTTGTACCCCGCGTTGCCCCCATTTTCTGTGTCCAGCTTTGCTTTTTGTACCCCTCGTTGCCCCCATTTTCTGTGTCCAGCTTTGCTTTTTGTACCCCTCGTTGCCCCCATTTTCTGTGTCCAGTTTTGCTTTTTGTACCCCTCGTTGCCCCCATTTTCTGTGTCCAGTTTTGCTTTTTGTACCCCTCGTTGCCCCCATTTTCTGTGTCCAGTTTTGCTTTTTGTACCCCTTGTTGCCCCCATTTTCTGTGTTCAGTTTTGCTTTTTGTACCCCTCGTTGCCCCCATTTTCTGTGTCCAGTTTTGCTTTTTGTACCCCTCGTTGCCCCCATTTTCTGTGTCCAGTTTTGCTTTCTGTACCCCTCGTTGCCTCTCGACTCCCGCCGCTGCGTCCCCTGCGGCCCCGCCCCCCTGACTGCCCATTCGCTGCCCCTGCCTCCCGCCTCCCAGCTGCTCCTCCCTCCCACCTCCCCATATATGGCGGCCGCTGCGCGGTGAGGAGAGCGACCCTTGACCTTGCCAGGTAGGTCGCTCCCCCGCCACACAGCTCCGCCTGTGTGGTTCTGCCCGCTGCTGCTGCTGGTAAGCTCGCCCCTCTGATTGTTGCCTCGGTGCCCGTTCACCTTCTGTTCCCCCTCGCTGCCCCCTTCTCTGTGTCCAGTTTTGCCTTCTGTTCCCCCTCGCTGCCCCCTTTCTCTGTGTCCAGTTTTGCCTTCTGTTCCCCCATGCTGCACCCTTTTTCTGTGTCCAGTTTTGCCTTCTGTTCCCCCTCGCTGCCCCCTTTCTCTGTGTCCAGTTTTGCCTTCTGTTCCCCCTCGTTGCCCCCATTTTCTGTGTCCAGTTTTGCTTTTTGTACCCCTCGCTGCCCCCTTTCTCTGTGTCCAGTTTTGCCTTCTGTTCCCCCTCATTGCCCCCATTTTCTGTGTCCAGTTTTGCTTTTTGTACCCCTCGCTGCCCCCTTTCTCTGTGTCCAGTTTTGCCTTCTGTTCCCCCTCGTTGCCCCCATTTTCTGTGTCCAGTTTTGCTTTTTGTACCCCTCGCTGCCCCCTTTCTCTGTGTCCAGTTTTGCCTTCTGTTCCCCCTCGTTGCCCCCATTTTCTGTGTCCAGTTTTGCTTTTTGTACCCCTCGTTGCCCCCATTTTCTGTGTCCAGCTTTGCTTTTTGTACCCCTCGTTGCCCCCATTTTCTGTGTCCAGCTTTGCTTTTTGTACCCCTCGTTGCCCCCATTTTCTGTGTCCAGTTTTGCTTTTTGTACCCCTCGTTGCCCCCATTTTCTGTGTCCAGTTTTGCTTTCTGTACCCCTCGTTGCCTCTCGACTCCCGCCGCTGCGTCCCTGCGGCCCCGCCCCTGACTGCCCATTCGCTGCCCCTGCCTCCCGCCTCCCAGCTGCTCCTCCCTCCCACCTCCCCATATATGGCGGCCGCTGCGCGGTGAGGAGAGCGACCCTTGACCTTGCCAGGTAGATCGCTCCCCCGCCACACAGCTCCGCCTGTGTGGTCCTGCCCGCTGCTGCTGCTGGTAAGCTCGCCCCTCTGATTGTTGCCTCGGTGCCCGTTCACCTTCTGTTCCCCCTCGCTGCCCCCTTCTCTGTGTCCAGTTTTGCCTTCTGTTCCCCCTCGCTGCCCCCTTTCTCTGTGTCCAGTTTTGCCTTCTGTTCCCCCTCGTTGCCCATATTTTCTGTGTCCAGTTTTGCTTTTTGTACCCCTCGTTGCCCCCATTTTCTGTGTCCAGCTTTGCTTTTTGTACCCCTCGTTGCCCCCATTTTCGGTGTCCAGCTTTGCTTTTTGTACCCCTCGTTGCCCCCATTTTCTGTGTCCAGTTTTGCTTTTTGTACCCCTCGTTGCCCCCATTTTCTGTGTCCAGTTTTGCTTTTTGTACCCCTCGTTGCCCCCATTTTCTGTGTCCAGTTTTGCTTTTTGTACCCCTCGTTGCCCCCATTTTCTGTGTCCAGTTTTGCTTTTTGTACCCCTCTTTGCCCCCATTTTCTGTGTCCAGTTTTGCTTTTTGTACCCCTCGTTGCCCCCATTTTCTGTGTCCAGTTTTGCTTTTTGTACCCCTCGTTGCCCCCATTTTCTGTGTCCAGTTTTGCTTTCTGTACCCCTCGTTGCCTCTCGACTCCCGCCGCTGCGTCCCCTGTGGCCCCGCCCCCCGACTGCCCCTTCGCTGCCCCTGCCTCCCGCCTCCCAGCTGCTCCTCCCTCTCACCTCCCCATATATGGCGGCCGCTGCGCGTGAGGAGAGCGACCCTTGACCTTGCCAGGTAGGTCGCTCCCCGCCACACAGCTCCGCCTGTGTGGTCCTGCCCGCTGCTGGTAAGCTCGCCCCTCTGATTGTTGCCTCGGTGCCCGTTAACCTTCTGTTCCCCCTCGCTGCCCCCTTCTCTGTGTCCAGTTTTGCCTTCTGTTCCCCCTCGCTGCCCCCTTTCTCTGTGTCCAGTTTTGCCTTCTGTTCCCCCTCGCTGCACCCTTTCTCTGTGTCCAGTTTTGCCTTCTGTTCCCCCTCACTGCCCCCTTTCTCTGTATCCAGTTTTGCCTTCTGTTCCCCCTCGTTGCCCCCATTTTCTGTGTCCAGTTTTGCTTTTTGTACCCCTCACTGCCCCCTTTCTCTGTGTCCAGTTTTGCCTTCTGTTCCCCCTCGTTGCCCCCATTTTCTGTGTCCAGTTTTGCTTTTTGTACCCCTCGCTGCCCCCTTTCTCTCTGTCCAGTTTTGCCTTCTGTTCCCCCTCGTTGCCCCATTTTCTGTGTCCAGTTTTGCTTTTTGTACCCCTCGCTGCCCCCTTTCTCTGTGTCCAGTTTTGCCTTCTGTTCCCCCTTGTTGCCCCCATTTTCTGTGTCCAGTTTTGCTTTTTGTACCCCTCGTTGCCCCCATTTTCTGTGTCCAGCTTTGCTTTTTGTACCCCTCGTTGCCCCCATTTTCTGTGTCCAGCTTTGCTTTTTGTACCCCTCGTTGCCCCCATTTTCTGTGTCCAGTTTTGCTTTTTGTACCCCTCGTTGCCCCCATTTTCTGTGTCCAGTTTTGCTTTCTGTACCCCTCGTTGCCTCTCGACTCCCGCCGCTGCGTCCCCTGCGGCCCCGCCCCCCTGACTGCCCATTCGCTGCCCCTGCCTCCCGCCTCCCAGCTGCTCCTCCCTCCCACCTCCCCATATATGGCGGCCGCTGCGTGGTGAGGAGAGCGACCCTTGACCTTGCCAGGTAGGTCGCTCCCCCGTCACACAGCTCCGCCTGTGTGGTCCTGCCCGCTGCTGCTGCTGGTAAGCTCGCCCCTCTGATTGTTGCCTCGGTGCCCGTTCACCTTCTGTTCCCCCTCGCTGCCCCCTTCTCTGTGTCCAGTTTTGCCTTCTGTTCCCCCTCGCTGCCCCCTTTCTCTGTGTCCAGTTTTGCCTTCTGTTCCCCCTCGTTGCCCCCATTTTCTGTGTCCAGTTTTGCTTTTTGTACCCCTCGTTGCCCCCATTTTCTGTGTCCAGCTTTGCTTTTTGTACCCCTCGTTGCCCCCATTTTCTGTGTCCAGTTTTGCTTTTTGTACCCCTCGTTGCCCCCATTTTCTGTGTCCAGTTTTGCTTTTTGTACCCCTCGTTGCCCCCATTTTCTGTGTCCAGTTTTGCTTTTGTACCCCTCATTGCCCCCATTTTCTATGTCCAGTTTTACTTTTTGTGACCCTCGTTGCCCCCATTTTCTGTGTCCAGTTTTGCTTTTTGTACCCCTCGTTGCCCCCATTTTCTGTGTCCAGTTTTGCTTTTTGTACCCCTCGTTGCCCCCATTTTCTGTGTCCAGTTTTGCTTTTTGTACCCCTCGTTGCCTCTTGACTCCCGCCGCTGCGTCCCCTGCGGCCCCGCCCCCCTGACTGCCCATTTGCTGCCCCTGCCTCCCGCCTCCCAGCTGCTCCTCCCTCCCACCTCCCCATATATGGCGGCCGCTGCACGGCCGGGCCGCTGGCGCGCCTAAGGCAAGCCCGTCTGCGCCCGTCCGCGCCTGGACCGCGCCCAGCGCCAGAACCCCTGGGCCGTGCGCCTCCCGCTCCAGCCTCGAGGACCGACGCCGATACGATGCCACCACACTCCACGCTCTCAACCCCGGACGGACGCACAACTGCTTCAAGGCCGCCCCGAAACGCACCCATGGTCCCTTCACCTGTCGGAACTGCAGCTACACCAGCCTCAGAGCCACCGAGGCGCCCGCCAGAAGTACCTCAACCACCTCCGATGCATCCTACTGAACACCCGCTCTGCACGCAAACACGCCGTCGAGCTCTGGGACCTGCTCGACACATCATCACCAGACGTCGCCTTCCTGACAGAGACCTGGATGAACGACTCCTCCGCCCCCGACATCGCCATAGCCATCCCAGACGGCTATAAGATCACCCGTAGAGACCGCATCAACGCAGTAGGAGGAGGAATCGCCATCGTCCACAAGAACACCATCAGGGTCTCGACCAGCACCGACGACACTCTCAGCACCGCCGAACACATGCACTTCCAGATCCACACGGACCCCAACACCACCCTTAGAGGCACCCTTGTCTACAGACCCCCTGGGCCCCGACCCCAGTTCAGCGACTCCATCGCCGACTTCATCAGCACGCACGCCCTGACCTCTACCGACTACATCCTCCTCGGAGACCTGAACTTTCACCTGGAGAACAACAACGACAGCAACTCCACCACCCTGATCGACAACCTCGCCAACCTCGGTCTGAGCCAGCTCGTCACAGCACCGACCCATTCCGCCGGCCACACGCTTGACCCCATCTTCTTTTCAAGCTCCCATGTCTCCTTCAGCCACACCACGGAACTCCTCTGGACCGACCACCGCTGCATCCATTTCACCTTCCAGAAACCCACCACACACCACCGCACCCAACAGATCCCACGCCGCTGCTGGAGCAAAGTCACCGAAGACCAACTACGGGCAAACCTCGCTCTCAGCCCTCTCTCCGACCCATCCAACACCGACGACGCTGCCTGCAACCTCAGACGATGGATGGACGACTGTGCCAACACCCTCGCCCCGCTGAAAAAACTCACCTACAGTGACACCACCAAAAGAGCCAGCTGGTTCACCTCGGAACTCCTAGCTTCCAAACGTACCTGCCGGAAACTAGAGAAGAAATGGCACAGTGATAAGACACCGGACAGCCACGCAGCCCACAAAGACACCATCCGTAACCACCACCACCTCATCAAGTCCGCCAAGAGAATCTCCTTCAAAGACCGCCTGGACAACAACGCACACTACAGCAAGGAGCTCTTCAACATCGTGAAGGAACTCTCCAACCCCAGCTCCAACACCAACGACATCCCGCCGTCACAAGCCCTGTGCGATTCCCTTGCCACCTTCTTCCACCGCAAGATCGCCGACATCCACGACAGCTTCAACACCCAGACAGCCCCAACTAAGATCGATGCACCAGACCCGCCGCACACCATCGACCACGACCCCCTGCCAGCCTGGGCCAGCGTGAACATCGATGACACCATCAAGACCATGAGCACAATACACTCCGGCTCCCCGTCAGACCCTTTCCTGCACCACATCTTCAACAAAGCCAGCAGCTCCATCGCACCCCACCTGTGCAACGTCATCAATCTCTCCTTCGAGACCGCGACCTTCCCAGAGAGCTGGAAAAACACGCAGAGATCAACGCCCTACTCAAAAAACCCCAGGCGGACCCGAGAGACCTCAAGAACTTCCGGCCCATCTCCCTGCTTCCGTTCCCAGCCAAGGTCATCGAGAAGATCGTCAACAAACAGCTAACCCGATACCTCGAAGAAAACAGCATCCTGGACCCATCCCAATCGGGGTTCCGCAGGAACCACAGCACTGAGACTGCCCTCATCGCCGCCACCGACAACATCAGGATCCTGCTGGACAATGGTGAGACCGCAGCCCTCATCCTGCTGGACCTCTCCGCCGCCTTCGACACTGTCTGCCACCGCACTCTACGCGCACGCCTCCACGACGCAGGGATCCGAGACAAGGCCCTGGAATGGGCCACCTCCTTCCTCGCCGGCAGAACCCAGAGAGTCCGCCTCCCACCATTCCGATCCGAAGCCTCCGAGATCATCTGCGGCGTACCCCAGGGATCATCCCTCAGCCCAACACTGTTCAACATCTACATGGCCCCGCTCGCACGCATCGTCCAGACAGCACGACCTCAACATAATCTCCTACGCCGACGACACTCAACTGATCCTCTCCCTCACCAAGGACCCCCTCGCCGCCAAATCCAACCTCCATGAAGGAATGAAGGCCGTCGCCGAGTGGATGAAGATCAGCCGACTAAAACTGAACACGGACAAGACAGAGGTCCTCATCCTGGGCTCCAACCCCTCAGCCTGGGACGACTCCTGGTGGCCAACGACACTAGGAGCAGCCCCGACACCCACCGACCACGCACGCAACCTGGGAGTCATCCTCGACTCAACGCTCTCCATCAATCAATCAATCAATCATGTCACTTATAAAGCGCACTACATACCCGCGAGGGTCTCAAGGCGCTGGGGGAAGAGGGGGGTGGTGCTGCTACTGATCGAAGAGCCAGGTCTTGAGGAGTCTTCTGAAGGCCAGTAGGTCTTGGGTCTGTCGGAGGTTGGTGGGGAGGGTGTTCCAGGTCTTGGCGGCGAGGTGGGAGAAGGATCTGCCGCCGGCGGTCGTTTTCCGGATGCGGGGGACTGTGGCGAGGGCGAGGCTGGTCGAGCGGAGCTGGCGGGTGGGGGTGTAGAAGCTGAGTCGTCTGTTGAGGTAGGCTGGTCCGGAGTTGTGGAGTGCTTTGTGTGCGTGGGTGAGGAGCTTGAAGGTTATCCTCTTGTTGACAGGGAGCCAGTGCAGGTCTCTCAGGTGGGGTGTGATGTGGCTGCGTCGGGGGATGTCGAGGATAAGACGTGCAGAGGCGTTCTGGATGCGTTGCAGCCGTCTCAGGAGCTTAGCCGTCGTTCCTGCGTAGAGGGCGTTTCCGTAGTCCAGCCTGCTGGTGACGAGGGCCTGGGTGACTGTTTTTCTTGTTTCGGTGGGGATCCACTTGAAGATCCTGCGGAGCATTCGGAGGATGTTGAAGCAGGATGAGGAAACGGCGTTGACCTGCTTAGTCATGGAGAGGGTGGGGTCGAGGATGACCCCTAGGTTGCGTACGTGGTCGGTGGGTGGCGGGGCTGTTCCCAGTGATGTTGGCCACCAGGAGTCGTCCCAGGCTGAAGGGTTGGAACCAAGGATGAGGACCTCCGTCTTGTCCGAGTTCAGCTTCAGGCGGCTGGTCCTCATCCATTCGGCGACGGCCTTCATTCCTTCGTGGAGGTGGGCTTTGGCGGTGTGAGGGTCTTTGGTGAGGGAGAGGATCAGCTGGGTGTCGTCGGCATAGGAGATGATGTTGAGGTTGTGCTGTCGGGCGACGTGGGCGAGGGTGCCATGTAGATGTTGAACAGCGTTGGGCTGAGGGAGGAGCCTTGGGGTACGCAGCAGATGATCTTGGTGGCCTTGGATCGGAAGGGGCGAGGCGGACACTTTGTGTTCTGCCGGAAAGGAAGGATGTGGTCCAGTCCAGGGCCTTCTCTTGAATCCCGGCGTCGTGAAGGCGTGTTCGTAGTGTGTGGTGGCAGACCGTGTCGAAGGCGGCTGATAGGTCCAGGAGGATGAGGGCTGCTGTTTCTCCGTTGTCTAGCAGGGTCCTGATGTCATCGGTGGCGGCGATGAGAGCGGTTTCGGTGCTGTGGTTGCTGTGGAAGCCGGACTGGGAAGGGTCCAGGATGTTGTTCTCCTCGAGGTAGCGGGTCAGTTGTTTGTTGACAATTTTCTCGGTGACCTTCGCGGGGAACGGGAGCAGAGAGATGGGTCGGAAGTTCTTGAGGTCCTTGGGGTCTGCCTTGGGTTTCTTGAGTAAGGCGGTGATCTCGGCGTGCTTCCAGCTTTCCGGGAAGGTTGCTGTCTCGAAGGAGATGTTGATTATTTTCCGGAGATGGGGCGCGATGGCTGTACTGGCTTTGTTGAAGATGTGGTGAGGGCACGGGTCTAGCGGTGAACCGGAGTGGATGGTGTTCATGATCTCGCTGGTGTCCTCGTCGTTGATGTTGGTCCAGGAGAGCAGGCGGTTGGTGGTTGTGGGGGCAGTGGTCTCGGTGGTTGCCGGGGCGGTCGTGGTGTTGAAGCTGTCGTGGATGTCGGCGATTTTGCGGTGGAAGAAGGTGGCCAGTGAGTCGCACAGGTCTCGCGACGGCTGGATGTCGTTGGTGCTGGAGCTGGGGTTGGCCAAGCAAGTCAACGCAGTCTCCTCCTCCTGCTTCAACACCCTCCGCATGCTTCGCAAGATCTACAGGTGGATCCCGACAGATACAAGAAGAACAGTCACCCAGGCCCTCGTCAGTAGCAGACTTGACTATGGGAACGCCCTCTACGCGGGAGCCCCGGCCAAGCTCATCAAGCGACTGCAACGCATACAAAACGCCTCCGCACGCCTGATCCTCGATGTACCACGCCACAGCCACATCACCCCCCACCTGAGGAACCTGCACTGGCTCCCCGTCGACAGGAGAATCTCCTTCAAACTCCTCATCCGCGCACACAAGGCACTCCACAAGACTGGCCCAGCCTACCTCAACAGACGACTCCTCTTCTACGTCCCCAACCGCCAGCTCCGCTCCGCCGACCTCTCCCTCGCCACCGTCCCTCGCATTCGAAGAACTACCACCGGCGGCAGATCCTTCTCCCACCTCGCCGCCAAGACCTGGAACACCCTTCCACTAAGCCTACGACAGACCCAAGACCTGCTGACCTTCAGGAGGCTACTCAAGACCTGGTTGTTCGACCAGTAGCAGCACCCCCCCCTTTTTTCTCCCCAGCGCCTTGAGACCCCCGCGGGTAAGTAGTGCGCTCTACAAATTCTGTGATTGATTGATTGATTGATTATTCCTGATTCAGACACAGCTGTGTGCAGTGTGGAAAGCCAGGGCAGTTATCCTCAACGAAGAAGACTGGGATAACTGATAGCTGACAGGCTAGTTGTATGGTACCCTTCACCAATCTATTGATCCTTTCTACTATACCATTCCCCTGCAGATTGTACAATGAGGTGCAAAAGTGTTGTACACCAGACATTTTAAGAAAAGTTATCATTTCACGTGAGGTCAACTGAGTACCATTGTAAGTTAATAGCACTGAAGGAACTCCTTCATCCTCAAAAATATCCTCTAATGCTGAAATTGTGCTTCTTGTGGTCAGATCTCTCATGAACTTCACAATTATCCATCTAGAACAGACATCCATAACGACCATCGTAAACCTTAACTCCCCTGATAAATCCTCCATAGGTCCAATGAAATCCAAATATATAGTTTGCCAGGACCTTCCAGGATCTTCAAAGTGCCCCTCTTCACCTCCACATCCTACCCTCAACCTTTTTTCACTCTCCTTACAAATGCAACAAGAGTCCACCCACCTTTTTACTTGATCATCAAAATCTGGTCACCAAAATTCCTCTTTAAGCCTCTTGCTGGCCCTCATGAGCTAAATCAAACAATCTGTGTTGCAAACCTACAGGGGGAACAAAATGATCTCCCCTCATTATGACAATCCGACCACACTATGACAATTCATCTATGATTTTAAAGTATGGGCCACCAACTGTGACAACATGCTTTCCCTTGATGCTCCCCGCTGAATCAAATCGCCAACTTCTTTGAGAACATCATCCAATCTCATTTCCTCCTCCCATTCTATTAAGGTGAATGCTCTGAGGCCCCAAAGTACTGCATCCTGCACCGAGGCTATGGCAACTTCCGCCTCCAACTCCTTTACTGCTACACCATCAACACTTTCCCAATCTAAAGGCAGTCTAGATAGGCAGTCCGCCTGTACATTCCTCCATCCTGCACATATTCCACCACATAAGAATATACTTGAAGTCTTGCCGCTAACCTAGCTAGCCTAGCAGAACCTTTCCCCGCTCCACCAGATGATAGTGTCTTTATCAATGGTTTGTGATCAGTGTGCATGGTAAAAGTAGCTACCCAACGATATACCCAAAAAAATTCAGCACCCCAGGCGGCAGCTAACGCCTCCCTTTCTATAAATGAATAATTCCTTTCAGCTTGTGTAAGTGTACGTCATGCAAATGCAATCGTTTTTTCTTTCTTTCCGTGCATTTGGGACAACACAGCTCCTGGACCAGTCACACTCGCATCAACAGTCAATATAGATCTCAATTTATTATCAAACAAAGACAAAATCCCTGCATCCCAAACTTCAGTCTTTATATTGTTAAAACATACGCTCTTCTCCTCCTCCCAAACAAACTTCTCTCCTTTATGCAGAAGTTTTCTTAGTCACTCAGCCTTATAAGCAAATCTATCTACAAATTTTAAGTGGTATTCAATGAGTCCTAAAAGCAATCTTAGTTGATCTTTTTCTGTTGGAGCAGGTGCCAACCTTATGGAAGCCACTAAAGAACGCTTTGGTTTGACCCCACCATTGGATATGGTGTAACCCAGGTACTCTAACTGTTCGTTCAGGAATGTACATTTCTCCCTATTGAGTGTTAAGCCAAATTCCGCCAATTTCCTCAACACCAGCCTCAAAGTAATGTTATGTTGTTCTACTGTCTCTCTCAAGTATCCTATCACCACACTGATTGTCCCTTGTTTCTCCAACTACCCCTATCCTTGGTCTACTCTCCTTGCTGCACCTGGTACTGTCTCTACACATGCGTGCATAATGTTCCCTGCGTCTACATCTTCTGCACTCTTTATTGATGGTGAAACATCGCTAAAAGTCACTAGAGTGATATGTACCACCACAGCGTGCGCACTCCTTCACTTTCACTTTTACTGTGGGTACTGTTGCTCCTTTCACATCTTTTCTTTTTACCACACAAACTTCCTCCTCAGCATCATGACTGCAGTTGTCTACAGCAGAGACATCCCCATCTTTTTCTTTCCTATTAAGTTCCTTCATACACCTTTGAGATTTGTCAATAACCTTTGCTATCCTGACCGCCTCCTTAAGGGGGGGATCCTTCACTACCCATAGTCTTTCTTGTATTTTTTTTTATCTTTGCACTGAACAATGAGCTGGTCATGAATTTGCTCGTCAGTCATAGCCCCAAAGTGACATTTAACCGAAAGTTCTTTGAGCCTTGCCACAAATTCATCGATGGATTCATGTTCCGCCTGCGGATGAGTATAAAATGTATACCGTACCATTACCAAGTTCAGTTTCTTAGCAAACCTGGTTTCCAGGCACTTATTCACCTTGTTTTATACATTAGAAATGCATTGACCATTTGGTCCACAGCTACAGGCAAGTATTTAAAAACTCTTTGACCTTCATTGCCCAGTACGCTTAACAATAAGGCTTTCTTCCTTGCTGCAGAAAATTCTTGACCATCTAATGCTATAATGTAGTTCTCAAGCATTTCTACCCAATCTTACCAAGGAATTGCAGGAGTGCCAGGTACATTTAAGAAAAATTGAGGGGCTATTATATTGCTATGAGCATCCATAACTGGTGATTGAAAATATATGTATATCGGATTTATATGAATCGTTTGTATAAGTTAAAATAGCTCAGGTGTGCAGATCACTGAATTGATATCTGCACGTACTCATGCATAAATGCTTCCAACATAACACTATGGGCAGTTTACCAATAATTTAGATGTTCAGATCACTGAGATACTGTCAACTGGCATGAAGGATGCCTACATCAATTACAACGCTTTGGGTGTGCAAATCACCGTAGTCAAAATATGCACACAAACCTTAGATGTGCCAGTGACCAAGACGGAAAGGGTGTACAGATCACCAAATCACAATGAACTTGCCTGCTCATGGAAAGGGTGTGCAGATCACCGAATTACCATAAACTTGGCTGCACAATACTTGAATGGTACCTTGATTACCCTGTGAGAAAGCTACCAAGATGCGATGCTTGTGAAATCTTTTGGAGCCACCCTTGGCAGCTGCTGGTGGTTTCTGTGAGAGCTGATGGCAGTAAGGATGACACATGCAGCGCAAGTTTGCTGCATCCCAATGTTACACTGCCACCTTTCTGTGTGAACGAAGATTTCCGAGGAAACTTTAAAAAAATCCAAGATGGCCTCACGCAACGTGAATACGATGCGTTTCAATTACGGGTGGCATCAAACTCCCAAGATCCAGTGACGACACTAAACAATGTCCCAGGATTCTACACAGGTGCTAACACGTCATGCTGCGCTGGACAGATGGATGCCGTGTCCTAGCGATTGTGCTCGCGGTGCTCCCAATGGTAAGCTTTCCTAATAATTTGTAAAAAGAAAACAGTACCATGGCAAGGTGAATTTCATGCTCCACGCCTCATTCCCACCATAAAGGAAGGTGTCTTAGTCATCAGCTTTACCGACCTTTGCTTCAGTAATCCGCTTCATACTGGTAGCAGTCCCAGGACTTCTCACAGCCTGGACCACCCAGGTTGGGTCTGCCCTTTTCCACAGCGTTCCGAGTTGTCACCAAAATGTCCTGGAGGAAAGTTACCACGACACACCAAATATGAGGGTGAGCTTTATTGGGGACACAACCTGATGTCAGTCCTTCTCAAGGTATCAAGAACAACTGCCCACATTGGAATTTGCTTAGCCTCACAATCTAACATGGAATCTCCACAATAGAATACATGCAAATAGAGCAGAACTTAAGATGATGTGCTTACATCATAACAGGCATCCTACCCTTTCACACAGAATTTTCAAAAGAAAACACTCTTCCCTGTGGTGGCATACCCATTGCCATATAGCTGAAAAATATACAAAGGATAGTTTCCTTTTGGTTTTTGCCCTCATGCAAAAAAAGACTTAAATTTGAGTGTATTGCTGATCTAACCACATGTTAAAGGCAGAATTAGGGAAGCTAAATTAACCAATCTAGTTTGTTGGATTAACTAGATTTTTCCTGAGTGAAACAGAAAATATTTGCAGACAGTTTTAAAAATCCTTACACGTGCCTATCCAGCATTTTATGAGAGTGAAACCAGGAGATAAAAAATGGCTTGCTATTTTAAGTTACATTTCAAGTTTCTGTAGCACATACTTGACATTTGCAAGGTATCTCGGAGCTGTCAGCAGACAGGGGGGACTAAACCAGATTGATTGCATGCTTATTCCAGTGACAGAGCTTGCATCTGCTTGTCCAAGGATGTTTCACTGCACACATGTCACTGGTTTTGTACTAAGTTGACCTAGTGTATCCCAGTGTAAGCGGGTCCCTTTGGTTTACTAAGTGCCCATTTCCTTGAGTGATAATCTCGCAGGCTGAGAGTCAAAGGCTCCTGTCCTATAGTCAGAGTTTCTGTGTTCCAGTGCCATTGCTTGTGACCCATTTTCACAGTGTCACTATGTTCCTGTTCCAAAGTCAAAGTTCACTGTTTCTCTTAAACGCACACTTTATTGAAATTAACTTGCACAAATTTACTTCCTTTATCCTTTCTTCTCTTTATAAAATGAACAAACAAATCTTTCTTTCAATTATTCTAATATTCTAATTTAAACAACGTTCATTATGTATCAGTGATGGGCGTGGATGGGAGGGATAATATTTCTCTCTGGGACTTTTTTAAACTATAGATTCTTCTGGCACCCACTTGGAGAATTGTCCTTTTATGACTGGACCAGAGGCCAGCATTATGCATTCTCAAAGCTACTAAAAAACCAGGTCATTCTCTGTTGGCAAGATGAATATGGGAATGCACTAGAATTAGACCAATCTGTCGTCCTCAGAATACCTCCCAACCATCCTCCTGAAAGAAAAACCTTATTTGCCAAGACACCTCAAATTGAATGATCTGCAAACATGAACATATCCACAAAAGGTTCACTTATAAAAGATCTAACCCACCTACACAATTCTACAAAACTCACATCACTTACTCCTTCAAATAATTTCTTATGCACCTCAAAAGGGAAAAACACAGAGCTAGACAATTTTTGTCTTTCTAGTTAAAACATAAACAACTCCATCTGGAGTAAAAAATCTGTCTCCATGCCTGTTATAACCCTCTCTAAAGCATCACACAGTGAGGAAAAGCATAAGCTTTTCCCTAAAGCTCAGTCGTGTTGTAGCACTTCCACTGGCTGTATCCATGGATGCAACTGTACTAAAAGGGTACCTACGCTGACAAATGGGAAGCAAATAGATGCCCATTCTAAACACTCCAGACTTGATAATCTGTGGCAAAAATCACTGTATGCAACATCCATTTGATAAATTCCCAGACTTATTTCTAATTCCAATCTAGCACTCGGTTCTTCTGACCCAGTAGTTACTCTGCCAAAGATTTATTCTGTGATCGAAACAATAATGCCAAAAGATGCTTGGTCAGCTGAATGAGGTGTTTTGGCCTGCAATCCCCTATGTGAGTAATATATCAAACCACTAAAACATTGCCCATATGGAAAAGACCAGAACATTTCAGCATTTCTGTAAAACAATCTTCAGTGTAAGAGCCCACAATCAGATCCAAACAACAGACCTGTAAACCTTTCTCTATCACTGACCACTGACCTCCTGTCTCCTGATCTCACATGTGAGCATCCCAACTCAAGTTGCTTACTTCTGGTTCTATCACAAAATCTAGCATAGTGCTAAAAATTGTGGGACCATTGTTAGAAATTGGGTCTCTCGTTCACAGACGTTTGCACCCCAATCCTAGTCAGGGTAAGCTAGATACTGCCTTTTTACTTAACCTTTGCTCGCCCTTTGGAAACTTGCCACAGAGCAGGCAGGCTTAACTTAAGAGACAATGTGTAAAGTATTTGTGCACCACACACACACACACGCAATCACACACACACACACAAACAGTAACACATTGAATATACCACAAAAAGGCTCCACACAGGCTTAGAAAAATTGAGAATATATATCTGAGTAAAACCAGACCAGAAGGACAAAAATCCAATCAGTAAAAGTCGAGATACAAATTTTTAAAGAATAAATGCAAAAATAGTGCTTAAAAGTCACTAGTGGTCAAAAGGTTACTTGAGGTCATGAGGGACCAGTACGAATTGAAAGTTCAGGCTGATTGAGACGGAGGGCAGGCCGGCTACAGAACCCAGATAGGTCCCGTTTAAGAAATACCTTGACTGGAGCAAGTGTCTGAGTCTAGAGCCTACTGCGTCATCATCGAGCTGTGCAAAGGGGGTCCCACGTCATCGTCAAGCTCTGCTGAAGCAATGCATCATCGTTGAGGCGCAGAGCTTCATAGTCGAACTGCGCAGGCTGTGGACCCGTTGTCGTTGAGCAGCCTCCGCGTTTGCGTTGAAGGGCTTTGCTGCAGAATTTCTCATGAAGTCGGAGTGATGCATTGGGTTTTACGGAAATCAGCTGCAGAACCCACTTCTGAGACCCAGGACTAGAGGGGGCCCCTCAGGCAAGGGTAGGACTCACAGATGGCAGAGTCCAGCCCAGCAGAACCAGCTGGATTACAGGAAGTCTTTTGTGTCCCTGAGACTTCAGAAAACAGGAGGCAAGCAAGCAAGCCCTAGGAGGCACTCTGGGTTCAAGTAAGATGGGTCCAGTCCTTGTCCTCAGCAGGGCAGAGATCAGCAAGCAGCAAGGCAGCGTAGCAAAGCAGAGAAGCAGTTCCTCAAAACAGTCAGTCAAGGCAAAGTGGCAATTCTTACAGCACAGCAATCTTTACTCCGGCAGAGTTCCTCCCAGGTCCAGTAGTGTACTGATTTGGTACAGTCAGCGCCCCAGTACTTATACCCACAAGTGCCTTTAATGTAGGGGGTGACTTCAAAGGAGCTCTCTAAAGTGCACAAATATCCCTTTCAACCCAGTCCTGTGTGCCAGGCTAACTGTGGGGCGTGAATCAGGGCTTTGTGTGTGGACAGGACACTACCTATTGAAGTGTAAGTGTCAGCCCTTCCCATTCCTCCCTGCCAAGGAAGACCCATCAGAATGCAGATGAATGCAGAGGAGTGCTCAAAATGCAGATGAGCCTCGCCTTCCTATGTTTGTGGCTGTCTAGAGGGAATTCAGAAAGTGTAGCTATCACCCAGCCCAGATATGGATTGGAGACAGGTTGCAGGCACACACAGCAAAGTTAAGAGCAGAGAAATGTCCACTTTCTAAAAGTAGCTTTTCCAAAATAGTATTGTCAAACCCAACTTTACCACTAAAGAAGATTTATCATTACCATTCCAAAGATATGAAACTTGATTTAGCTCCTCCTTTATAATCAGAAATTACAGCTTAAAAATGTTTTAAGGAATTTCCAATGCTAGCCTATGAGAGGAGTAGGCCTCACAGTAGTGAAAATGAATTTAGCTGTTTGTCACTACCAGGACATGTAAAACTTAAAAGTACAAGTCCTACTTTTAGTTACACAGCACCCTGCCCATAGGACTACCTTAGGGGTGACCTACGTGTAATAAAAGGGGAGTTTAAGGCTTGGCAAGTGGTTTTAAATGCCAAGTCAAAGTGACAGTAAACTGTACACACAGACCTTGCAATGGCAGGCCTGAGACAGGTTCGCATGCCTACTTGTGTGGGTGGCACAATCAGTGCTACAGGCCCACTAGTAGTATTTAGATTGCAAGCTCTGGGTATAGGGTATACCACTTTACAAGGGACTTACAGATAAACTAAAGATGACGATCAGGTATATACCAATGTCACCATGTATTAGGGTTAGAATCAAATCACTTTAGTACTGGTCATCAGTGGTGAAATGCTCAGAGACATAAGGCCAACAAAAAGACACAGCACAAAGTGGAGTCAAGCAGGCAAAAAGTTGGGGAAGACCGCCCTAAGGATGACAGGTCTAACAACCATTTCAAGCTTCTAGGTTCTCCAATCACTAAACAAGCTCCTCCCCTGCCTCCTTCTATAGAACTATATCATCCCTGCAACAAAATCCCTTGTAACAAATATGTTGTCATTAGGCTTTCAGGCACCTTAATAAAGCAGAGGAAACAGCCTGAACTGAATTGGAAAGAAGGGCTAATACCTGAGTTACTGTTGAAGATTTCCTGTTACCACTTTAAACAACCCCTGAATCTCCACTTTTATTTTCTTTATCCTCTTAAGGGGACATTTCAACAAAATCATTACTGTTTCCACCAAGAAACCCAAACATTTCAACTCCTGGCATAGGACTAAAATTGAATATTCTCTCTTTTTTCTTTTTTTACAAAACCCAGGATTTCCAGCAAACAGCTTACCATAGCCAAATATTTTTGAAACTCCAAATAATTCTGTGATGTCAGAAGAATGTCATATAGATTTTTCATACATCTCCCTGCCTAAGATAAGCAACAGGTGGCTGACAGATCTTTATTAAAGATGACAGTGTGAAAATAGTTCAACTGGGAGACTTTATATTTGAATTGGGTAACCTTGATACTTTTCCACAATTGGGACCAGAAGTATACATCTTTAAGTGAACCTTGATCAACTGATCTCCTTCTTGAAGAATATCCCTGAAAATATGGATTCCCTCCAACTTAAAAATGCCTGTAAAGCACAGCCTTGTTCAATTCCCTCAGATTTATTACAGGTCACTAGACTTTGCTTTTATAACCACTAGTATAACTCTGTTGTTGGACTTCTAAAATCCCTCATTTAATAAATATTATATCTATTGCAAAAAAACACCAAACTTCCTGATCCTTTGCAAAATATATCACTGGGGTTCCTTTCTTTGAATTTGGTACTCTGATAAACTCTCTTAACCATGCACCATTCACAACACACATATACTGGTGGTTATCTTTTAACAATTGTATAAAGATCTCATTAACCTTCCTCCCACATTTATAGGGAAAGCACTTACATTGGATTCCTTACTCACCTTAAGGCAGAGACTTGTAACTATGCACATCCTCTTCCACCTCTCATCCTTTATGCTCTTTCACATTTGAAAAAACTGTCGCTGCCTGGAAACCTCCAATGTATCTTATTTCTTGAGGATGAAACTGGACCCTAAATCCACCACAAGAAGAAGAATGGTTCTGTCTCTATAAAGCACTTGACTTACCACAAACTCTGAGCATTATTGAGACATTTTCAAAGCTGTAAAAGTTGACACTGACTTACCATTACTTTGAACCATGCAGTCAACAAACAGAAGGAGTTTGGCCTCTGCACTTTTTTCCTGAGTTGCCTTGTCTCCCTACTTAGACTTTATTTTTAATAATTCCACCTTCCTTCTCTCAGCTAGAAGGTCCGCATTAACATCACCTAGAAAGCAAAATGCTCTCTTATAATAGGACAAATCTAAGGTCTTTGTTAGAAACTCTTCCACCATATCAAAAATCTGTCTGGATGTCCCATTGAATCCAATAACTTGTCCTAACATTATTTTAATTATTTTCATTAGCCCCATCTTGGAAATCTCCCTAGCGTAACATAAATAAAAAAATATTTAAGTCAGTATCTAGGGGTAGCACACATTTTACATGATGAGTGTGAACATTCCACCCTCATTGTATTTCTGACTAATATAGCTAAATGCTTCCTAATTGACCCTCTGATGCACTCAGCTACATGATTCATTAACCACCAACCCACTCTTTTTGGATAGAAAGAATCTGGCTATAGCTTGCACATCCTTCAAAGCATCATTAGAGTAGGATTCTATGGCACAAACCTTACTTAAATCATCTTTCACTCTGACCTGACACCAGCAAAAGCATACCTTACTGTGAAGTGACTCCCTCAGCCATCTAGGCAGTACAATTAAAAAACATCTTCTTTCTCTCAATATCAGAAAACAATGGTTGCCTAGGAACCTGTTTCCTGGTCACAGAAAAATAAGTCATTCCCTCTTTAAACAAGCATTGGCATAGCCAATAGGTCGCGCCTTTGGGACCTTATAAGTGCTTAGTCAGAGGTTTTGGTTTGGTCTTTGTTTTTAAGCTATGTTTTAGAGCAGTGTGGTTGCTGTGCAGTATGTTGAAAGTTATAATAAACAAGACTGGCCAGCACAGCATGCAAGGACAATTCAATTTCCTTCAGAGCATCTGACTGTGCATAACTTGTCAACATGTGGCCCTTTGTTATGCTGCCCTCTCCCACACTCACCTTCCACTGAAGATGATGCCAGTTCAACTGGGTGAAGAGAACACAGAATGAATATTCTGATGGGTGCAAGCTCAAAAACTAACAGAGTGCGCACACAAGGTGCGCGATTTGAGACCCTTACTGCACTCAATATAACAGTAAGAGAGATACATCATTTTCTGCCCTCCACAAAACCTACAAAATATTAATGTTAAAATTGGTGATCCATAATAAAGAAGTTCCCAAAATATTCCTACCTAATGGGCATCAATAAAATGATTCTACTAAATTAAACAATCTACACACTAATGGCCTGATTCACAAAGACCCTCCGCAATCGTGATGGAGGCTCCACAGTCGTTGCGGGACCCCCGTACTCATGGTGGAATCTCCGCACTGCAGTTTCTAATTGTGGTGATCCCGCCACCAATGCGGAACCTGTGTCACGAGTACCGAAGCTCCTTGTGAGTTGGGACCTAAATGTATCCACACAAAAAAACAAAGGGCCTGATTTAGAGTTTGGCAGTTGATATCCCGTCCACCATATTACAAGTGCAGTTTCATATTTTCATAATTGAAAACCTTCATATACACTTGAGGAACTGAACCAACTTGAATACAATTTTAAAAGGCAACTTATCTATCTGAAGAGCAGCAATGAAAAAGGGAAGTTTCTAGAAGTTTGGATGAGTTTATTGTGTTGGACACTCTTTATTGTGGCTCCATGGGCTTTTATGGTGCTGCTGTAGAGTGTCAATAAAAAGAGTTTATACCTAATGCTAGACTTGATTCTTAACATAAAATCAATAGCATTTTTGTCCACAATAAAGCACATTAAAGGGTGTTTCTCCTCTTCAGCTAGAAGGTAAGTTTTTCCTGACGAAGGAGAACACCACTTCTGCTGCTGCCAGCCTTCCTTTGGTGGTATTCGGACTGGGAACCATTGCGCTCATCTTTTGAATTGCACAAGTGCAATGCTAGAAGCAGCAGTTTGAAGTGGACCTCTTTCCATTTCTCACCCTTTTGCCACTTCAAGATTCAGGACCCTATTTATAAAATAGTGGTGCAGCGCAGCAAGTCACCTTGCTGCGCTGTACTGCGTCACTGGGAATATATATAAGGAATACGGCGCATTCCTGACTGTTTCCCCTGCACTGGCACACAATGTGCAGCCTAGCGCCAATGCAGGCACCCTTGTACCATGGTGCAAGGGTGCCTGCATTGCCTGCAGGATTGTTTTGTGCAGGAAGGGACACATTCCTGCACAAAAACAATCCTGAGAGGCATATAAAGATATTTTTCCTTGTTACACCTCTACTGGGGAGACATATCTTTTTGGTGCATTTCCCAGGTTTACAAAGACTTGTAAATCTGGGAATGTGTCAAAAATCATGAAAGTTGCGTGGGAACACCCATGCACTGCCCATGGAACGCTTTCCCAGGTCAGAGTAGCGCAAAGCAGCAATTTGTGCTGCGTTGTGTTACTACGGATTTTTGGAGCCACTCAGAGTCAACACAAAGTGGTGTTGCATGGATTCAAAAATCTGACTTAATGTTTCTGCCACTAGTGCAAGACGGACGCTTGCTCTTCAGCTCTACTCTTGGTGAGTAATCTTACATCAAAAATGCTAGTTTCAATTTTTCATTGTAGATAGAACTAGGGCAGGCCATAATGAATATTTAGCTGTTTTAAAATAATATTTTTGGTTTTAGAAAAATAATGTTTTGGCTCAATGTTATTAAATCAGAGCATTGTTAGCCATAGAATTAAGCTAAATCTGTGAATTTTTGTCCATAATTTTAAGGGCATTCCAATGTTGTCTATTTATAGCTACATTCTGGACCAGAATTATAAGCAACTGGGACCAACACCCTGAAAACAAGTGGGTGGATTCACCTAACAAGTCTTAATTTTGAGGTGAGACAAGTAGAATTTGATTTGTACACATTAATTTTAACAAAAAATATTTTTAATACAATTCACAATAAGTGATATTTAAAACTTTTTCAGATCAAATCATAGGGATCCTAATCTAAGACGGATCTGAGAGTGTAAAAGCTACCTGCCATTTGTCTTATTAAAGTGTGACTAATTAAGGTAAGCCACACTATAAACATGTGGATTCAACTTTAAAGTGACCCAAAATAAAGGCAGTTGTAAATATGAAACGTCAGGTTTAAAAAAATTAAAAAAGAAACACGTTTGTGTATCCTCTTTAGGCATTACAATAATCCTTGAAAGAGGTCATATGAGCAGTAAGGAAAGAGATAAACCAAGAACAAAGCCTTTTAAAGAAAATTATACTGGTGAGTTTCCTTATGTAATCCTATACTTGCAATAGGACAATATCCTTACAGAGGGCTTGATTCTAATGTAATGTTCTTCCCTCATAGTACAATCGAGCTCTTCTAAGATTGAGAAAATTAGACGAGACGTCCTTCCAAAAAAGCTTTCTGAGAAAAGCAAAAAAAAAAATGTTTCTCTCTCCGTTAACTAACAGGTATGAAACGGATACATTAATTATATTAATAGAGATCCGTTGTACTAAATGACCATGTTTGTCTAAAAAATCAATGATCCTTATTCTAAACCAACTAGTCTACTTTCGAGTATTAAAGGCCTATACTTTTAGTGCATGTGGACTTATTCCTAGGTTGCTAAATATTATTCACAAACTATGTAACAAAGGAATGTTTCTAGAAATCTTGTATCTAATAGAGTTTTTTATATTCTATTCATATTTTAAATTCGAACTATTGTCCTGAAGAATGTGACGATCCACCTTAGCACCGAAACGCCGCGTCGTCAGTTGTTCTTCATTTATTAATTGTGTATACTGTGTTTTAAAAAAAAGATATGATGAATATATGTTTTGAATATGTTTTTTAATTTTGTATGTATCAATTTAATGAAACATGTTTTCTGAATAAAAAACTTAATTGATAGAACATTCCTTTGAATCTGTATGTCTAATTGGAAATTTAGTATATCGTGTATTATTCTGTATATTAATATGTAAATTTAGCAACCTGGTAAATTTGTCTTAATATTTCATTAGAGTATGGCCATTGCCAAATCAAACTAACCAATCTGGTTAGAGGATTCAATCCTCCTGTTTTCGGAATAGAAGGAGAAGGGAACCTTGTTTTTGTTTTAGTGTCTATACCCATCCCTTTTCCAAGAATTAGGGTACCTCCCAATTTTTGAGTTTCTGCCACTAGTGCACCACGTTGCATTGTGCAAGATCGACGTAAACTGGGTCATAAATATGGCCCTTAGTGTTAAATATTATGTTTTTTTTATATTTTGCCTTTTTACTGATTATTTGTTATATCATTCATATTTTTACCTGATATTTTGTACAATACTTGTTTTAGCTCCTTTGGTATCACTGCTGTCATTTTTCCTACCCTCAGAGGGCTCCCTTGCTGTCCAGTCTGCTATACTAGTGAGCAATTGTCCCTTAGGGGGCTAGGTAGGTGTTTCCTCGGAACCACTGCTGAGATTACATCTGTCTCCAACTGCCAGAAACAGACTGGTTCCTGAGATCTTACATACCTTCACTAGTGTCTATGGAGAAGGCTCTAGACTCTTTGGTATGGGCCTTAAATAACCTGCATTTGTAAGTAGCGGTCTTCCTCAAAATCCACTTCCCTATATCACAGAATAATAGCTCTAGAAACACAGGAAAAAAGGCCACTAGTCCTCAGAGACCTACTATTGGCCTTGGGGTCTAAAGGCCTCATTATATTTCAATTCTGCCTCATCTGCTACTTCCTTCTTGATAACGTTGTCTCCAAGGATAGATGTACAGCTGTGTTTTACCTCTAAAATCAATAGATACCAGGAAAACCCTTCAGTATTTTCCTGTTTCCTAGTATAATGTTGTTAGAAATGGGGGTCTCTAGTTGGCAGAGGTAGCTACCTTTGTCCAAGTAGGGACCCTTCCTTCTAGTCAGGATAAGGGAGTTACACTCCTAAAATAACCCCTGCTCACCCCCTTGGTAGCTTGGCACGAGCAGGCAGGCTTATCTTAGAGGCAGTGTGTAAAGTATTTGCACATAACCAACAGTAATACAGTGTAAGCACTACAAAAGGACACCACACCAGTTTAGAAAAATATTCAATATTTTTATATACTTAAGACAAGACCAAAAACAATAAAAATTCACAATACAGTACTTAGAAATCTTCAGTTATCAAAATAACCTTGAAAAACTGTTCCTTGAAGTCGATAGCTCCCTCTTGGTCTATCACGGCGTCGTGAACAAACAAATCCAAACAGTTGTCGGGAAGACCCGCAAAACAGTACCTTTAGAAATGCAGGGCGTCGGTGACCTCTCGTTGAGCTTCCGAAAGCATGGCGTCCGCAGGCGTCAGTTCCGGAGGTCGGTGCAGGAGTCGTCGGGCCCTTGAAGTCACACGCGTTGCAGATCGAACTCCTCGCGGTTGAAGTCAGGAGCGCTGGCGTCGGCAGGCGTCGAGTGCTGCGGTGCGAAGTGCATCAGTGCGGCGTGCGATGCCCTCAGGTCGCTGTGTGAGCAGCGGCTCGGTGGCGGCGTCATATGGCGTCGTCGGTGAGACCAGGGTCGCGGTGCAAAGTGATGCGGTGCTCGTTGCGGTGCTGGCAGGTCACGGTATAAGCAGCGGCGTTGTCGTTGCTGAAGCGCTGTCGTCGGCTGACGAACTGGAGTCGATGGCGCCGGCGTCGGTAGGCCAAGGCTGCGGTGCGGGATAGGGTGGTGCATCGTGTAACATTACGAGCTGTGCCCTCGAAACACGGTGCAAGCAGCTGTGTCGATTTCGGCATGGAGTGTCGTCGTTGGGGATACCAAGGCTGCGTCGTGAAGTGAGGCTATGCGGAAAGCGGTGCCCACAGGTCGCGGTGCGAGCAGCGGCTCAGTGGTGGCATCAGCAGGCGGCGTCGGTGAGACCAGGGTCGCGGTGCAGCATTGCGGCGGTGCCCTCTGCGATGCATTCAGGACACAGAGTCGGCTACGGCGTCATAGACGGCATCGGGTTGCTTTTTCATCTGTTGCAGCACAAAACACACAGTCCCCAGTGCTGAGCACAGAAGAACTTGAAGTCTTTGCTGTTCCTGAGACTTCTTGAACAGGGGAAAAGCTCTACCTCAAGCCCTTGGAGAAACTCACAAAAATAGATTGCAGAAAGTTCAGTCCAGTCCTTTCACTGCCCAAGACAGAAGCAGCCACTGCAGGCCAACACAGCAAAGCACTCAGCAAAGTGGTAGTTTCTCCTCACAGCTTCTCCAGCTCTTCTTCTTGGCAATCTTCTTGGTCCAAAAGAGTTCTAAAGTTCAGGGGTATGGGCCCCACTTTTTATAGCCCAAAATCCTTTGTCCTCTCATGCAGAGAGTGTCTGTGCCCAGCCAGAACCAGTTCTGTCCTCTATGGTGCAGCTTCCCAGCAGGAGGCGGAGACAGCATTGTCCAAGGCAGACAGGGCCTATTCAGGTGCAAGGGAAATCTCCTCCCACCACTCTAAATGCAGACCGGGCATATTCAGGTGCTAGTGACAAGTCCTCCCACTACTCTGAATGCAGCCCAGGTCTATGCAGCCCATCCCTGACCCATCTAGACTCTCTGGAGCCACTGCTCCTCCCCAGACCCTGTCACTCCAAAGCCAGACAGTCAATACACATCCTAGCAGAGGCACACAGGATGGCTAAGCAAGAAAATACCTACTTTCTAAAAGTGGTATTTTCAAACACAGAATGTAAAAATCACCTTTACTAAAAAGATGCATCTTTAGATTCTGAGTTCAGGCACACTAAATTTTATTTTTCTACCTTGTTCCCGGGGCCAGTTATGTTTATAAGATGTTATAAACAAACTCCCCGTTCTGTCCTATGGGAACAGGTAGCCTTGCAATAGTGAAAAACGAAATTGGCAGTAATTCACTATCAGGACATGCCACACACACCAGGGCATGTCCTACCTTTCACATACACTGCACCCTGCCCACAGGGGTACCTTGGGCCTACCTTAGGGGTGACTGACATGTAAGAAAAGGGAAGGTTAGTGCCTGGCAAGTGGGTTCACTTGCCAAGTCGACATGGCAGTCCCAGACTGCACAGAGACTCTGCAATGGCAGGCCAGAGTTACATTTACAGGCTGTTTGTGTGGGTGGCACAATCCAGTGCTGCAGCCCACTAACAGCATTTGATTTACAGTCCCTGGCACACTCAGTGCACTTTACTAGGGACTGACGAGTAAATCAAATATGCCAATCATGGAAACACCAATCCATAACACAATTTACACAGAGAGCATATTCACTTTAGCACTGATCAGCAGTGATAAAGTGCCCGGAGTCCTAAAACCAACAACAGCAGGTCAGGAAAAAATAGGAGGAAGAAGCAAAAGGTTTAGGGATAATCCTGCTAAAAGGGCCATCTCCAACAAATGTCAAATCCACTTTATGAACTGACTTCAAGTGCATTCTATTTGAAAGGCCAAGGTAGCTTTAATTCCCATAAATGTAGGGGTAATGCCCTCTCATACGCAACCCTTTAATATAAACCCAGGAAATTTGAGGTATGACTAAGTCTGTTCTTCTCTGAATTTAGAACTAAGGGCTTGATTTATATGTTGGCGAAGAGGGAACTCCATTGCAATGGCAATGGAGTTCTCTCTCCACCAACACAGTGGTCCACCTACCCGATTTAGATGCAGCTGGACCGTAAGTTTGGCTATGGTAGTGACTACTCCGTCTCCGTTGTAGTCAAACTTCTCTGACATCCAGACGGAGTAAGGGCCGTTGGAGGATTGGCTTTATGTCCATCTGCCCAATTAGAATGGGCGGACAGATAGCCATTTTTTTTAGTGTCCGTCACCACCAGGTAAACCCTGGCAGGGAGGGGCAGTAAAAAAGAAGTAATGCACCCGTCGCCTTGGGAAATGGCTCCCATGGCAAGGGGGCATTATCTTTTTTATTTTAAAAAAAATCATGTTTTTGGATTTACTTTTTGTAAATAAATAAATAAATGAAAACAGTCGGTTGGAATGCTCCGCCATGTTGATGGGGCCTTGCACTAAACTGTTAAAAGCATTGCCAGCAACCACCAGAATGGCAGTTTCTGGCAATCCTTTATAAATTACCACCAGCTTGGTAAGCAGTGTTCCTCCAGGATGACAGAGTAATTTACCCTGTAGCCCAGGCGGAACAATGGCCGTCCACTGGAATATAAATAGGCCCCTAAGTTTGAATAGACGCATCTTCAACAGTCCATCAACAAATAATTTATGAATCTGAAACGAGGAGCATGTGGCATTCTCAGCTACATCATTCACTTTAAGAGTCTTGTGGCTGTGTCTAAATTGTCAAATGAAGTCCAGGTAACAGGGGTCTTAAATAGGGACACTTATTTATAAATTGCCTGGGAGAGTGACTCACTATGATTACCCACAATGCAATGATCTCTCAACAATCCCATTCTGTTGATATTAGAACCCACCCTACCCCCGTTGCAATCCAAAAATGACATACGAACAGTGGCATAACAAACGTCCCCGCAGTGCGGTGGGGCCTCTGAACTCCAGGGCCCCCTCTGGCACTGGCAGACCCCTGGCCAGAGACATTCGGACTGGGTCCGGAGCGTGGGGGGCCCTCTGCATGTACTTTGCAAGGGGGCATGCTTAAATGTTGTTAGCCACTGCATATGAATCACTTACTGAAACAAGTAGTGGCTGCCTAAATTTGGCTTTTCCCCATTCTCTTCATCCGCCACAACTTCTGTAACTTAACTAAGGTATTATCTGAATATCTCTTTAGTAACAGTCCTCGCTAGTGTATTGTGAATAGCTCCGGATGAAGTCTCCAATATGTGCCCGTTAATGTGAAACACAAAACTAGCAATGTAAAGCGATTGGTATAATGTACAAAACTTGTTGCGATGAATGCTAAGCTACCTATTTAGCAGAGGAACAATTGCAATTTAAAACCTTCACCATATGCAAAAGAAGACAGACTGCCTCTTTAGGCCCTTATGAGTTTTTAATAGCTTGTATTTTATTGAGCATTTTACACCCTGTTGCTAAGCCCTGTGAAAAACCTGTACTACTATTACCCAATTTAACAACACTCAATTTACAAACATTGGAAGGATAGAAGACTGATTTGACCTTGCCAGGATTCAAACTCAAAGCCTGCAGGTCACAGTAGCAAGTGTTTAACTCACTGCCTGCATTTTATTTTGTTGGGCTTGACGAGTCACCCCCACACAAGACAGTGGCATTTAGAAGATACTTTGGGGCATATTCACAAGGACTTATCGCCGAGTTATCGGCACTTTAACGCATCCAAAGTCTCGCTAAATTTATCGCCCCATTCACAAGCTGGTGCTAACAGCCCATAACACCAGTTTACCTGCGAAAGGAGTCGCAAAAAACATCGCCGCAGATGACCCTGGCAACTAACGCTAATGAGATGCAGAGTAGACGTTCCCGAGCAAAAATCCACGACAACACCACAACGCAACATTCTCAACGACCAGCCACATCCGTGATAGGAACACAAAATAGGCGATACGGCGCGTTACCAGCCGGAAATTAACACCTGCTCTGACCTGGTGCAAAGTCGGACGTCAACCTGCACAAGAAATGGGAGCCCAGCCCACAGCCACACCTGAAGAACAACAGATGCCATGGAGCCACTCACCATGCACACCGGAGCCCCCAGAGGGCAACAACACCCACTGCCACCACCCCCAGGACAGCCACCCCCCAACGGCCCCCCCCGGACCACCACAGAGGCAGCACAGGCAAAGACAGCGGACCTTCAGGAAATGCACAAGCCCCACAGACCTAACACCAGACAAGACAATGCCCACTACAGGCCCAAAAGGACAACCATCCTCCGCAACCTGAATATCATTGCCCACAGGCTGACGGCACCAACACAGCAGACAACCAACATCCCTCCGCAGACAAAGCTGCAGGCTGTGCTGCACCTGTTGGCATCTGGCATCCTCCCAAACAACAACCGCCCGAGTCGGAGGAGTCCCACAGCCAGCCCCATCCATTCCTCACACCTGTTCTGGATGCCCTCACCAGCTAGGGACCCCAGCACCCATATGTCCCCCACAATGGCCAGGAACAGCTGGAGACCAAGCAAGGACTGTACGCCATAGCTGGATCCCTGCACGTGTCGGGGGCAATCGACTGCACACTTGTCCCACTTGTGCCCCCTGCCAACACCGAACACAATACCCCAACAGAAAGCACACGCATCCCATCAACGTGCAGGCAATAGTGGACCACAGGGGACTCCTCACCAATGTCATGGCCAACTACCCAGGCAGTGTGCATGATCCCTTCATCTTCCTACAGTCCAACATCAACTAACGCTTCCAGGATGGCACCCATGGGAATGCACTGCCTGTTGGCAAGTACCAAATGAACACACCACACACCTCAACCCCACAATCATGCAACTCACAACTCTGGCACTGCACACGTCACAAAATCACATACAACATGCCAAACAACATGCCCCCCTACCAGACACGACAGCACAACTTACCGTGGAAACCTTGGTCAGCCATGTACATGAGCCATCGACGGCATGGCACCTCAGCCACACAATACCGGAATGTGGGGAGAGGTGAGAACCAGGCATGTGCGAAGGAGGCAAGTGACCCATGAATGAGTATGTACACAATGCCAAGTGTGGCGGAGATGTGCTGGACAGACTCCAGTATGCAAACCACAGACACAGCCATGTCTACATGCACTGCTGGTGTTTGGAGTGTAGTGGACAGTGGACGCAACCATGTCACCCCAGCTAGTGAAGAAGATCACGGAAATGTAGCTTGTGACGTCCCCCCCTGTAAGCGTGTGCGGAGTGGGCTGGCTCGGCGTACGCCAGGCCAGCGCAGGGGTGTGAATAAAAAGCATGTAGCACTGGGCGTGGTTCTCTTCCGGAATGCCCAACGCGTCTGCCAGGGCGGCGCCTCCCACCCCGCCACGAGGCCGACGCCGTCACCGTGAGCGGGGTGGCCTGCGATCCTGTGCGCCTGCTGCACCCCGGCCGCTGGTCCCCCAACCCGTCATGCCTGCCCCTGTGCAGCCATGCCTCACTGCTCACCTGCCGACACCGGCGTGTGTCAAAGAGGGCCCGCCACGTGCCAGCGCAAGCTCCAAGCCCGAAGCCCGCAACCTTGGCAGCCTCCTCAGACCATCACGGCCTCCGCGACGCAGGCCCGCTTTACTCCTTTTTCATTGAGGTACTCCACCGCTGCCTCAGGCCTACACTACGGTCAAGTAGGTAACACATTTGGAACTGAGTCTTGATTACACAATGGCAGAGTACATATTTATGGCATCGTTTATATCCCTATACTCCCTTCGATGTGGTGCCACCAACTCTGTCAACCAGGAATCTTCTCCACATGCCATTTCAACGCCGTGTGTTAGAGATCCAGGAGGAGCTGGCTGCACAGCGGGTGCCCCGCGCTGACCGCTGCCTCCGGCACACACTGTGGTCGAGTAGGACACAGAATTGGAACTGAGTCTTGATTTGTTAATTTCAGAGTTCATATCATTGTACAGGCCTCATCGCTGATTGCATCCCCTTCCGGCTCTGGTGCCACTGACTCTGTGCCACGGGAGTCATGGACACTCTCTGGTTGAACATTGGTGGCGTCTGAGTCTATGGTCTGGGGGTTGTCTTCATCATCATGTAGCTGGTACTGACATTGTGGGAAAGAGGAGACTGTAGCATTCAACTCCTGCATATTGCCTGTCTCTGCTTGCTCCTGCCCTCTGCGTCATGCCCTGGATGGACATCTTCCACTGTCCCCCGTAACACTCCGTGACATTCTCCTTGGACATCAACGAGGACCCGCTCAGATCCCGTGGCCCTACCTCAGTGCCTCACCAGGCACCGTCCCGTGGCGGTGTGCCTGTGCCGGCCGCTGAGCATCCGGGGCCACCGACTGTGCAGCTCAAGTCATGGACCCTTGCTGTTTGTACTTTGAACTCTTGATTGTCTGATCACTGTTGTAGTTGTTGCCATCACCATCCAACCCCTGAGGGGTGGCTTACACTACCCAACACCCATCCAGCACAGGCGTCACTGGACGTGTGACCCTGGCAATAAAAGGTGCCGGGCGCACGTGCCCGTAGCCAGTTCCACTAATTATCTCAGTGTGTCCGTGTGGTCATTCTGTATGCATGTGAGCCCCGGGCCATACCACATTACATTGTGCTGTGTACAGCGTGCGCAACCTTGTCACCTCAGGCAGTGGAGTGGACCTGGGACATGTATCTGTGTCGGACCCCCCCTGTGGGCGTGAGGGAGTGGACCGTCGTACGACAGTACGGCGTAGGGGTGTGGTCATTCAACACGTGACTCTGGGCGTGGTTAAGTGTAGGCCTTGCCAAGGCGGTTACTAATGCATGTGTCTCAGGTGTAGTGTCGGCACCACCTGTCACGCAATACACAATGTTGCCATGTAGCATGCCCCCGGAGTACGGGCTCAGCCGAGGGGTAAATGAGGGTGCGCAAGCCCTCTCGGGATCAGGGACCAGACATGCCAACTGTTGTGTGTGTCGCTATTTCCGCAGCATAGGCCAAAGTTCTACCCTCAACCGCATGGCGAGTTCAGCCAGGCATGACCTCTACATCTGTGTCCGCCCTGTCCTTACCATAGGCCTACACACATGTGTCCGTCCACCTTCAGCGCACAACATCACTGTGTCATTGTCAGGCTTGTGGACATGCGACGACAGGCATGACAATAGTGTGCCGTAGGGGTGCAAGTGATGCTACCGCGCTGCGCACACTAGTAAATAGGCTCGGGGGGAGGGAGGAGCAGCAGTGAGGCTACATAATACACATTGATGCTGCTCACTTGCAACATGCAGTACATGTAATGCAGGAATCATGAGGTCACACATATCACACACCAATGAG
The DNA here is from genome assembly GCA_963921515.1 of Calotriton arnoldi. Taxonomy (NCBI): domain Eukaryota; kingdom Metazoa; phylum Chordata; class Amphibia; order Caudata; family Salamandridae; genus Calotriton; species Calotriton arnoldi. The sequence goes on along the minus strand of CAWUFW010006266.1, from coordinate 653,393 downwards.
CCACTGAGCCAGCCATCACATCTTGCAGGGCCGACTATTGGCTCATGTCTCCCTGCACAGTCACAGGTGACCAAGGATATGCACTCTGCGCTTGGATGATGACACCCCTCCGAGCCCCAGACACACAGGCCCAGAGGCTGTACAATGCGGCCCACAAACGCACCAGGGGCATTGTGGAACGCACATTTGGCATGTTGAGGTCACGTTTCAGGTGCCTGGACGTCACAGGTAGGAGGCTTCTGCACAGCCCAGGCATCTTGTGAAAGATGATCGTTGCATGTTGTGTGTTGCACAACATATGTGTACTCAGCAAGGCCCCATGGATACAAGTGCCAGATGCACCGGACGATGAGGATGAGGATGAGGCAGGTGGCCCACACCCCACTGCAGCCGCAGCAGGAGTTGCCCGTGGGAACAGCATCCTTGACAATTTCTTCACATGAGCACGTCACATTGTGACAGTCCTTGGCAATAATGGGACAGTACAATATGGCCACAGGCACAGCATGTGCTACTAAATGCGTTCCAAATACACATTCCCTGAGTGCATGTCACTCATCTGTACAGGCACATCACTCAGGCAAGTGTGAGTGCGACATGTATTGCTGTCAATTTTATGATTTGTTCAGGGATGGTGGGTGTGTCACCTCTGTGCAGAGGGGCTGTTTAGGGTGTCACGTATTCGGACTGCCAGTTCTGTGTGTCGCAGTTAGTAGGGAATCCCACTCTTCGGCGTTTCACTTGTGTCCACATTCATTCCATTTTGGGTGCCATTTGTGTCCTGCAGGTGACAACAGCGCTCCTTTTGGGGTCAGATATGTACCACCATGATACAGGGATGCCCCCTGTGGCTCGAGTCCCACAACATGGGCAACATGTACGTAAACGGGAGTCACTGCCCCTACATTCGTCCACGCTTTCATGGTGGATTGCTCATGGTCATGACACGTCTGTGTGCAGGAGGGGTTGCTTGTCCCTCTGCAATGTGAAGGGGAGATGCGGTTTCAATGTGTGTTCCATGCATGTTTCTGCATTGGCGCAGTTTACATGCAGACTGCATGTCAATGTATATTGTGACTGTGAGGAGATGCCTATTTGATGCGGGACAATGGTCATCTGTTCTACGTCAGGGATGTGTGGTTGTGCTCGTACATTGCGATCTCACCGTATTTTTGTTCTGCTTTTCTGCTGCAGCTTCCCGCATGACGCGTGGGGATTGCAGGCCTATGGTTGGTTATCGCTGAGTTTTGTATCGCGATTGGCATCATCGCTACTATGTTCGTGTTTCGCGTTTTTTCTGCATCGCGTTGCTTTTAACACGTTCTTTTGACGCGTTATCGTGGGACTATCTCATGGGGCCGCCGTGTTGTGAATACCACGTTGACACAGAGTTGTTTTCCCGCGAAGGACTGCGATGTGAAGAGTTGCGTTAGACTAATTTTGCGGTAGTTATCACACGTTCTTGTGAATATACCCCTTTGTCTCACTGAGAACGTCCACAGGGAGGATTTCTAAACTTTCTCTTAGCACATATTGCTTTGAATAATTTTGGTTGAATTTGTATGTGATGTTTGTCTGATTACATTCTGCAAACGCATCTTTCTTTACCATTAGCATGGTATTAGAAAGGTCTGAGATTCATACAAACACTACAAACGCAATCCTAGAATACAATATATATTGAATGTCTAAATGCATTTAAAATATAACATCAATGTTTGTCAAGAGGCACTCTTCAAATAGCGATTGAGATGCTTTTAAACTTTTGCCTATAATGGACGCTGCTCGTATGTGATATTCTATTAAGAGGGCCTTACCCGCTTTTAAATTCTGAAGAAAGCATAGCTTGATTATTTTCCAGATTCGGCAGGCAAGATCATATCACATAACAGAAAAGTGGAATTGACTGCCACATACAAAATTAACTAGAAAGCATAATTTATTGATTTTGCTTGAACACAAAACAATATTTCAAAAGTAGCCAGTTTACTTAACACAGACTGTCCCTGATATAAAGAAAGCAGCCAGTTCTGTGGTGGGACCTAAATTAGAACTGTCACAAGGCACTAATATATGTTATTGAGAATAAAAAATGGATTTTTCACAAAAATTTGGAAATTTTCATTTGGTGCACAAGATTCTGGATAGAGCTTAATCGTCTGAACCTTGGCAGAAGTGTCCAAATGAATGGTCCAGATGATGCAACATCACAACAAAATTAATGGAACACCATTTTAACCAAATAGAGTAAAACAATGAGATTTACATCAACTAGTGGTAAAATGCATTTTGCAGAGTCCAGTTGCATATTTGCTTTGGGGATGTTTGAGAAAAGTAAAAAAAACGTGAAATGTCACTTTTATTCGCAAAGTTTTGGCACTGTAATTGGTTTCCAAATGCATAACACACATAGTTTCGTGCTCAGCTGCACCTCAGTTCATTGATGCAAAAGGCGGAGCAAATAACATTTCTTTTTCCTCTTTTGTTTTTGAAAACACTACAGAGAGACATTCTTTTGAAAAGTTGCAACAGCTTGTCATTTTTACATAAAATGTAAACTCAAAATAATGTGACAGTAGTATTCTTTCCGCAGGCTTGAACATTTGGTGTTGGTGGAGAGTGATGGTATATGTCTGTTTTCACTGCCAGGACTACCACGTCTGCATTAAGTATTTGTTTATAGGTCAATTACTTTGTTTTATGTTTAAACTGCATTTGTTATGGATGGTAGCCTGGGCTATTATTTCCTCCACCTGGCTGTCCCGTTCATGAACTTTGGCAATCTCTGGAATAACGAGAGTATGGCTCTTTATATTTACCTCCCTTAAGTAACAGTGTTCTAAGTGATGAAATGATTTTTTTTTTGCTATTTTGCTCGTGCATTGTTCTATGTAAGTTAGCATTCGTGGCACCATTTTATGTTTAGCTGCCATTTTGAATCATGCCATTAACTGCGTATTCTCTCCTCGAGAAGCAGGCTTGTGTTTCATTTCTCCAAGTTTAGGCCTTGCTCTGCTAATGAATATACTGTTCTTATTAGCGCATACCTTTCCCACTAGATAGAGACCTTCTCCCACTAGTCTATTGGTAGACATGGACAGAACGACCTTGGCATAGAGATGTGTGCCCGGCCTCAGAGTCGAAGCTCATCCTACTGTACTTCTTTGATCCAGCTGCACCTGCTTGTAAAATTCTATTATGGGCGGGACTTCCTTGGTTCTGAAATGTACATAATATATCTCTATGTTTCCTGAAGTCAGTCCTCTCTGCAGCACCCCTAAGCGACTGGGCAGATGGGGCTCCGCTCGAGTGTATCTGAATAAACATATACTTGGTTTGTATTCTCTACTGTCTGACTGACTCTTCATTTGTATGGAAGGCTGAGAGGTGGTCGCGAGTGACCCGGGTGGCCCTAATCGGGTCACTTCCTTCAGTTGCCGCCCGAACAGGGACCCCATCAGGCGAGTGGCTCTTCCCGGGTGGGGAGGTCGAGGCCGTCATCGGGTCGGACGGATGGACCAGGGATCCCTGCACGAGAGAGTTCCTGAACTCGCAGATGCCCCTTCTGTCCCGCCAGACGGTGCCTTGCCCAGCGGTCATCCCGACTGGGGTCCTGAATGGCGAAACCCTTGGATCTGACCGTTTGGTCCGAAGAGTCTGCAGTGGAGAATACATTTGTTTGACCTGTGTGCACCAGGTGAGTTTGTTTTGGTTCTTTGTGGATATGGTACCATTTTGGTTTGTATTTGGCACGGACTGAGGACCGATTTTGGTACGAAGCGTTTGCAAACACTTCGTCAGGCAACATAAACGAATTTGGCTCACTTTGAAAATGCCTGGATTTAGTAGGTACTTGGTTTCCTGTTGTCGTTGTTGTTCTGCAGATGCAGATGCTCGATTGGAAGAAAGTCAGCCGGTGCCTCCAGAAGGCACTCCGAACTTTGATATGTATGTGAAGCATGGCCTTGGCCCTATTATGCTTAGTACGCTATGGCACAAATATATGAGGGACAATGCCGAGTTGCAGTGCCCGTTGACGGGCACTTTTGAGGAACAAAAAATTGGGTTTTTACAGGAGAAGTATTTTGCGAAAAGAAGTAGGCAGTCTATGTTTGATTCTCTTCGAACATGGCAAAAGGAAGCTAAACAGAGGCAAATGAAAGCAGAGAAGGAGGCGCGAAAGATCTGAATGCAAACATTGACTCAGAAAGCTGTAGCTTATGATAAAGAGAAGCAAGAGATAGGAATTGAACGTGAAGATAGGAGATTTCGATTGAATATTGATAAATCTTATGTAGCCCGAGAAGAAAATGATACTTTTTTGGAAGAACTGTTAGATCCTCAACCCCCATATGCCCCGTAGAGGATATTTCCCACTCTCCCCTCGCAGGCCCAGCTACCCAGTTCTTCTGTCTCTGCTGTTTCTGCTCCTGTTACTGTTGATCAGACTGCCTTGGCCACGACACCTCCTGTCCTTTCTTTGTCTTCGCCGTCTGTGGCAACTATGACCGTTAGTACTCCTGTGACACCTATTGCTTCGGCGTCTCTTTTGCTAGCTCTTACACCTGCGACGCAGCCGGCAGCAACATTGGTGCCTGCTCCTTCTGTTGCTACCCCCACTGTGTTCTTCCATTCCCCGACATTACTGAGTAGTGGGACACCAGTACGTGGATTTGAGGATAGAGACTGGACGAAATTTAAGGAACGTATGGGGCGGACGTTAGTCCGATCTGATGTGGGAGATGAGGAGAAAAGGGTAGTAGCTAATCAGGCTGCCCAGTGGGCCCGAAACCCCATTTACAATGTGGAAGATGTGTGAAGTGTGATGAAAGATTTTGAGTCTTTTGTACAACAGCATGCCCTTAAGCATATGTCCGCTACTCTGATTGGTCTTTGGGGTCAGTGTATCAAAGATGCAGCACCACGGATTTTATATGATATTAAAGATCATGTATATGCCACTAATATGGAGCCTGGCCAAGTGTTTGGCAATGTTGCGACATTGGTTGCTTATCGGGGTAGACTGCTTGAGAAGAGCCGCACCCCGGTATCTCAGTTTCCGAAGCGGGAGGTTCATCCTATCTATCATCCTGAAATACCAGAGCTACAGGATCAGCACGATAATGTTATTAGACAAGGTGTAGTGGCCCGTTTCCAAGAACAATGGGTTTACAGTCCGTGGAAAAGGAGTGAAGTCTTGTCTCTTAAGACTCAGTTACCTGATCCTAGGAAGAATCCAACTGCTTATTATAAGGAATTGACTGAAGCTGCTTCTTCTACAGTGATGACACTTGCTGATATTGAAATGTTCTTTGGCTTACTAGTTCCGGTTGATATTTGGAGACAAGTACACACACAGGATCACGTTGCGGAATTGGGTGGTACCTGGGACCAACTTAAGGTATGGGATCAGGAACAGAAGCCCGGTGATAAGCCTAGACCAGAGATACTTGCTTTGCCTAGCCGTATCATTACGTATATGCATTCTCTTATCCCTCCGAGAAAAGTTGATTGGGACAAGTTATCGGCTTGCCGCAAAAAGAAAGATGAGAGTGTGTCTGATTTTTTCACTCGGTTTGAAGGTGTGTTTCTAGACTATAGTGTAAAAACACGAGAGTGACCCCCTAAAGGCCAAGAGCCAGGGTACTATAGACAATATTCAAAAAATGACTGCTCTTGGCGATAGAATAACTAATCCATATATGTACTATTCATACAAACAATCACACCATAATACTTCACAAGTCTAGAGAAGGAAAAACCAAGGAATATATCTGTGTACAAAATTTTAATTAAAACATCATCAGAATGTACATTGAATAATTTTCAACAATAAGAAATTGATAATATATCAAACAATGATACAGGATAAAAAAATACATTAAAAAACCATCATCATAGAGGAATAAAAAAAAATTTTAGACATAAAAATTAGTCATTAGCAATGGTTATTCCAAAAGAATCAATGACAGTATTGGCAACATATAATTTTTACAGTCAATACTATTCGTTCCTTGGATGAAACCCCACAAGGACAAGCGTCGACGCGTTTCGGTGGTACTCAAGAAGAATAAGACCACCTTCTTCAGGACAATATGTATACTACCCCTCTTTCTGTTGAACAACCTCTGACCTTGAGGTGACATTCACTTAGATGAGCCGTTCATATTAGGATACTTGACGAATCAGCCAAAGTGAGAAAATAAACACCCTTAATAATATAAGGTCGCCAAAGTATTCCTTAAATCTCCTTTCTTCAATTCGGGAGTGGTATGTTTAGCCGCCATTTTGAATCATGCCATTAACTGCGTATTCCGTCCTTGAGAAGCAGGCTGTGGAAAGTTTCATTTCTCCAAGGTTAGGCCTTGCTCTGCTAATGAATACACTGTGTTTATTAGCGCATACCTTTCCCACTAGATAGAGGCCTTCTCCCACCAGTCTAGGGGTAGACACGGACAGAACGACCTTGGCATAGAAATAATGTGTGCCCGGCCTCAGAGTCGAAGCTCATCCTACTGTACTTCTTTGTTTCAGCTGCACCTGCTTGTAAAATTCCTTTATGGGCGGGTCTTCCTTGGTTCTGAAATGTACATAATGTATCTTTATGTTTGCTGAAGTCAGTCCTCTCTGCAGCACCCCTAAGCGACTGGGCAGACGGGGCTCCGCTCGAGTGTATCTGAATAAACACATACTTGGTTTGTATTCTCTACTGTCTGACCGACTCTTCCTTTATATGGAAGGCTGAGAGGTGGTCACGAGTGACCCGGGTGGCCCTAATCAGGTCACTTCCTTCATAAGGATCTTATAGGAATACTATCGTGAAAAGTGTCTGTGGTAGTGGCTTCCCTGTGACTTCCCTTGATTTAATGATCTCTAAATAATCCCATTCTGTTGATATTAGAAACCCTGTGTTGCAATAAAAAATATATTATATGAATCACCTACTGGACCAAGCAGTGTCAGACTAAGTGTGGCCTTTCGTCATCCTCTCCACACTAAACCATTCTCAAAATTCAAATACCGGATTGTCTGACTTTCTCTTTAGCAATACTGCTTGCTTGTGTATTATGAACAGCCCCTGAGGCAGGTTCCAAGACGCTCCTGTCCATGTGAAATATGAAATTAAAAATGCAAAGCGATCGTCATACTACACAAAACATTCTGGAAGAGTATTAAGTCTCCTACTTAACAGAGAAAAAACTGCATTTTACAGCATTTGCACTACTGAAACAGTCAATTCACTGCGGCGTCCCTTCCTTGAAATGTGGCAACCCCTGGAATTGAACACTCATACCAATTCCCCCTTAAAGTTGCCCTCTCCTTTTATGTAAAGTTGTTCTTAAAGAGAAGCACTTATTTGAAAACTGCCTGGGGTTAGCACTGCACAGAGAGTAACTGCTACCATGATGTTTGCTTATTACAATAGATGAAGTGATACAGCATCATTGAAAGTTCTCAAGGTCGGAATAGGGATTCATTGTATAGTAAAACACATTTTAGCATATTTTCCCTAGTTCCAAGCCACTAAACTGATAATATTGTAGCTTTTCCCACACAAATTTCACCAGCAAACAATTGTGCAAGGGCAACCATGGGTCTGTGTGGTAATTTCACACAAACTACAATCGCAATTCAGGTGCAGTCCCATTTGCACCTGAAAGAGCCGAACCCATTAGTTCTAGACCAATTCTGGAGACACAAATCGATGGTTCTTTTTCCAAACATGAAAGTGTAAAAGGGAGACAATCTTTAATATCAGTCAATTAATCTACAAATCTTCTCATGGCAGAATAATCCACGGACAATTAAATATGGTTAGTTAATTTATTACAAAGCCAAAAATAACTGGACATAGAGACACTCAGCACGAGGGTATAGAAACACAAAGGGATTAGCATGAAGTCAAATCTACGCATCTGATTGAGACTATGGAGCATGAACAGAACTATTAATTCAAGAAGTAGTATACAGAGAATCAAAAAGCATGAGTCCAAATGTCCCTGCATCAAGGGTTGATGAGTAAAAGCATTAAATCTATTCCTACTCTAGCTCTAGGGTGACATCCCTGTTAAGCATATTCAGTGGAAAGGGAGAAAGGTGACAGTGCGTGGAGTCTACTTAAGAAGTCTCTTCACCATCAATGGGTCAAGTAGCGTAAAGCCACTATCAATAGGAAGAGCTCGTTCTGAGATGCTCTCTCTCCTAAGGCAAGAAAAAAGTGGGCACTTTCCCTAGTTCCCAAAATCAGTTATCCAAAGGTAGCATTCCCATGATGCACCTCACATCACACCATCCACTCTGGGTGCAGTTATAGATGTACTTTTCCACTGTGTTGTCCATGTGCCTTCCTCGCAACAATTTGTCCTTGGCTCCCATGCCTTCTCCCGTGTGAAACAGTCTCCGTCTTTATCACCTCCAACCCATGTAATTGTAACTTCTTCTCCACTTGCCTAGCTACTAAACAAAGACATTACTTTTCCTAAAGAATGCTTCTCCACCTGCAAGGGAAACGTGAGCAAGAACAGATTCTGCAGTGCACAAAAAATTTGAGCTAGAGTTTTCAGGAACTTGCATTTCAGGCCTATGATTACAGCTAACATAAAGTCTCTCTTTAAACATTACAATTTGCATAATCATTATAGCATTTCAACTAATACATTTACCTACTAATTAGGAAATATCATTTGTCAAGCACATTTAATATGTGAATAGTTCAGCTGCATTGCACTAGTTTCACGTTAACGTTTTCTGCTAGTTACATTTATTTCCGACGTTAATTCTCCATGACACTTACCCATAAACTAAAACACGTCACATAATTGCATTAATACGGTTCACAATTCTAACATCTCATGTTAACATAATTTGCAAGATTTTATGCGGATGTATTCTACACGTGATTATAATGCACCCCTACAAATAAAATTAAATTTCCGCTCCATCTCACCTGAATCAGGATTCATGTCCTCATCAGAAAGAGACCACTAGTGTATTTAATAAATACGTGCTGTAGACATCCAAGTGCAGCCTGTAGGTCAAGGGTTCGAATCACAACATGGTTGACATACTGCTTCATACTTTGAGTCATAGAAAAGATGTACATCAATTAAGTCATATCAATTTCACATGAAAATGTTTTATGTAAAACAAAAGTTAAACATCTACAGCTGTAAAGCTAGGCTGCTTGCCTGATCCTAGGTTTGAAGAAATTATACTGCATGTATGAATGCGCAAATCTTTATACACTGAATGCAAATTCGGGCAAGGATACCCGATGTGAAGTTTTGATTGCACAGCCAGCTACAGGTGACTATTTCCTGCATATAGATCAGTGGCGGCTCCTCGAGGGAGTGCTGCGGGGCGGTGGGGCTGGGCGGGGGAGGGGCTAGGTGGGGGGTAGTAAACTCCGGCATACGGCCGAAGGGAGTTAAGTACATAAATAAATTGATAAAACGAATTACATTGCGCGCTGCAACGCCAAATCGGCGATGCGGCGCGCGCAATGTAATTCGTTTTATTTATTTATTTATTTATGTACTTAACTCCCTTCGGCCGTATGCCAGATTTTACTATCACCCACCCCGCCCCTCCCTCGCCCCGCCCCACCGCCACGCAGCACTACCTCTAGGAGCCGCCACTGATATAGATTAACCAAGGTAAGGTCCCTTTCTATCTAATCTCTCCATCTTCTATCTAATTGTTTAGGAAATAATTTCTTTGTGTTTCCTAAAGCTGAAGATGCAGGAGCATGGATGGCACCATTTTTTTGAACAAGCAGGGCTTTAGGAAAAACAAACAAATATTAATTTATTAGATTGAGAAGGACCTTACCCTGATTGATGTATATGTGTGTGTACTGGGAGATGGTAAGGCTCTGTCATACTTCTCCTCGCTGCCCTCTTTGTGTTGAGGTGACTATATCCTGCAATCTGATATTATTCTCAGAAAGGTGATGCAATCGATGGCAGTGAATACATGCATTGCGTGCTGCGCGATGCAATTTGCCCATTGTTGTAGACAAATGCTCTTAGTAATGAGTGGCAGCAGATAAGCAGCTGGAATATAAGCAGCCAGGAATCACAGTGCACACCTACCAACCATCACTTCCACTGCTCGCACCACTGTGCTTCAGCAGAAATGTTTTCCTGATGACATGCAGGGCTCTTTTTCTCTCCCCCATAACACTTTGCTAACTTTTGAGTTTGAAAAGCTGCCACTATTTTGTTTTTAACTAAGCAAAGTTGTGTGATGAAAGTCTTCTCATATTTTCACACCCATAATCACATTTGAAACTGCCTCTGATCAGAGAACAAGGAGAGACTGCTCAATATTAGTCCATATTATTTGAAGGGTAAACTGAAAATATATACCACAATGTGCCCAGATATGTCAATAGATATTCTTACTCTTAATTCTCAGAGCTCAGCTTTCAAGTCAGCTAACCATTTCCCCCAAATGTACCACTGAAACACATTCATGAGCTTGCGGTCAACAAATCAGATTACAGCACAATTCCCAGTCATGCAGAGCCCAATACCTAAGTAGTTATTTGTGATAGTTTTGTGCGATATGAAGAGTCACAGATAAAGTAACTTGAGAAGTAGGTTTATTGGCCACAGTCATCGCACAGCACCTCCAGTAACTGTCTCACTTAGAACCTCCAACCCCTTCAACACCTTACGTTCCATATTTCATGGAGAGGATCCATGGAACATGGAATGTGGAGGACTTGATCACATCACCACAACATCTTCCCCTTTTTTATACTTGTCCCAGCAGTAAGAGCAGTAGATGATCGCTCCTCGACCTATGGAAGTGTCAAGACACCGACACTGTCGACAGCAGACAACACACCTCGTGGGTTCTTTGCTGTGGCCAACTCGTCACCATATTTGTGGTAGCTTGGTGCCATATGGAGAGTCACAGATGAAGGAACTTGAGAAGTAGGTCTATTGTCCACAAACATCACACAGCACCTCCAGCAACTGTCCCACTGAAAACCTTCAAACCCTTCAACACCCTAGGTTCCATATTCCATAGAGAGGATCCATGGAATGTAGAGGACTTGATCACATCACCTCATTATTGTATTAGACTGCCTTCATGAAACATAGCCTTGCTTTTGTTCCTCCTTGAGCTCCAAATATATGACTTGACTCGTGTTCAGCCAACAAGGCACCTGATGTAGTCCGGAATCACTAGCATATTCAGCCATACATACTTGTAGAGAATGTCGCTGTATAATTGCAATCCAAAAGGAAATTCTGTGATTCAAGTTACCCACTAGCAAATAAAAAGAACACAAAGACTGCAAGACTGAGAATCTGCATGAATATCTGTCTTACTGATTAATACAATTACACCAAATTGAATCTCAATATACAGAGGAGATGCTTCTGAAAAATTGTGTTTTCTGTAGCATGGGTATATCCCGGAGGGAACAGAAAGCCAAACCATATGCACAATAAGGCCAGAGATGTTGGAATTTGTAGTCTCCTACGGCTATATTTCTTGATTGAACTTTTCGGCTCCCCACAATGTGTCTGCCATTTTAATTGAATCACAAAGGTTTTTGGGAGATACCCTAGTACTTAGAAAAGGGATGGGTATATATGTAAAAACACAAACAGAATTCCCTTTTCCTTTTGTTCTAAAAAAAGGACATCTAGATCCTATTCATTTCATTAGTCAAGGCCATACACAGAAATCACATAAACCAAAGCAATTTTTTCCCAGGTTGCTAAATATTACAGTCTTGTGCAAAAAAACATCTATAATGAAAATTCAAACATAAAAATGAATATTCGAAGGAATGTATTTTCAATTATTTTTTATTCAAATAGTATAGTTTATGTTATCAAATGTTTATGGAAAATAAATAAAACCATTTATATTTAAAAACATACATTCATCATTTAAAAAAGTACAATGTGTACAATGAAAAGAACAACTGTCGATGCGGCGTTTCGGTGTAAAGGTGGATCATCACCTTCTTCAGGACAATAATTCAGGGGCCGATTCCGATCTCGGCCGGTAGTGCTCCGAATCGGATTCGGATTCACCGGATCCGATTCGGAGCCCTGTTTCCCGACCGAATCGTACACGGGTCCGGCCGAGCGAGTACGATGCAAGCACCCGTGAAATCGCCGACCGACTCGAACGCGGCTTCAACACGCTCCGACCGACTCGCATGGACACGACTCGCACCGCGCTATGGAGACGTTTCCCGGCCGGGTAAGTACGATGCGCGCCGCGAGCAGTCCGACCGACTCGCGCCGTCCGGCTCGAAAAAGCTGTCGGAGCCGGACTTTGGGGGTCCGCGTCGGACCCCTGTACGCGTAGGCGCGCGAGTCGCACACAGGGGGACTCATGGGTCCCCCTACCTGTGCATGTACGCTGCGATGCGCTTGGACGTGTACACGCTGTAGGGGCGCCCTTGTCCGCCTCGCACCCATTGAGTCAATGGGAGCCCGCGTACGCGTTGTACGACAGGCTCCCATTGACTTCAATGGGAGTCCGACCGACTCGAGTCCGATGGCATGCGTGCGCATCGTACTCGTTCGGTCGGACTGCTAGGGTCCGATTCGGTCGGAATTCTCTCCGGGTCCGGCTCGGTCGGAGAGATTTCCGGCCGGAATCGGAATCGGCCCCTCAGTGTTTAAAATCTGTCAGGTTAGATGTCAACTCGTATTTATCTTCAAGGAGGTCTTCAGTAAATTTTTCATCAGGTTCTCGCTCAGGTAATGAGGCGAAATTATACACTATGTGCGTGTTGTGAACAGGGCTTTGTCATTACTCAGTCTCTCGCCTGTTTCTGTCCATATACACAGGGATTCATCAATCACCCTTCCATAGGACTATTCACCAATGATTTTTATATCATAAGATCCCTCTTGGTGTCGGGTATTTACCTTTAAGGCAAAACCTTGTAGATTGAATCCAACACCTCTTTTTCTTTAGGGTTACTGGTTCCAGTTAATACAATTCTGGTCCAGAAGTATTTCGGATTTGTAGCTGGAGAGCAAGCATCCGTCTTGCTGGTCTGCCAATTCGAGTTGGCAACTATTTGAATAAAAAATAATTGAAAATACATTCCTTCGAATATTCATTTTTATGTTTGAATTTTCATTATAGATGTTTTTTTGCACATGACTGTAATATTTAGCAACCTGGGGAAAAAATTGCTTTGGTTTATGTGATTTCTGTGTATGGCCTTGACTAATGAAATGAATAGGATCTAGATGTCCTTTTTTTAGAACAAAAGGAAAAGGGAATTCTGTTTGTGTTTTTGCCATTTTAATTGAGCCACCACTAAGACACACATCAAAATTGTTCCTAACTCGGCTAGGGCATCAAGAGCCACGGGCATTCTAATATAAGTCAAAGTAGGAAAGGCTCACAATGATTTATCTGGCAGGGAGACCTCACGTCAAAAAGTATGAAAAGAAATACAAAGCATGAGTGGGCTTTGGGTCAGCCATTGGCTTTCATGTTTTTCCATAGTTTCCCTTTGCCTGGAAGCACTGTCCATCAATGCCAAGATATTTCATATATTTGATTGCATTGTCCCATTGTGTTCTCATTAGGTTTTGGTGATGGAGCATTAAATAGTTTGTTTGTTAAATTCCAGAAGCAACATGATGCATGGCGTTTATTTGTGAGCCTGCCTCTGTTCTTTAATGCATTTACAGGTACATGCATCAACCATTTTTGCAAGCGCAAACGGTGCAATTCGCAAAAATCGGCCGTTTGCGCCCGCAAAAAGGGCATTTGCGATGCATGAAGGGTCAAGGCACTCGCAATTTGAGAATTCGCAATTAATTGCGAGTTCTCAAATTGCGATTGCATTTAAGGAATCGCATTTTGTGATTCCTTAAATGCAATGCAAGAACCACTTTGAAGTAGCGATTTCGCTACTAGGGGGCGCAAATTACCATGAAGTTGAACTTCATGGTAATTTACAAAACTTTGAAAAATGCACTAAAGTGCATTTTTCAAAGTTATGAGTTACACACACACACATGTCCTTTGGACATGTGTGTGCGCTAACATTTGTGCACAGATCAATTTCAGGGGTGCTACAGGGTGTCCTTTTGACACCCTTGCACCCTTGAAGTGCATGCGCAATTTGCGAGTACCAATTGGTACTCGCAAATTGCGCATGTATTTCCCATTCATTCCTATGGGCCTGTAGGCCCATAGGAATGAATGGGAAGCCATTCCTTATTTGCGACTCGCAATTTGCGAGTCGCAAATAGAGAATGTGTAGGAATCGCTATTTTCATAGCGATTCCTACATGCATAGGCTGTTGCGAGTCCTTAATTGCGATTCCTTATTAATCGCAATTAAGGACTCACAAAATCCTACCTTGATGCATGTGCCTGTTACTTTCCTGGTATGGCAACATTTTAATTGATTTAAAAAATTTTGTTTAGAAAGCACTTACTCTATGGAGCCTGTCATAAACAGACAGTTCTATTAATTAATCACCCTTGTGTGTTCATGTGTTTTAATGTGTTATGATGAAAACGTGTTGGTGGGCTAACAGATTCTTTTTTTCCACAAAGTAAAGCGAAGTGCACCCACAGGCTTTCCTAAAGATGCAGTAAAACTGCAGGCCCGTTGTCAAAAGTATATACAATGCAATATTCTGCTCTTTATGCCTTTTAAGTTTACCGCTTACAATGCAAATGTGATCTTCTGACTCATTTTTATAACACTCCTGTTTGAGAGTACAGTTTAACTCTCCCAATGCAGTATTTTCAGCAATGAGGGCCTACTCACAGTCTCCACATTGCTGTAGCCCAAGAAGTTTTTTCAATGTGGTATTTTCTTTTTAGGCACCTGGGAACATGAACACACAAAGCCACCTAGCTGTTGCCAAAGACTTCCCCTAGCAAATAAGCCAGCCTTTCTGACTTTGTCAATGCTTGTTTTCTAGAAAGCTCAACGTTTGCATCTAATCATAAAGTGCAAAAAAATTGTGATTGTGATAATTACAAGACCAATCCCTAAATAAATAACCTTAGAGTTCTTCACGGAGTGGAAAGAAATGGGATTAGACAAATAGTGATTTATTACAAATACAATAGTTATCTAAACGCACGTATAAATGACGACACAAAAACTAGGGTCATTTTTATTACATAAGGCAATCATTAAATACTTTGCTTAATTTATTTTCGGGATCAGGTCTAATTTTTCATCCTCACACCCAGAGCAAGAGCGAGAAAGGGAGAAAAGGGAGAAAGAAGGCGGACGCGAAAGATAGAAAAACAGCGGCAAAGGGAGAAAGCAGAAAAGGAAGAAAAAAAGCCTGCAAGTGGGAGACACAGACAGGAAGTGTAGGGTGGTGGGAGAAAGAGCATAAGGTGGAACCAAACTTGGAAGGCCTTGGTATTCAGCAAACTAAGATTCGGCAATGAAAAACTTTTGGCCCTTGCACTTATTTTATTTTATTTTTCTGACAACCAAAGCGGTGACCAGACGCAAAGGCAGTGTTAATGTGATTCATGTGCGACGCTCCTGTCTGTTCTACCACTACTTTTTCCTCTTAGTTTTAAGTACGATCTTATCATTCGGGTGTTTCGTGACCTAGCGCAGTAACGCAAAAAGGGGGAAGATTTAGAAAGATCTGACATAAAGTCTACTAAAGAGGATTAGAGAATTTCACCTCACGGGGGCAGCGCAGTTTCTGCAGGGGACCTTTTGTGTGCCCTCCACTGGATTATTGCTTTGACACTGGGAGGGGATTTGAAGCAGAGGAATACGGCGATTCAATAAACTCCATTTCCTGATGTCAAAAGTATTGATAAAATTGAAGTGAAAGGCATGTCAGAGATGACATTTCTTTCCCAGGCCAGTTGTGTTGATTGTTATGAGGGCTCCTCCTCTGACAGGAATTCCCACAAGCTGGATAAACACAGACATTCTTCCGCTACACCGAATTGATAAAATATACCCTGTATTTGTGTGTACGTTCCCATATCATAGAAAGCACAGCCAATGTATCCAGATAAACAGAATCCCCAGGGGAGCAGAGACTATCACAGGCTAAGTGCATTTTGTTTTCTGACAGATTAAGTAAAGTTGCCTGCATTAGCTGTCTGAACTAACAGCTCTGAGACAATGCGTTTCCATTTTTCTTCCTCAAGGAGTTGTAAGAAGCAATAATTACCTGAAAGTGGTGCCTGTATGTACCCACTGAAATCGGCTATGCGGAGGCTTCCCACACGCAATCACTGAGCTTCCTAGCCACGTGCCATGGATGCAGAGGGGATCTCCCGCCACAAAGTGTGTCAGGTTGACATTTTCTTTGCATGAAAATAGAAGATGCATACACAAAAGTTGACAGCCTACTTGGAAAGAGAACTCACTTTAACTCATGCTGCAAACTATTTGAATTTTTTTTTTTTAAATTAACAAATAAAATTACACTGGTTATGATAAAGTGTGCAGAGTTAACATTCAAGGGTTGACGGAAATGAGGCGTTTAAAATGCATACAACTGTAAGCTATTCCGTTTACTCATACTAGGCCTCAAATGTACTAGGCCTCAAATGACAAAAGCAGTGCTGCTTGAAAAACAAAAAATGCTAAATACCATAAAAAGTTTGATTCTTGACCTTTCCATGAGCATGATTTAAAAAAAAAAAAAAATAATAAGTTGCTTATATGGTTTCAATTATTTATGCAAAGTGTTTCTTTATACACAAAGATCACTCTTGACACATGATTAATTTTTGTCACTTAATGGGGCAGTGAAGAGTTCATACATTGAAATGCAGAACTCAAAATGTGAACTTGACTTTCTAACCTACTTATTTTTCCCCATTAATGCTGATTCTGCAAAATGTTTTCTTTCTCATTAATATAGATTTTTCAACTTATACAAAGACTATTGTTTAGAAAACTTGAATTAGAAGTTTAAAGATGTAGTCTATATGTGGGAAAATAGGCCTGAATGAGGCAAACTCCATGTGAGCACATAATCGTTATAATTCTGCTGAAAACCTAACATTGCTGTCTATAGACTGTTTATACATTTGAGAAGATGAGGAGTGATCCTATTCCCAGGAGACCATTGAACACTGATTGGCTGGTGGGAGACAAAAGAGCAACATGTTCAAAGCATTCTGAAATGTATAGTCTATATTAGTGCCTGTTCGTACAGTAGGCTCAGAACCTTTTATGCCAGACCCTTTTTATCACTCTTTTTCCAAACATTTACCCAGACCCAGACCTTATTTCATTTGCTTTGAGACTTTATTGAGTTTCTTGACCATCGCTGCATGGGAAGGCCTGTTTTGAGATATTTCTGATCTATTTATGGTGACTCTAATGCTGAAACTTTATGCTTTTCTCTCACTCTCTCTCGAAGAACTCTTTATGGGTTATGACTGACTCCTTTCCCCAATATTCTTAGAATAGGGATTCTTTACTTAATGTAACGTGCTTTAAAGCATTTATTATATGATTTGATTCACCAATATTGATTTTATATTTCTGTTATATGTTGACCATTGAGATTAATCTGAATTTAACTTGTGATATGCAATAAAGATGATCTACGAAGCAATTTATTAATAAAAGCCTTGAATCTCATGCCAACTCTTGCTATTGACTGAAAATAGATTGTGATGATAATTTATATGATGCATTGCTCTCCACTGCTCTCAAACAATGGCAAAGATCCATACCAGCAGAGGACGATTAATAGAACGGTAATTAGTCCGTTTGATGGTAACCGAGATACTTTAAGATTTGTGAACTGATTCCCGCTCCAGCAACATACTGGCTGATGGATGCAGTTCTCAAACCTTTGATTGAAGGCTCTTGGTCAACTTATATGCACTGTACACTACTGTCTAGCAGATGACCCAGGAAGTAGGATACCAGACAAAAATTGAAATAAATACATTGGTTTTAATATATGTGATTATTACAAGATCTTAACACCTGCACATCAGTCTTCGCCTGATTAGTTAGGTAAACCTGCTCCTGCAGAGTCAAAATAAAGGTGTATGTCATGGCTGACTAGCATTTGACTGGGGTACTAAG
Organism: Calotriton arnoldi; assembly: GCA_963921515.1. Classification (NCBI taxonomy): domain Eukaryota; kingdom Metazoa; phylum Chordata; class Amphibia; order Caudata; family Salamandridae; genus Calotriton; species Calotriton arnoldi. The sequence goes on along the minus strand of CAWUFW010006266.1, from coordinate 635,332 downwards.
ACTCTTGCAGAGGAGGGTTCAGTCTAGGACTGCATCTGTCATATTGACAATCCTTAAAAAGTACTTATTATTAAAAAAAAATCTAAAATCGCAGTGAATGGCAGTCGCTTGCATTTCTCTTGTGCTGTAATTTTGCTGCAAACAGGGTGTAATTAGGTGGCAAGGTGTAATTTTGTGAATTTCACATAAGCATGATGCAAAATTCCCTAAATTAAGCAAATTATGCCAGAATAATTGAAATTTCATGCAGACCTAGTCAAATGCAAGAAGGGAGTGGTTTTGAGGATGGGAGAAAACAGTTATATGTCATAGGATGGAGGAGTTTCAGTTGGTCCTCATGACTGGTATAGTTTCCTTTTTTAGTGTTACATGTTTACTCTATCTGTGACTCTAGGCAAAAGAGAAAGAGAAGCTTAATATTTCGTGTGCTGCAGGTTGAGTAGAAGCTACATATGTAAGTGTCTCTTATGCCATTTGTGTTTGCTTTAAATTGACACTACTGGTGAAAGTACTCAACCCATCTTTAAATGTTTATTACAAAGCACTAACTATTCACCATTGTGCTAACATTTGAAAACAGGAACAAGCACTTAGCGATGACACACACAATTTCAAGGACAAACACCCACATCTTAGCTGCAATTAGTCCAAGCAAAATGATATCAATATCTCAAATGTGTGTCACATTACATGTCCATTTATGTCGTCTGATAAAAACATATTGTTGTCTAAGTTGCCTTTTGAAAATATAATTTCGTTGCATGTAGATGTTCTATTATTAAATCCAATGGGGCGATATTTGTGTAAATGATATTCAGGTCATTATGTTTTTGTCAGGGAATAGTTAGGCCACAATATGATGGTACTATACCATTTGTTGAGCGTTTACAGTTGTTACTACCAGTTCTTGAATCATGGGTTCAAACACTGACATTTCCTTTGAATCTGCTCGATTGAGATATAAGAGCTGTTCACCAGGGACCACTGAAAATCCCAATCAAACTCTTTCTTCCTGCCACTCTCAGTGGTATGCATAGGAGAAAGGGTACCCCAAATACTTCTAGGTCCAAGAGGAGGGGAATATGACAATCAAGAAAGAAAACCTCTGAGCTGACCTATATTGCTTTTCTATGCGACCTCGATAGGTTCAAGCTATGCAACCAGCTTCAAAGAAAATTCACTTAGAATGATTTATATGCAAAAAAGGCATGTATCTTTTTAATTTTTTGTCTTAAAACGTAAGTTAATCATAAAATTACATCTCATATGCAGTTGTCCTAATAATCAGATTAGACAATGATACCACATGGTGCCTGGCACATGCTACATGGATGTTTAAAAAATGCCTTTTTCTACTGTGGCTTGTGCTGCGGGTGGGACAATCAACTCCTTTTCGAGTGGTATTCGTACCCTCATCTGACCACCATCGTAATGAGGCCAGGGCCGGACTGGCCGTAGCGGGCACCGGGCGTTTCCCCGGTGGGCCGCCATGGTGGGGGCCGGTTTTGGGCCCCTGATGGCCGTTTTTGTTACCGGGGGCAATATCGGCTCCCTGTAACAAAATCGGCCGAAACCGGCCCTAGCAAACAGCTCGGCCGCACCCCCCTGCCCCCCCAGGGGGGCCTGCCAAGCAGTTTGCCAGGGCCGGTTTCGGTTCCCAGTCCGGCCCTGAATGAGGCCCTTGCTTCCTTACTTAATTTCTAATTTGTAGTTGAATGATACAGTGTACAAATGATATGCACTTTTTTGTCACTGAACAAACCTTTCACTGGGAAATGATTGCTGGCCCCATGAAGCAGAGCATACACCTGTAATGACGTTTTCAGCTTAACATACTCCACGGCAAGGTTTGGGGTTTATTAGCACTAAACAAGTAACTGGATGTATTTTTAAATGAGGTCCTTAATGCAAGAGCTTACCTTACATTCGACAGGGGAGTCAGACAAAATTTTCAAAAAGACATGCTGATCTCGGAGAAAAATTAAATTCAAGTAGTTCTTTTGGCGAAAATGTTATCTGCTGGCCTTTCACAAATACCACAAGCTTCGTTTGAAGATTTAAGGCAACATATCACCCTGGATAATTTTACCATTTTACTGGATTAAGAACCTACATTGCAAGATTTGTGTTTTGCGTGTTTTCTCCTCTCTCAAATCACACAGTTCAGCAACAACTACAAATTAATCGAGGCCTCCTAAACCCAGCCAAATGCAAGGTTTGATTTGTAATGCATAGGGCTTTACGCAATAAAAATCCTCAATTAAAAGAAAAAAAGCCCTGTACAAATACAGACAGTGCTGTAGATTTTGAAGTGGAAATTGCATCATATTGCTGACAGCAACGATAACCAAGGAAGGAAGCTTTACAGCCGAGGACAAGTCTATATTTGACCTCAGACGTGGTTATCTGAAGACTGACAGACTTGGGAACCCTGGACAGACAAGCCCAGACTCCTCGGGTCTGTCATTCTCACATCTTAACCAGATCCTCAAAGTACGTGCAAACTCACACCAAAAGAGGAGAGGCCTTAATGCAGAAACTCTGCACAGGTAAAAAGAAAAAAACACGGTGCCACCATATTTGCAACATTTGTGCCGACTGAGGAAGTAAGGAGAAATGGAGCAAACCCACCCGGGCACACAAAGAATTCACAATATTTCAGCTTTGTTTATACAGTGCAAACGAACGATGGCGTTATGATTGACAGAAGCGTCTGTTTGAACGTTTTTCTTATATAAATAGCAAAAGCATTGCTAGCTAAGGGGCATATTATCAAGACCGGCGATAAAATTATCGCCGTTTTAGCGGCAGGAAACTGCCGCTAAAACGGCGATAATGGGCTTGCTAATAAGCGTTATAGAATTCAATAGAGCCCAGGTTAGATGTCCTGCACATCTAACCTGGGCTTCTATTGGAAATCTATAACGCATATTAGCAAGCCCATTATCGCTCGCTTTAGCGGCAGTTTCCTGCCGCTAAAGCGGCGATAATTTTATCGCCGGTCTTGCTAATATGCCCCTAAGTTTCTTCTATTTATGTTTTTACAGTTTAAACATAAACTTCGGTTTCTTTGTTAACATCTCTATGCCAGGTGCAACACTATTTATAAGGAAAAAAGTTATGTTAAGTGCGTTTCACAGGGCTTCTGCAATCCACTAAAAGTGAGTATTACAGCTTGAGTTTCTATTTCTTCACTATTTTTTCATAATAGAATCTTTTGGAAAGCTGATGCACGGGTCCAGTGCACATTAAGGGGCAGATTTACAAGAAAGAGCCGCAGAGCGGCACCGCAAGCCCTTTGGCTGCGCCACGCTGCGGCACTTTCAAAGCACAGGAATGCGACATATTAACAATAATATGTCGCATTCCTGTGCTCTCCCCTGCGCTGGCGCACAAACAGCTGCCATGCGCCTGCGCAGGCCCCCTTGCACCATGGTGCAAGGATGCCTGCATCATGGGGAGATTGTTTTTGTGCTGGAAGGGGCACTTCTTGCACAAAAACAATCACTACAGGCATTTTCTTCTTTCAGTGCATGCTGTAGAATGCAGCACGCATTGAAAGAGGAAAAGAACGAGGAAAAATGAAAACATTTCTCCTCGTTGCGCCTCGCTACACCACCCCTAGGGTAGAGTAGCATTCTGACGCATTTCCAGGTTTATGATTCCTCGTAAATCTGGAAATGTGTCAGGTTTCATGGGTGTTGCGTGGGAACACCCACAGCAACACCCATGGAACACCCCTTTCACGCAAAGTGTTGCGTGTAAAGGGGCTGTATTTACAAGGACAGGAAAAGTCACGCAGGGTGGCTTTTCCTGTCCTTGTAAATATGGGGCAGTGCAATACGCCGCCGGTGCGTCACGAAAAGTGACGCACTGGTGGTGCAAGGGGCTTGTAAATCTGGCCCAATGTCTTTGGTTTTGATAGGTTCATCTCCATTGTTTGCCACCTTTTTACATCAAGAGTATGTAACGAGGTTTTTAGATCCAGACAAGGAGAAACAGTTCCCATGGACCCAGAGTTCCTTGGGGCATTCAATGCTTGCCGCACAAACTTTATTTAATGGGACAGGCCCCTTTATAGAGGAAGCAACGTTTCCGGGAATAATTTGAAACCTTAACTGGGATAATGTATCCCTTCATAGCTTGTAGGTACAGCAGGATGTCGCTGTAAGTGGCGCACTGTGTGAATGAAACTGTTGTGAACGAATGAGAATGGGTCCAATCAGGGCCGGACTGGCTACCGGGCGTTTTGTTGTGCTGCCGAGCTGTGGGCTGATTTCGTTGATGGGGACCTGCGTGTGCTTAAAAACATTCGTTTTGCTTTGTTTATTTCGAAGCTCACGCAGGTCCCCATCAACGAAATCAGCCCCCACCGCAGTGAAATCAGCCCCCAGCTCGGCAGCACACCAAAACGCCCGGTAGCCAGTCCGGCCCTGGGTCCGATACACAAGGAAGTCATAAATCTATGTATTATGGAGATTTGCGACGGTTCTGACTGCTGTGTAAAGTGATGAAGATCCAATGATGTCTTTGGCAATCATGCTTTATGTCAGAAGTCATTTTGTTGAAGAGGCAAAGTGTCATTTATGAACACAGTCATTTAAAAAGAAAGCACCTTATATTGACTGAGGGGCTGAGGCAAGCCCATGTAAATTAGGGTCTCTTCTGGTGGATTACTAAAGTCACTAAATTACCCTGAGCTCAGCTCCCTCTGAAAAGTATTTGTCCAACTCGGATAGGTAACTAAACAGCAAAAATGCTCCTACTTAAATTCGCTTGTGCCAACAAAATGATGCAGTCAGCCTCGTCAAAGGCTTTTTCACTGGGGATGACGTGCAACATGGCTAAAAATCACTGGGAAAGCATATAGGTCCCAAAGGTGAGACTTATTGGTTCTGCCAATGCTTGTTTCATGAGCACGCGGATTTATAGTGTGAACATTTTCTTTTAATAAATGTATTTATTTCATCCTTTTATAACGTGTTCAAGTGACAAGACGACATTACGGAGTTCCGCCACCATTCAGGACAAGGGAGGCTCTGAGCTGAAGTCACTCAACATTTGCAGCTAAATGTCACTAAACCTAATTTAAAGTAGGCCCTTCCTCTCTCAACTGAACCTGAAATCAGCTTTGCTGCCTCCCAGAGTCATTTTTCCCAATATCTCTTCATTTTCTGTAATAGTCAGAGCTGTGAACCACCCAAATCAAGGAAGATACCCGTCTGTTTTTCAAAAATGCGCCTTAAAGGTTATATGAATCGTGGGCCTTATTTACAAGGAATTAACGCAGTGCGGTGGCGCAACCCATTCGTCTGCACCGTGCTGCGTTAATTCCGAAGCAGAGGGATGTGTCATATCTACAACTATATGACGGATCCGTTTGCTCTCCCCTGTGCTGCGCACAATTAGCTGCCATACGCTGACGCAGGCTCCCTTGCACGGGATGAATGTTTTTGTGCAGGAAGGGAAACCTTTCTGCATATAAACAATCATAAGAGGTGATTTCCTCATCCTATGTGTGCTGCAATCAATCAATCAATCACAGAATTTGTAAAGCGCACTACTTACCCGCGAGGGTCTCAAGGCGCTGGGGAGAAAAAAGGGGGGGTGCTGCTACTGGTCGAACAACCAGGTCTTGAGTAGCCTCCTGAAGGTCAGCAGGTCTTGGGTCTGTCGTAGGCTTAGTGGAAGGGTGTTCCAGGTCTTGGCGGCGAGGTGGGAGAAGGATCTGCCGCCGGTGGTAGTTCTTCGAATGCGAGGGACGGTGGCGAGGGAGAGGTCGGCGGAGCGGAGTTGGCAGTTGGGGACGTAGAAGAGGAGTCGTCTGTTGAGGTAGGCTGGGCCAGTCTTGTGGAGTGCCTTGTGTGCGTGGATGAGGAGTTTGAAGGAGATTCTCCTGTCGACTGGGAGCCAGTGCAGGTTCCTCAGGTGGGGGGTGATGTGGCTGTGGCGTGGTACATCGAGGATCAGGCGTGCAGAGGCGTTTTGTATGCGTTGCAGTCGCTTGATGAGCTTGGCCGGGGCACCCGCGTAGAGGGCGTTCCCATAGTCAAGTCTGCTACTGACGAGGGCCTGGGTGACTGTTCTTCTTGTATCTGTCGGGATCCACCTGTAGATCTTGCGAAGCATGCGGAGGGTGTTGAAGCAGGAGGAGGAGACTGCGTTGACTTGCTTGGCCATGGAGAGCGTTGAGTCGAGGATGACTCCCAGGTTGCGTGCGTGGTCGGTGGGTGTCGGGGCTGCTCCCAACATCGTTGGCCACCAGGAGTCATCCCAGGCTGAGGGGTTGGAGCCGAGGATGAGGACCTCTGTCTTCTCCGTGTTCAGTTTTAGTCGGCTGATCTTCATCCAATCGGCGACGGCCTTCATTCCTTCATGGAGGTTGGATTTGGCGACGAGGGGTCCTTGGTGAGGGAGAGGATCAGTTGAGTGTCGTCGGCGTAGGAGATTATGTTGAGGTCGTGCTGTCTGGCGATGCGTGCGAGCGGGGCCATGTAGATGTTGAACAGTGTTGGGCTGAGGGACGATCCCTGGGGTACGCCGCAGATGATCTCGGAGGCTTCGGATCGGAATGGTGGGAGGCGGACTCTCTGGGTTCTGCCGGCGAGGAAGGAGGTGGCCCATTCCAGGGCCTTGTCTCGGATCCCTGCGTCGTGGAGGCGTGCGCGTAGAGTGCGGTGGCAGACAGTGTTGAAGGCAGCGGAGAGGTCCAGCAGGATGAGGGCTGCGGTCTCACCGTTGTCCAGCAGGATCCTGATGTCGTCGGTGGCGGCGATGAGGGCAGTCTCAGTGCTGTGGTTGCTGCGGAACCCTGATTGGGATGGGTCCAGGATGCTGTTTTCTTCGAGGTATCGGGTTAGCTGTTTGTTGACGATCTTCTCGATGACCTTGGCTGGGAACGGAAGCAGGGAGATGGGCCGGAAGTTCTTGAGGTCTCTCGGGTCCGCCTTGGGTTTTTGAGTAGGGCGTTGATCTCTGCGTGTTTCCAGCTCTCTGGGAAGGTCACGGTCTCGAAGGAGAGATTGATGACGTTGCACAGGTGGGGTGCGATGGAGCTGCTGGCTTTGTTGAAGATGTGGTGCGGGAAGGGGTCTGACGGGGAGCCGGAGTGTATTGTGCTCATGGTCTTGATGGTGTCATCGATGTTCACGCTGGCCCAGGCTGGCAGGGGGTCGTGGTCGATGGTGTGCGGCGGGTCTGGTGCATCGATCTTAGTTGGGGCTGTCTGGGTGTTGAAGCTGTCGTGGATGTCGGCGATCTTGCGGTGGAAGAAGGTGGAAGAAGGTGGCGAGGGAATCGCACAGGGGTTGCGACGGCGGGATGTCGTTGGTGTTGGAGCTGGGGTTGGAGAGTTCCTTCACGATGTTGAAAAGCTCCTTGCTGTTGTGTGCGTTGTTGTCGAGGCGGTCTTTGAAGGAGATTCTCTTGGCGGACTTGATGAGGTGGTGGTGGTTACGGATGGCGTCTTTGTGGGCTGCGTGGCTGTCCGGTGTCTTATCACTGTGCCATTTCTTCTCTAGTTTCCGGCAGGTACGCAGGAGTTCCGAGGTGAACCAGCTGGCTCTTTTGGTGGTGTCACTGTAGGTGAGTTTTTTCAGCGGGGCGAGGGTGTTGGCACAGTCGTCCATCCATCGTCTGAGGTTGCAGGCAGCGTCGTCGGTGTTGGTTGGGTCGGAGGGAGGGCTGAGAGCGAGGTTTGTCCGTAGTTGGTCTTCGGTGACTTTGCTCCAGCAGCGGCGTGGGATCTGTTGGGTGCGGTGGTGTGTGGTGGGTTTCTGGAAGGTGAAATGGATGCAGCGGTGGTCGGTCCAGAGGAGTTCCGTGGTGTGGCTGAAGGAGACGTGGGAGCTTGAGGAGAAGATGGGGTCAAGCGTGTGGCCGGCGGAATGGGTTGGTGTTGTGACGAGCTGGCTCAGACCGAGGTTGGCGAGGTTGTCAATCAGGGTGGTGGAGTTTCTGTCGTTGTTGTTCTCCAGGTGAAAGTTCAGGTCTCCGAGGAGGATGTAGTCGGTAGAGGTCGGGGCGTGCGTGCTGATGAAGTCGGCGATGGAGTCGCTGAACTGGGGTCGGGGCCCAGGGGTCTGTAGACAAGGGTGCCTCTAAGGGTGGTGTTGGGGTCCGTGTGGATCTGGAAGTGCATGTGTTCGGCGGTGCTGAGAGTGTCGTCGGTGCTGGTCGAGACCCTGATGGTGTTCTTGTGGACGATGGCGATTCCTCCTCCTACTGCGTTGACACGGTCTCTGCGGGTGATCTTATAGCCGTCTGGAATGGCTATGGCGATGTCGGGGGCGGAGGAGTCGTTCATCCAGGTCTCTGTCAGGAAGGCGACGTCTGGTGATGATGTGTCGAGCAGGTCCCAGAGCTCGACGGCGTGTTTGCGTGCGGAGCGGGTGTTCAGTAGGATGCATCGGAGGTGGTTGAGGTCCTTCTTGGCGGGCGCCTCGGTGGCTCTGAGGCTGGTGTAGCTGCAGTTCCGGCAGGTGAAGGGACCATGGGTGCGTTTCGGGGCGGCCTTGAAGCAGTTGTGCGTCCGTCCGGGGTTGAGAGCGTGGAGTGTGGTGGCATCGTATCGGCGTCGGTCCTCGAGGCTGGAGCGGGGGGCGCACGGCCCAGGGGTTCTGGCGCTGGGCACGCATAAAAAGAGGACAAATGAAAACATTTCTCCTTGTTGCGCCTCCCTACGCCTCCCATGGGGAGGTGTAGCCTTCTGACACAGTTATAGGTTTACGATTTCTCGTAAATCTGGAAATGTAGCAGAAGCCATGGGTGTTGTGTGGGAACACCCACAACAATTCCCATGGTACGCCCCTTTCACGCAAAGTGTTGCATGTAAAGGGGCCATATTTACAAGGACACGAAAAGTCACACAGGGTGGCTTTATGTGTCCTTATAAATATGGGGCAGCAGGTTGCTCCGCTAGCACATCACAAAAAGTGTCGCACCGGCGGTGCAAGGGGCTTGGACATAAGCCCCCCTGTATGTGGTATGTGGAATCAGTTGCCTGTTTACCTGAGGTCTATCTTGGATGAAGTAAGATTTAAAAAGGAACTGAAAGCAATTTTATTCAGACTTCAGTGATGTTAGGATTTCTGCGAGTCTCTGCTTTGATTCCCTTCAGTGGCTAAAAAAGCACAGAAATACTCCTCTGAGTAGCTGTGCACTATAGAAGACCCTTCATTCATTCATTCATTCATGAAAATAAACAGTACACATACCTATCTATACGGCAAAGTGCTCATAAGTGCCAGCAAGAGATATGTGTGGCGCTACGGAAAATACCTTAAATAAATAAATACAGAAATTGATGAAATACTATATATATCATCTATGCCAGTGGTGAACATCTCTATCCCTTGCATTATGCTTGAGAAATATTGTGCTAGACAGAAGAAAAAAAAGCTTCCTTCGAGTTGTGAGTGCCTAAACTTTATGCAACAGTTTTGTTTTATACCCGAGTACGCATACAACACCTACTGGATTTATTTTGAAGGAAAAGATTTCATAGCATGAAGTTGCTTTTACTGCAAATGGATTGACTCCATTCTGGGTACCTAATACATAACAATAGCTTATAAATGTCAGATAAAATGATAGCAATCTCTTCCAGAAATCACAATAAAATAATACATATTTGTATTATAAAAATGAACTGACCTTAGATAGTTTGAAGAGGCAGGCTCTATTCCCACAGCCAGACAGCTTCCACTCAGACAGACCCTTTGAAAACAGGAGAGACACTGAGCTAAATCATAGGCATCACGGAAAAAAAAAATTGAAAACGATAATGTCATTAAACATTATTGTGCAATGCCTGAAAAATGTACACATGGAACTGTTCATCTCCTCGGAACAATAGTGTTTTGTACCTGTGGTAGGTTTGTATGCATATCTTTTATTCCTACTATTGTTGAATTAGCGCCATGATCAGCCGCGGTACGTGCAGGTAACATCAGTGGGGCGGGGTGGGTGGGATTTCGAGGGACGATGCAGAGGGAAAATTAAATAAATAATTAATTTTCTCTCTGCATCGTCCGTCGGAATCCACCCCACCCGGCCCCACCGCCCCACCCCTGTTACCTGCAAGGACCGTGGCTGGCCATGATGCTTTAAACTTTTTGTTGGCTGCAGCTGTTTCTTTACTGTTTTTAAAAGATGAAGGGGCGATTTACTAAGATTTTGCAGGTGTTTGCATCACAAAAGTGACGCAAATGGGCACAAAATCTTTTTTTCCCAATTCACTTTCCAGCGCCAAACTTGTTTAGTGCTGGAAATAACGGAAAAGTAATGTGAAGCAGTGCATAGCGCTGCTATGCATTACTTTGCGCCATGGGGGCGTACTAAGGGTGGTGCACATGCGTTCCCATGCAACCACCCAAGGTTTCTCATGCTAAACCCAATTGACTAAATAAAGTAGATTGGGTTTAGCGTGAGAAAACTACGCCCTTTTCAAGTAAGCGCAAGGAAGGAGAAATGCTTTCATTTCTCCTACCTTTTCCGACTTTGCATGTGTGCTGCACCGTACAGCACACATACAAAGTGGAAAAAGGGTTAAAGTTAGTCTAAGCATCATATTTTGTACTGGAAGTGAATCCTTCCAGAATAAAACCTATGCTAGGCTCTGGGAGACACCCTTGCATCATGGCGGAAGGGTGTCTCCGTGGCACACGGCAGCTGATTTCAGCACCAGCGCTAGTGAGAGGGGAGGAGAGTGCCTTATTTTAGAGAATAGGGTGCTCTTCTCCTCTCTCCTTTTCACGTAGCGCAGCGCAGCATTTGCGACTGCTGCAGGGCGCTACGTGAAAAAATAGTAAATCTGCCCCGAAATATGTGCTTTCTGTAAGCTTTAAGTATTAGCAGCCAGACCAGACTACCCCGACAAAAATTTAACAGAGCACTCATTAAACTAACAAGTTATTTAAAGTAAGTGGCACATCATCAATAACCTCATAGGAATGACAAGGATAGTTGAGGGCTCAGAGTTGAACACTTTTTAAAACCAATTATATACAAAACTTCAAGTAGGCTTGTTGAATTTCTCTAAATCAATCAATCATGGGTTTGTTGAGCGTGACTACTCACCCGTAAGGGTCTCAAGGTGCTGGGGGTTAAGGGGGAGGCACAGTGTCCTGTCCATCAAGAAGGAGGTTTATCAAAGAGCCATGTTTTGAGGTCCCTCGTGAAGTTGGGGAGTGATGTCGTCTGTCTGAGGTGGAGCGGGAGGGCGTTCCAGGCTGGGGCCACGAGGAAGGAGAAGGAGCGGTCTCCCGATCTGGACTTCCTGGTGCGAGGGACCACAGCGTGGGAGAGCTGAGCTGATCGTAGGGTCCTTTGGGGTGCGTGGAATGTGAGTCGGCTATTCAGGTATGCTGGTCCGGTGTTGTGGAGGGCTTTGTGTGCGTGGGTGAGAATCTTGAAGGTGATTCTTGCCTCGATGGGGAGCCAGTGGAGTGTGCGCAGGTGCTGGGTGATGTGGCAGTGTTGTGGCAGTTTGAGGATTAGTCTGGCAGCGGCGTTCTGGATGTTTTGAAGTTTGCGGGTGAGGTTTTTGTTGATTCCGGCGTAGAGTGCGTTGCCGTAGTCAAGTCTGCTGGTGACGAGGGCGTGTGTGACGGTCTTTCTGTGTTTGAGGGGGATCCATTTGAAGGTCTTGCGTAGGAGGCGGAGGGCGTGGAAGCAGGAAGATGCAACGGAGTTGATCTGGCGGTCCATTTTGAGTTCGGAGTCCAAGATGATTCCGAGGTTGCGTGCGTGGTCCGTGGGGGTGGGCGGGCTTCCGAGGGCGGGGGGCCACCAGGTGTCGTTCCAGGCGTCGGGGTGTGGGCCCATGATGAATACTTCTGTTTTGTCCCTGTTGAGTTGTGAATGACATTACAACATCTTTTTTTATAAATGTAGTTGAATATTGATTCAGCACTTTCCAAGATTAGATTGGGTAGACAGCCCGGTTAAATTAGTGCTTAACTGGTCAGTCTCAATTAATGCTCACATTTACTGAGCTTTATTTGAGGATGAGCAATTGAATTTATATTTGAAAATCTCTGCCAGTTCTCATTGAGGCCCAGTTTCACTAGAGTTGCGGAATAGTTGATTGTCCCTAGTTAAGCTCTTCATTTAATTTTTTTGCATCTTTTTTTGCATCTAAAATAGTTTCCTGAAATTCATTGAAGATCTCGCTATCTAAAAAATATCATTATTGGTACTTCCATTTTGAATGTACACAGGCATTTTAATCAACTAATCTATTATCGACCAGGTTTTTCTGAATTTATGATCAAAACAAGAGCTGTATATTTGACCCTGCATCTGATTGACACAGATGGTAAGTCTTCTCTCTTTTTCTACTAGGACATCTCATTTTGCATTATTTTACTTTACCATGCTGCGTTTATGAAGGGCGAGCAGGGTACTTGTGCAGCTGTATTGAACTAAGCAGGTAAAGGTCCCCCTTGGCCAATGGGTGTGAGTACCTATTGTGCCTCCAGGTGTGAGTGGCCTATGTACTCATGGCGTGAGTGGTCCACTGCACAAGCATTTATAGGAAGAACTTTAACAGTAATCTCTACCTGTGTTATGGATAACATGACCCTGCCCCGACCCGCCGTACTCCTTGCTGCTAACTTTGAATGAGGGTGGCAGGATGGGACCTGTCTGAAATATAAGATCCACTTGGATACTGCATTGGGCTCTTATTGATATGTAAAGGGTTAAGTACCACCTGCCTTACATTACAAGTATAATGCTAATTACAGAGGAGTTCCATGGCCATATAGAGGAACAAGGCTGCAGGCCAAGTTACTTTATAAGGTCATAGAACTCCGAAGCGTCTTGCAATATCCTTATAATGTATGGCAGGGGGGCGACTTTATTCCCTATAATGCATGGCTACACAGTCACCATTCCCGCAAAACATTAAAATCCGTGGTGCGTTTCTCTTTCATGTTAAAGAGATACGTTGTTTGTAAGTAAACACAGTGAATACAATTAGAAAGAAACTGTAGAGCACAATTAAACAAACTAAAAACCAGTTAGATATGTGTTTCAAAAATATATTAGAATCAGTTTAATACAAGTGAGATTTAAAACTAGGTTGCAACTAGGGCGTGCCGGCGCTGAATACAACAAGCTAGTACTGGGAAAGAATGTTTGGGGCATATCAGCAAGGGACGGCGATAATTATCGCAAAGCGCGCTTAGCGCTAGGATAATTATCGCCGTCTATCCCTGGAATTTATCGCCCTGGTAGCGCGTTATTAACAACGCGTTACTCCAGGGCGATAAGAATTCCAGAGATAGCGAGGTTATCGCCGTTTTGCAGGGAACATCGCTAGTTTTCCAGCGATGTTCCCTGCAAAGCGGGGATAACCTTGCTGATACGACCCTGTGGTCGTATCAGCAGAATCCATCTCCCATGAAAAGTATGCTTAAGTCAGGAATTTAACAGACGTTAAATTCCTGAGTTAAGACTGAGGTAGCGATTATTTTTATCGCTGCACCTCCTTGTTAATATCGCGAAGCTGCCTTCGCGATATTAACATGTGTTGTTTTCACAGCCACGCCTTCTTTGCATCTCATTAGCGATGCAAGGCGAGGCTGTGAAAAAACGGGCTCTACATCAAGGAAACACGCGCTATTGATGATATTGCGATATAATTATCGCCGCTTTTCGCCCGAAAACGGACGCTAAAGCGGCGATAATTATATCGCCAGCCCTTGATAATATGCCCCGTTTATTGGGTTTGAAGGACCAGTTTCCCGGGGAAAGAATTACAGTGCTTAGGGGCACATGCATCAACGAAAATACTGATCGCAAACGGGCAGATTCACAGAATCTGCCCCTTTGCGACCAGTATTTTTGCATTTGGGATGCATCAACCCAAATGCAAATTCGCAATTTAAGTAATCGCAAAATTTGCGATTACTTAAATTGCAAATGCATTTAGGGAATCGCAATTGCGATTCCCTAAATGCAATGCATGATGCAATTCCAAAATGCGAATTCACAATTAGGGATCGCAAATTACCATCAATTTGAACTTGATGGTAATTTGCAAAAACTGTGAAAAATGCACTAAAGTGCATTTTTCAAAGTTTCATGTTACACACACACATGCCCTAGGGGCATGTATGTGCGCAACATGTGGTAACATCTCAATTTCAGGGGTGCAACAGGGTGTCCTTTTGGCAACCTTGCACCCTTGAAACTGCATGCGCAATTTGCGAGTACCTATTTAGTACTCGCAAATTGCGCATGCAATTCCCATTCATTCCTATGGGCCTCTAGGCCCATAGGAATGAATGGGTAGCTATTCCTGAATTGCGACTCGCAATTTGCGAGTAGCAATTAAGGAATATGTAGGAATCGCATTTTTTTGCGATTCCTACATGCATAGGGATTTGCGAGTCCTAAATAGCGATTTCTTAAAATTCGCTTTTTAGGATTCGCAAATCCTGACTTTGATGCATGTGGCCCCTAGTGACTAAATAGGCAAAAGAGTGGCTACCCATTTTTGAGTGCTGGATTTGGGCATTTTGAGAAGCTTGCCATACAAAGACCTAAGGCACCTGCCTGGGGTGTGCAGGTGAAAAAGATTTTGAAGATATATTGGTTGTTTGTTGGACAGAGTTCTGAAAGTTATAGTGAGTGTTGGACTTGGTCCTTTTTTTCAGGGTCATCCTAGAACTTTTTGCCTTCCTCCTGTATTTTGTCTGACCTGTTGTTGGTGGTTTTATGACTCTGGGCACTTTATCACTGCTGATCAGTGCTAAAGTGCATATGCTCTCCCTGTAAAGTATTGTTGTGGATTAGTGATTCCATGATTGGCTATTTGATTTACTTGTCAGACCCTAGTACAGTGCACTATGTGTGCCCAGGGCCTGTAAATCAAATGCTGCTGGTGGACTTGCAGCACTGATTGTACCACCCACGGAAGCAGCTTGTAAAATGTGACTCAGGCCTGCCATTGCAGAACCTGTATACAGTCTGGGACTACCATGTCGACTTGGCAAGTGCACACACTTGCCAGTCCCTAAACCTTCCCTTTTCTACATGTTAGTCACCCCTAAGGTAGGTCCAAGGTACCCCTGTGGACAGGCTGCATTGTATGTGAAAGGTAGGGCATGCCCTGATTTGTGTGGCATGTCCTGATAGTGAAATACTGCCAATTTCGTTTTTTACTATTGCAATGCTATCTGTTCCCATAGGCCAGAATGGGAAGTTAGTTTATAACATCTTATAAACATAACTGACCCTAGGAACCAGATAGGAAAATAAAGTTTAATATGCCTGAACTCAGAATGTTAAAGTGCATCTTTTAGTGAGGGTGATTTTTACATTCTGGGTTTGAAAATACCACTTTGAGAAAGTGGGTATTTTCTTGCCTAACCATCCAGTGTGGCTCTGCTAGGTTTGTGTATTGCATGTCTGGCTTTTGGATGACAGGGGCTGGAGAAAGGCTGTGGCTCCAGAAGTCTGATGAGTCAGGGCTGGGCTGAATAGGCTTGGTCTGCATTTGGAGTGGTGGGAGGAGTAGCATCTTCACCTGGACAGGGCTGTGCCTGCCTTCCACAATGACGGCTCCGCCCCCCTGTGGTGTGTCTGAAGCCAGGGCTCACACTGACAAAGGAGGTTGCTGTGCACTTGCAAAGTGCCCCACAGAACTGGTTTTGGCTGGGTACAGACACTCTCTGCCTTCAGAGAACAAAGGATTTTGGTGTATAAAAAGAGGGGCCAGACCCCAGACTTTTAGATCACTTCTGGGAAAGCAAGAGGAAACCTTTGCCAAGGGGAAGAGCCAGATAAGCTGAGGAGGAATACTGCCCCTGTGCTGTTTGCTGTCTGGGGTTGGCCTGCAGTTGCTGCTTGCTGCCAAGGAAAGGAGAAAAAGGACTTTGCTGTTTGCTTTGTCACCTGCTTGAAGAAAAGATCTCCAAGGGCTTGAAACGGAGCTTGACTCCTGTTCTGAAGTCTCAGTGACACAAAGACTTCCCCACCAGCTCCCCTGCATTCCCGTGCTGGGAATTCCAAACCTGCAAAGAGGTGCCTGCTGCTGTTTAGGACCTCTGGAGACTGTTTGTCGCTGGGAGCTGGGAAATCGACGCAACA
The DNA here is from genome assembly GCA_963921515.1 of Calotriton arnoldi. Classification (NCBI taxonomy): domain Eukaryota; kingdom Metazoa; phylum Chordata; class Amphibia; order Caudata; family Salamandridae; genus Calotriton; species Calotriton arnoldi. The sequence goes on along the minus strand of CAWUFW010006266.1, from coordinate 619,231 downwards.
CCGAAGAAGCGTGTCGCATCCGCACTGGTTTTCCGACGCATTGCCGAAGAAACCGTCGCAGCACTTGCCGCGGCTCGAGAAATCGCCGCCGCCGCATCGATCCCGACGCAAGCCTGCTGTGCGGCGGCACGAAAACACGCATCGTACCGGATTGACGCATCGCATCGAGGCGCCAAGACTGTTGCATCATTTGGGGTCCGCAGTAAGAAACAGACGCATCAACTCCCCACGCAGTAAGGAACTGACGCATCACCTCCCCTGCGCTGCAGTAAGGAACAGACGCATCACCTCCCCTGAGTGCAAGGAACAGACGCATCACCTTCCCTGCGGCCATTTTGTTTGCTTTAAGTGACGCATCTAAGGTACTTTTGAGAAAAGTGTCGCATTTACAACTTGCATTGAACTGAACTATTTCTACCATCTGAAAGTCATATTTTTAATACTGTATTGTGGATTTTTTGTCGTTTGGTCTTGTTTTGAGTTTAGATAAAGATTACTTATTTTTCTAAACTGGTGTGGTGTCCATTTGTAGTGTTTTCACTGTGTTACTGTATGGGTTCACAAATGCTTTACACACTGCCTCTGAGATAAGCCTATCTGCTCGTGCCAAGCTACCAAAGGGGTGAGCAGGGATTATTTTAGAAGTGTATTCCCCTTACCCTGACTAGAAGCAAGGGTCCCTATTTGGACAAAGGTACCTGCCTCTGCCAACTAGAGACCCCCATTTCTAACAGTGAGGGACTTAATTAGAATCTTTTTATGAATAGGAAGCCACTGGAGCTCGATAAAATGTGCAAAAACAGACTGATGTCTATACAGATTCAGAAAAATTTGCAGGGCAGCAATTTGGACAATTTGTAAACACTGAATAACATATTTTGGAAGTTTCATAGAGTGAGTTCCCGTAATCATGTCTAGCTGTGATCAGGACATGGACCACTGTTTTGCAAGTCAAGGAGGGAAGAAATTATCCTGAGAGGATTCAGAAAGGAAAAACAGGTAGCAGAAACAGTAGCCACCTAAGACCAAAGATAGGTCTTGACCAAATTTGATTCCTAAATTCTTAGCTGTTTTGGACGGGCCGCTGGCTGACTGAGAGCATCAGACCGAAAAGCTGAAGATCAGATGGAACTGGATTTACAGAAAAGCAAGATTTATGCTTTTTCAGAGTTTAGTTGAATGCATCTGTTTTGCAGTCATGATGCCACTGATGAAAGGCAGTCTTTAAACTGCTCTTGCATCGAAGAAATATTCTGGGTAATGAACACAATCAGCTGAGACACATGCAGACACACAGGGCCTGATTCATAAAGCTAACTTACACTTTTGAGTAACTTTACAGTTTTATTAAGTTTACATTTTTAAGTAAGTTGAATATGTTTTGGTATTCACACTTGCTTCACGAAGGTAACTTACACTTTTGAGTAAGTTCACAATTTTGTGTAAGTTTACTATTCAGTTTTCACACACTCTGAATGGGGCTTACTACTAAAAAAACTGTAGTTAGTTCAGCAGTCCACATGACTAATTACTGGTAGTGCAACACCCTCCCATTGAAAATGGAGGAGGTAGGGAATTAAAATAAAATCTGTTTTGATATAATGGAAAATTAAAGACAATTAATTAAAATAGCTACAAATACAAATAAATGTAAACTAAAGTTAAAAATAATTTACAAAAAAGTGCGTATTAAGTAATTAATGATAAAATATTTTAATAGCCTATTTCATAAAGTAATGTAAAATCAATGTTATTAAAAATAATTCATTCAAATTAATTCTACACATCACTTAAAAAAAATATTAATGTGCAGTCAAAAAAAATTCTTTAGTTGGGAATTTTTTTCAAATTAAACTTCAGAAAAAATGCTTTTATTTCAATTTAATATATTTCCATTATTTAAATTTGATTAAAAAATAATTTGGTACTAATGCAGCATTTTAAATTTTGTTCTAGATGTAAAGTTAATATATAAAATGAAATTACATTATTATTTAAGATAAAACATTTACAGGTTAAATACATCTTTTGACTTTTCTTCTGTATGCTTTCCCATCTGGAGGCTCCACACTGAGAGCAGAGATCCCCGCATGGTAAAATATAGGAAAAATAAAAAAGTTGGTTTAAATAAACAATATATATAAAATATGTTTATATTGCATATTAATGTAAAATATTTTTAATATATATATTTACATTAAATGGAAAACAAATTAATAGTGCTACAGTGCTATAAAATGACTTTTCAATTAAAAGATTAATTTGAGGAAATATAGTGCCATGTGTGTGTACATCAGCGTCAGCATGAGAGTGCAGGGCCGAGTGACTGTGCGTGGAGTAGCGGGGGCTCGGAGCCCGGAGATCGAGGCCGAGAGAGGAGAGGAGAGGCTCGAGGTCCGAAGATGTCGATCTTGGGAGGCCGAGGTACGAGGCACGAGTCAGGGAGCAGCAGGGTACCCGAGCACAGCAGCATACTCGCCGTCTCAGAGCGTGAGCCCGGAGTCACCGCAGAAGCAGCCCTGCTAGGCCGGGTGCTGCTTGCGGCGCTCTCGAGCGCTCCAGCTCGGGCCCTGCGAGGTCCCTGCGAGGTCACTACAGTCCCATAGCCTCACGGTCCGTCCGCTATTTTCCCTACCTCCCCCTCCTCTAGAGAAGTTCCCCTCCACCCCGTCACTCAGATAGCCTGCCTCCAAAACAAACAAACCCAAAAAACCAACAATACTAAATAGAAGCAGAAGAATCAGCAGCCTAATCAGAGCGGCTTGGGCTCCGAATATACAAGCCCATAAACCCTACTGAGTCATAGGTCACTTCACCAGCCGCTACTTGCCCCCGCCCAGGTTTACAAGCAGATAAAGTGGTGTAACGGCAGGGGCAGAAGCCTAAAGCCCATTATCAGCTTGACATCTACTTTGTTAGAGTTTGGAAGAGAGCTGGACGTGGGAGTAAACTGATATGTGACGCACGACAGTTGTAGCGCTCACTTTACAATTACTATAGCACGAACAGAGGCACAAGGGACCACATAAACCAAACAGAAACTCACACAAGAGGAAGATGAGATCAGGAAAGAACTGCAAGGCAGTAACAAGAAAAACCAGGAAAAACATCTTCCCAACGGTCCTCACGCCCACGTCAAGTAAAAAAAGGAAGACGACTGGGCAAAAAAGAGGCTAGTTTCGGTGCCAACCCCAGAATCTACACTTTTTAACTTTGGCAGCAAAAACGGAAAACAGAAATTATTTTTTCTAAAAGACCCAATGGCCGCTATATCCGCTTCAACGGATGAGGTACCTGGTTTACCAAGCCCAATAGTCCCAAACAAAACATGTCGTCATAAACAAAGATCACCAAAACTACAGGCCAAGGCAATTCAATCAAGTATAAGTCCATCCCACATTCAGATATATAGTAGTGAGGCTAGCACAGAGAACCTAGTCCCACAGGGGACAACCCCACCAAGCAGACAGATAACAACAACCACACAGGTGTATCTTAACGAATCTGTGCAGGATCAGATTAAGGAAGCAGTAAGAAGTCTACACCTGGACAATAAAGAAGCCCCAAAAGAGGATACACCAGATAATATCTGTACTCAGGCAGCATTATCAGATGGAGCTTGGACCCACTTTTTTTCTTTATCAAATGACGCCAATTTCCTCCAAGTCCTGGAAATAAGCACACTAAAGCAAGATGTAACAGATGTAGTTAATTCTGGGAAACACCCCCTCACCGCCAAACCTACGAGAAGAGAAACCGGGGTGGAAGGGGGGTTGCCTCCACCCCCCTAAAACCAACCGTCAGCATAGATCAGCTAGACGAAAACTTAAAAGAAGGAAGCTTTAAAATAACAACAAATCAGATATGTCAGTCATCACCGATTACAATTTCATCGGTAAGTGGAATCGAATCACCTCCAGTGTCATCAGGAACGCTCCCGCAAGAGATTTCAACAGCCCACTGGAGAAGTGATTTCAACAGCCCACTGGAGCAACACTCTGCTAAGTACTTTGGATTAAGTCATAAGGGCATTACATTTCCAATCCGACTAAATGGAGTTGCAGATTGATCTAATGAACCTGATTGCAGAACACATTGCAGGAATAAACACAAAACTGGAATTAATCACAGCCCAAATTATAAAAGGAAATAACACCAAGGCACTAGAAAGCGGCCCACAACCACTTGCAAACTGTGGCTGTGGACAGATAATTGACAAGTTGGCCACGCTCCGAGAAATCCTTACAGGCATACTAGGGGCAGTCCAAACAACAGGAAAAACAGAGTACACAATAGTGGATCAACAGAAAGACGAGAACAAAGACATAGAAGGACCCCCAAAGAATACAAAACCGGCACAAGATGGAAGCGGAAAAAAAGAGGAAGTGGAAGTAGAGGATACAAAAGGCACAACGGAAAATCAGGCCCAGGCTAATCAAGCCCCCTGCAAACTTTCGCCGAATGGAAAACCAACGAAAAGGCAACGAAAACGCGCCAGGAAGGCTAGGCTTAAAATCAGTAATTAAATGTTCCCGGGTAACAGACAAATTTATTCTATATTCACACAACAGCCCATTTCCAGAAAAGAAAACATGAGCAATACAGAAGCAAAATCAGACACTTCTAATTCAGGGTCCATTTTATCAGACCTCTCTGTCATTCTAAAAACTAAAATTCAGGAGCACTCATCTGACCAAGCCACCAGCAATGAACGATGAAATAACTTGGCAACAACCAATATAATTAATCATCTTGAACCCCAACAAGGGGAACAAAAGCCTGAAACCCAGGCGGTGAGATCAGACCGAAAACAATCGATCAAAAAGAAAGAAGGTGTAGCAAGTACCCTATGGGACTATACAGCAATAGCGCCAATAGGATGTAGTGACACAAGCCAAGGTAAAGAGGTACAAAGAATAAACATAAACGTACTGGAAAGTCAAATGAATAAACTAACCGAAGCGGAAGCTAAACCATGGGTAAAACAACCAGATGAAACAAATGATACGGAAAAAAAAGAAACCGAAATCCGATAACAGTCAGCATAAACAAGCTGGGTCGCTCTTGTAGATTCCCGACTGCAGCGCCAAAAAAAGAGTATCCACAGGTAACAACATACAAAATACCTGGGAGTACGGACAATGAAACAGCCCCAATAGTAGGCCTGGGCGGTGAACTTCGCTCCGTTCGGGGAGTTTGCGGAGTTTCCTGCACTCCGCGGAGCTCACGGAGTGCAGAAAACTCCACTTCGCGATGTGCAGCAGAGTTTTTCCCCGCTTGCGATCGCGAACGGTAAGTTCGCGATCGCGAACAGTAAGTTCGCGAGCGCAAGCTGCCGCTTAGGTAGAATTTCTACTCGAGCGGCAGGAATACCAGCACAAACTGCAGTTCGCACTGCACTCCGTCACTCGCGAAACTTCGCAGAGTTTTATTGTAACTTCGCGGAGTTCCACGTAGCAAAACTCCACGAACTATGCCCAGGCCTACCCAATAGCTCATTTCAAGATAGGGCCCCCAAAGAATTTTCCGGGCAAGATAATCAAATCATTCCCGAAATGTACAACATTCTAAAACATCGAACAGACAAAAATCAGTCAACGAAAACAGTAAATCACATACCCGAGGTCACATCAAAATTGATATCTGTTCCAGACTACCCAACAAAAGGGAGAGAAGACACATTAAATCGAGGAAATCTGTTCAGACTGTTCAAAGAGATACCAGAATTAAGGGGAATAACATCTGCAGACCTCCTAGCGGTAGAGTTCCAGCAAATGATAAATTCACCAGAAACAGAAGAGACACTAACTACCTGGATCTCTAAGGAACTAGTGGACCAGATCAATACAACCAGACCTGTATGTGAAGCCTAGGGAATAACTTTAAGGCTTCACAAACGGCCAAAATACCCGTACCCTCTTCTACAAAAAACAGAGGCATCAAATACTGGACAAATCATAGAGAATGGCCCAAAACCCTACCTAAGAGGTGCCAGAAACTCCACTCCGACAGCACTGAAAAACTCGACCCAGAAAGAAGCAACGTCAAGTCCATCAAGTTTCGAAAGACAGCCTGGTGACAATCAGGACTGGTCATGGGTGCCAACGGCCCTGAGCCAAAAATGCACCTGACGAAAACACATGTCAAGAACACAATGATATTACAGTGACGCACTCTGGTCCAAATAACGGGGACATAATCAAGATCTGTTAATGGAACGTCCATGGATTTAGAGAAATGGGCCAAGATCATGAAACTGTGTCATTCCTACAAAACCATGACCTAATTTTACTGCAAGAAACATGGAACACGAAACCAATTCCAATTACAGGCTACGTAGAACACCATATACTGGCAGAAAAACGTTCTAATTTCGGGCACCCAAGGGGGGGGGGGTTATCAGTCTATACCACGGTAAAACATGACTGGTCTGCAGAAGAACTAGATGCCGGAGAAAACTGTTTGCAAGTATTAATACTCGTTGGTAAACTTCCCTCCTAAGCAACAACTTGGCAATTAATACTCATTAATGTATACATTCACCCCGAGAAAAAACGGAAAAAATATATATTTTTTTAATTTGTTGAATTTAATAAAGGTGTTGCAAAGGACTCACCAATGCAGTAAAATGATCAACTCAGGGGACTTCAATAGCAACCTCGCCATCAGTAAGCAGAGAAGAAGGAAGAGGAAAAACGACCCTGAAAATCAAAAACTAAACCGAGAGCTGGAAGCACTGGGGTTAATAATCTTGAATGGAAATACAATAGGAGACAGACCAGCTGCTATCACAAACTTGAGAGGAAAAAGGCAATCAACCATTGATTTTACCTTTGCTAGTAAAGATCTTACGCACATGATTGATTCCTTTCAAATCTGTCCACACCCAGAAAGCGACCACTTCCCGCAAATCATGAAGATAAACATCAGATTGGTACCGACATGCAAATCAAAGGCACTAGTTGAATCCCCAGAAATGTATAACCTGAGGAAATTAAAGTGGTGCGGAACTGACACAAAACTAATAATGGAAGTCATCCAAGATTACGCGAACCACACAGGGACTTTGAGAGAACAAGATATAATAGCTAACTGGGAATACTTAGGTCAAATTCTTATACAAAACTTCCCAGTTAATCCTGGACGTAGGAAGAACACAGAAACCAGGAATGAACCATGTTCTGACATACAGCTACGCGACCAGAAAAGAAGGATTGCAAGAGAGGTGAGACACCAGGCTGCGGCACCAAGAAAGGGTATAATAACAGATAAGAGTAAGATAAAAAAACGAGGATAAAATACAAGGAAAAATGCAAGGAAGCAAAAATGTTTCATAAGGAAACTATTTGGAGCAAATTACTCTGGGCAAGCAAACTGCCAAACAGTAGGGAATTCTGGGAATAATAAACAATCTAACAAAAGGACCAAGACTTTAACAAGAAGCAGGAATTAACGAAGAAAGATGGAAACAACACATCCTTAAAATGCACAACCACATTGAATACAATAAGACTGCTAAGGAGACAATGGTACACGAAGCCTCACAAGTGCGAAGGCACAGAGAAATGAAGATTAGTCCCCAACCCCAGGCAGACCGACACTTGGCAGCAGCACCAGAGGCAAACACCAATGGATTGAATTCCCTAACTGACGCTAATCAAATAAGAGAAATAATAAAAAATAAAAAAACGGAAGGGGCAGCAGGGCCGAACGGCCTCCCAAACGCCTTATTCAAGCATGCACCTGACTTTTGCGCAGCCAACCTCACGCTCCTTTTTAATCACATATTCTGCCAGAACAAGTTACCAAACTCCTGGAAAGGGAATATAATCTATCCAATTTTCAAAAATGGAAAACGCAGCCAGCCAGAAAATTATAGACTTATAGCCCTGATCGACGTAGAGGCTAAATTACACGCATCATGGATTCTAGTCTACCTCTAAGCCTGGATAGAGGAGAGGTGTGTAATTCTGAAGTTCCAAACAGGTTTCAGGTCTGGTATGGGAACAACTACAAACCTGGCAACCCTGGCACTTCTAATCAAAAAAGCCACAAGAAGAAAAACACGACTATTTGCATGTTTCATTGACCTGAAATCAGCGTTCGATAGAGTGACCCGAAATCGATTATGGGAAAAACTAAAAATATGGGGGCTACCAACACCACTACTCGATGCAATGATCGCCCTTCACAGCGAAACCTGGGCGAGGGTGAAACTCTGGGATGGGAGCAGAGTTTCAGCCAGGATAAACACCCTGCACGGCTTAAAACAAGGCTGTGTTCTGGCACCGAGCGTATTCAGTCTGTACCTATCCGATATAACCAACCATATGCTATCAGTCAAGAGTCACCCACTTATTCTGGCCAAAGAGCCAATTCCTTACCTACAACATGCAGACAACATAGTGGTGTTGAGTCAAAGCCTGATTGGCTTGCAAAGAGCAATAAACAACTTGAAAACTTACCTCGACCAGGAAAGGTTGGAGCTGAATAAAAAGAAAACAAAGGTCGTACGCTTGGTGGACCCTCAGAACCGCAAATTCAAATGGCATGTCAATGGCGACCAAGTTGAAGAGACAGGTTCGTATAAATACTTGGGCATAAATCTGGGGCGAGGCACGACACATAAGGACCATAAAATGGAATTAAGAGCTGAAGCGCAATCATTATTCTTTGCATATAAATTGTTGAACAAAAAAATGTGCTGCCCCGCCTATAACCATCTCCTGAAAGTTATGGCAGCACAAACTTTACCCACCCTGTCATACGGCCTAGAAACATGGTGTGACAAGGAATCGGAAATATTGAACGAGCTCCAGTCCAAGGTGTACAAGGCTGTTTTCTGCCTCCCCTAATCTGCATCACCAGCACAGGTTCGATTAGAATTTGGTCTCCGGAACCAGAAACTTCAAAGTATGAATTCCTTTATGAAGCTGTGCTGGAAGTTTCGATCCTCTGAACCCGGCTCGTTGAATGGTCTATGCTGGGCAGAGATCAAGGCACAATTGGACCAAAAAGTACCCAACTCATGGGGCGCCCACATGAGAAAATCTCTAGAGGAACTTGACATCCTAGAGGAGTGGGATAGTAAGGAAGATAGGACAGAATTCAATAAGGCTTGTAATAATTCTGCAAAAAAGAAATCTCTCTTGGAAGACAAAATAATCCTGACCAAACAGCGACATGCATGGACAGTGATAAACTCCTATACACACCCAAAGCCCCAAGCTTATTTATCATCACACTTCCGCATTGAGATAAAAAAGAGCTTCATCCAATATCGACTAGGAATGCATGACTCGAAGGATCTCTTGCCATCATGGAAAAGTAAAAACAAAACAGGGAATTGTCGCCTATGCGGCTATTTGAATGAAACAATAACCCATTTGTTGTATGTATGCCCCACAGTTAAGGACTTAAGGAAGATACTTTTTAAAATCAATTTTTAGCGACCTAAATATTCGTTCATGCAGACAGGCCGTGATCTGCTGGATGGAGGAAACATCCAATATTCTGACTTGCCGAGGCGTAAAATTCCTCACACAAATAAGCAAACTTCTCCTGAAAGCGGACTCAAATAACTAAAAATGCCAGCCCTGGGAACTGTAATATCTCAAAATTGCAGAAAAAAAAAAAAAAAATAAGAAACAAGCATCAATGTTTTTATGACAAGCATTGTAGATATAAAAGTAAACGGTTTTAACTGTGCAGCATGCACTTCAACCCATTGCACATAGCATAGCTGCAAAGTGACAATAATCAAAATTAGGTAAATTTTAAATGCACTTTATTACAATTGCACTTGAACTTTTTATTGTTACACCAAAACTAATAACGGTTTTAAAGTGCTTTCTTAAATTGTATAATACATACCTGTTTTTAATCATAAAAAAATTATGTTTGATTACTAGAACCACAGGAACTAAATAAACTGCACTTCTGCTTTAATGTTTTATTACGTTGTAATGGTTTTCATTAACCGAAACAAATAAAGACTTGACTTGACCTGTAGAGGAAATATATTAAATTAAATCAAAGTTATTTTCCTGAAATTTAAATTAAAAAATTAATTCTCATCTAAAGAAAACATATGTTTTAGTGTGCATTAATAGTTAATAAGTAATGATGTATCAAATCAGTTTAAAGCAATACAATTATTTTTTAATAACGTATTGTTATATTATTTTTTAAATTCAGAATAGGTCATTAAAATATGTTATAATTAAGGCTCCCAGTTTTCAGTTTTTATTGATTTTACAGACAAATACAGACAGAAAACAATGTGTTTCTTGTCTGTATTTATTTTTTCTAGCAAACAAATACAGAAAATTGGGCTTCTTTTGAACTACTCTCCATGCTGCCATTTATGTATTCCAGGCCAACAGCTGAGCAAACTGACAACCTGGGGAGTTAAAACATGGGATGGGATGTCCTTAAATAATTGCATGCCTCTACAAATATTCAAAGTATAATTTTAATATTTTCAAGTGAATTTATTATTTTATCATATTTGGCTGCTTATTATGCTAAAACCCAACAGGCATCAACGAATGACTGCATATTTATTGCTTAAATTATTGTGGAAATATAAAAATCACGACTTTATCTATTAACAAACAACAAAATAAATATGGAGAAATGCTGATAACATGGAAAAAAATAAATAATGATAAATACAGAAGTAAATCTTAAAAAGTAAATACCATAAAACTGGGAGCCTAGTTATAAATAAATAACAAATATGCACTCTTTTATAAATTATTTTCTAACATTTATTTATATTCCTTTATAGTTGTAACTATTTTAAATAATGTAATTCAATATAACATTATTTCCAACGGGTTTTTAAGTAGGGGTCGACGATAAATTACTCTGCCGGTGTAGTTTTTTCTCGCTCATGGTTCACCAGCGATAAGTTAGTGAATGCGACCAAGAATTGGCATCCCTAGTGCCATTTTCAGGCACTAGGAGGACACCCGGTGAAATTTTCTCAACGCGGGTCATGTGCAGTTAAGACCGCTCACGGTAAGAAAGCTGCTGCACAAGTAGAAAATCGAATCTATCAGCAGCAAAGAAGCAGCGCCCTCTGGTGTGCTGGGTGGTGCCGTTCACTCTGAACAAGCTCCCTAGGCTACAAATCAGCAAGAGCAGTGCAACGTGACAATTTCTACCCATTCGTGGAACTCTGCGGAATCTTGCAGCGTTTTCATGTAATTCAGCAAAAATCCACAGTGTGAAACTCTGTGAGTTCCTCCCACCCTTAGTTTTAAGTCCCTACCTCCATTATTTTTCATAAGAGGGTGTTGCAGTACCAGCGGTTGGCCATGTGTAGTGCTGGACTTGCAACTGTTTTTTTCTTTAGCAGTAACTTACACTTAGGGCCTTGTTAAGACTTTGGCGGTCTTCAAAAGGGATTGCCACTGCGGCGGTCCCAGGAAGACCGCCAAGGCCGTGCTGAGCCTGCCGGATTATGAGTTTAATCCAGGGCGGTGCGGCGGTGATCTTATGACTGTGGCTGTGTTGGACTCATAGGAGAGCCTAAACAGCGCACCGCCACCATGAGAGTCCCTGCAGCATGTTTCTGCATGGTGTGGCATGCACCATGTCGTGCATGCCACACCGGGCCAGAAATAGAGTACAATTCCAGAGTGTGTGTGCCCTCCCGCACGCACCAACAGGCCCAGATTCAGCCCCCCTAACCTGCATGTTCGCCACCCTTTTCCCTGCCACGAAAGGGCAGTGGATATGCAGGTCGTAATATACTTGGCAGTGCCGGCATTGGCACCACCAGCATATTCAGGCCCCTTTACTCGCCGTCACTGCTGTGGGATCCTGGATCCCGGTGGAGGTGGTGGTCCCACTGCCACCATCGTAATACAGCGGGCAGACCTGCAGTGGTGGTCATACTGCCACCACGAGTACGGCAGTCCCAGGAACGGGGTACTCATAATAAGGCCCTTAAGGCCTTATTACGAGTTTGGCGGTCCTCCTGCAGCACCGCCACCGCTGCACTTGCAGGAGGACAGCCAAGACCATGGTGCGCCAGCTCGCCGGATTCTGAGTTGGTGCTGAGGCAGTCTCATGGCAGCGGGCTGTGTTAGGCTCGTAGGAGAGCCTTAACAGCAGACCGTTGCAGTGACAGCGCCTGCAGCACATTCCTGCACGGAGTGGCATGCACGGTGTAGCATGAACCATGTTGTGCATGCCACACAGTGCTGGAATAGGGGTGAAATTCCAGGGGGACACAGCATGTGCCGCCCCGCATGCACTCTCAGGCCTAGAAGCACCAGGGGACACTATTAGGGCCCCCTTAGTTGCATCTCTGCCACCCTTTTCATGGCAGGCTCACCGCCATTAAATGGGTGGTGGAAATGCAACTCAGAATATGCTTGATAGTGCCACAGCAGCACCTCCAGCATATTCCTGCTCCTTTCCGCTGCACCATCACCAAGGGATCCTGGATCTTGTCGGCGGTCCTGTGGCTATCCAAACACCACACTAAAAATTTGGTGGGCAGACCCACAGTGGTGGCGGTATGCGTACTGCCACAGAGTATACGGCAGTTCTAGGGTCGCCCTACTCGTAATAAGGCCCTTAGAGTTTGTGAATACCAAAAAGTTGTAAACTTGCCCCAAGGTGTAAATTTCCTCAAAAGTGTAAGTTACTTCTGTGAATCAGGCCGATGTTGTATTTAAATTAAGTTCCCCTCCATTGTTCAAAATAAAAGAATGCCCTTGATTTCCCACCCAGGTCAAAACAATTAGGCTGCCATAGGCAAGCTGGTTGAAATAGGCTATTGAGCCATAAACATCACTGTCTGTTTGGCTCTGCTGCCACTCATGAGTGCTTGTTAGCTACTCACTGTGAGAAAGTGCATTATTATTGGGATGGATTGTAGTTCACCACAAGTAATAATTTGAGGTGGGGGAATAGGCAAAGTTTCAATCTTTGGAATTACATTAAAATTCTGCAGAATTCTACATAATTCAACATTAGGACACAGTGGGCACCACATTGTAAAGTGCATACCACTTGGTGCCTTTACATAAATATGTAAGGGCACAGAGGGGTATGCACTGCAGTGGAGAGCACAATGCTCGGTGCCCTTACATACTTACGTAAGGGCACCAAGGGGTATGAAGAGCACTCTCCAGTGCAGTGAATACCCCTCAGTGCCCTTACATAAGTTTGTAAGGGCACTGAGGGGTATCCATTCCAGTGCATACACCTCAGTACCCTTATATATTTATGTAAGGGCACCAAGGGGTATCTGCACTGCAGTGGTAGTTAAACAGGGCTAGAATTGAAAGCAGTCCCTCTATGTTTAAAAATCACTGCAGATTAAAGTTTAATCTGCAGTGGTTTTCAAAAATAGAGGGACTGCTCCCTCTCAGCACTGTTTAAGTACCATTACAGTGCTGACTTAATTCCACTGCCGGAACGGTAGAATTAATTAGTGATTCTGCATTACAGGAGTAACGCGGAATTACTAAATGACTTCAATTACGCTGCAGAATGAAAAATTGCTCCCACCCATAGCAATAATATCAGTATTCATGCTAGGTACAGTAAAACTTTCAGTAATTTAAACCTGAACTCAACCCCTGATATCTATAGAACAGAGCAGACAGGAGTGCTGTTTGTTCTGGCTGAGAAGGTGTGTGGAGGACAGGGCATGATGGGATTTTCAGTCACAGCTAACACTCCTCCTCCCACATAGCCCAACAAGCCCACCAGGAACTGTGCTTACCTCACAGTCAATGGAAAAGTACTACCAAGATGGCTCACACTGGGGACTGGTGTGGAGAACAAGACCTGGATGGGTGTTGTGGGCAAACAAACACCAGGCACCAGTGTCAGACATCTTGACAGTACATTTCCTTTCATTGTGAGGGAAGCATAGTACCTGGTGGTCTAATTGGGTGATGTGGGAGGAGGAGTATTTGCACTGACTTCAACTACCATCATGCCCTGCCCTACATACACCTTCTCAGCCAGAACAAATAGCACTCCTGTGACTAGGCAGTCCCTGGGATTGATTGCGTATGCACTGGAAAGATAGCTGACAATGGGAACTGGTGTCAGATCAAACCCCAACTCCCATACAGGCCTTGGCCTCCTCAGACCAGTCCCCACTCTCAGCCATCTTCACAGTACTTTTACACTTACTCCCAGGGAATGCATAGTCCCAGGTGTGCTCCCTGCCCTGACTGGGAAGGTGTGTGTAGGGGAGGGCATGATGGTGGTTGAAGTCAGTGTAAATACTCCTCCTCCCACATCACCCAACGAGACCACCAGGTACTATGCTACCCTCACAGTGAAAGGAAATGTACTGTCAAGATGTCTGACACTGGTGCCTGGTGTTTCCTCAGACACAACTCCCATCAAGGCCCTGTTCTCCTCACACCAGTCCCCACTCTCACCCATCTTGGCAGGACATTTCCGCTCAATCCCAGGGAATGCATAGTCCCAGGTGTGCTCCCTGGGCTGGCTGGGAAGGTGTGTGGAGGACAGGGCATGATGGGATTTGTAGTCATAGCACAAATCACTACCAACACCCAAAGCAAACAGTTCATCATGGCCAATGACTACCTGACAGTGAATGGAAGTGCCCCAGCAAGATGGCTGACACTGTTGCATGGTGTCATGTGCACAAGGCAGTTTTGGGAGTTGCAATCAAGTCCTACATCATGCCGCAGTGTCAGCCTCCTTACCACTACACTACCCTCACTCTTATTGATCCTTTTGTCTACGAGGAGTAAGCTGGGCTGGTTGGGAGAAGGGGTGCAATTTCCAGCAGCATAAAACAAGCACACAAACCTCTGTACCTCAAAGCTCCAAGCCAGAAAAAGCAAGAAGGCAGACTTGGTGAACTCATCTGTCCATGGAGGACAAGGACAATATACATTATGTGATCAGGCACAAAGCAAAGCAGTAACACAATTTGCAACTGACAGCTATTCACATGTGTGCAATGAGATGAGAACTAGGAGCACATGCCTCAAAATACTATAAAAATATGCTCCCCCCATACAATCCAGACTGTGAGTGAGTACGTAGCCACACCAATGTGACTGCAAAAGACATGTACAAAGCCCAGCACACATGCGCAAATCTTGCAGCACATCGTAAGAGGAAGAGTATGTATGTCATTGTAAAAGCACAGATGTGTGAAATACCAACACACCTGTCATGCACAGTGTGTCACTTGACAGTCAATGTCTATGTACATGTAAAGTCAAATAAAGACAACATTCACAGAGCTGGACATACTCAGCAAAACCCATCTGTTCAAAATTACAATGTCCTCAGAAAACATAGGACTGCATCTGTGCCGATGGAGGACTATCTATGTACATACACTCATCCTAATGTACAATAGCAAATGTAATGTGTATGAAACGATGACCTGTGCAAAAACACAACAAACATTGTGTCTCTCATCTACCCACAGGGCCTGCTGGGAACACTGCAGGAACCGAATAGGACACCCAGTCACAGACCCTGGTAGACCCTGATCTCTCCGGCGTTGACGTCTCTCACCCCTCTTCGAATGACAAAGAACTACCTGGCCCCTCCGGTGTCGGTTAGCCTGCAGCACCAGCAGCTGTAACATCTGCATCCCCTCCGACCACTCCTGCAACATCTGACAACACCCAGATGACCACTACCCACACGGACACACAAAGCCAAGGAAACACCGAGAGCACAGCAACACAGGGCACTCTGGAGTTGGTGGACCACAACACCACTGTCAACGACGAAGGAGGCTCAGTGTTGTCTGTGCCTGCAACTACTGGTCAGGCTCGTGTGGGTAGGGGTGGTAGGAGGGGGCGTGGGGAAAGGTGCTGTCATGCAGCTGTTGCAGATGATGAAGCTGACCCACATCTATCAAACATTCTTAGTGCATACCAAGATTGCACAGGAGACTTTGGCCAGGTTGTTGGGATCCTCAAGGACATGCAACAGCAGCAGGCTGCCCATTATGCCAAAATGGACTCACACATGTCCAGAATGGATTCACACATGTCCAGAATGGAGTCACACATGGCAAAAATAGATGATCTGACTGGGGTGCACAGGGACATACTCACCTGCCTCCGGCAGATAGCCAACAACATGACCACACCTCCCTGTGTGCCCACTACATCTGGGGTTTCCACATCTGCAACTGCCACAGGAAGGGATGTGGACTCTGGCGGAGAGTGCCCTGCACCACCGCAGCCTGCACCTGAGGGTCCCCCAGAAAAACGTAAGAGGGGTCATCCGAAGAGGGACACATGAGAGACAGATGGCTACGCATCCCCCCAGGAAGTGACAACCTGCTCCTGATATCCTCCATTATGTGCCAAGCGATCACTTTGTTGACTGTCACTGAACTGTCCCACATTGGATAGAGGGTCTAAGTTGGCCAAAGGACTCAAATGGACTTGCCTCAGAAAATGTCATCTACCGGCACTACCAACTACTCTGTGAACTTTATCCATCATAATTTTGTACAGCACTACCATTTTTGTCTACATCAACCCATGCACTGAAATAAATCACTATTCACAGAATACTTGCTTATGTCGTGAATGAAACACTATTGTTCTGATTGAAATGAGGCACAAAACTGCTAATAATGGAATGACAATGCCATTGGCTGAGAAACAACTTCAGGAATTCACTTACTGGCTTGTGAGTAGATGAAACATGACACAGCATGAGAGATACACACAACAAGGTCATCACAACACCCATGGTACATGGTATAGATCATTATTGACTCCACTGTTTTTGAATGAAACAACATTGCAATGCACAAAAACAATCATTGTCAGAAACAATTATCATCAGGGCATATATACAGTATTTAAATAAATGTTGGATGTGTGTAAGCAGACAAGGCACACTGCAATGTTGAGCACAGGTTTATTCCACAGGCACAACCTGGTGCCCTCACACAAAATGAAATCAAATCACACTGTGACAAAAAGCACAAATGAACAAACATTGAGCATCAGTTCTGAAGTGAGTGTGTGGCACAGAATCCAGATCCAAAGCTCACTTGCAAGCTGTCACAGCATCATGGGTCTGGATAGTCACAAGTCTCCATGCACCAGCAATAGGATCCTGTAAAGGAAATACATAGAACAGTCAGGAACTCATTAATAATGTGCCCACATCTCCAAGAGACGTATCAGATTCACCAATTTGTACATGTGAACACTAGCCAGGATTCATGTTACCACTGTGCCTGGGAGCCTACCAACTTAATAGACCCTAAACAACTCAGATGATCATGTTAAGCAGCATACACTCACACGCATACAAACATATCGTACACCAGACACATATCATGCAACCAAAGTGTTTTGTCACCTCATCATAGCATACTTACACTCATGTGAAAAAGTTGTTGATGAGCTGTCTCCGAACATCCTCCTCCTCATTACTGGCAACATGTCCCAGTCCTGGATCCTCCCTTGCTGGAGGCTGCTGGTCTCCGTCATCTTGTATGACCGGAAGCTCATTCCTCACTGCCAGGTTGTGGAGCATGCAGCATGCAAGGATGATCTTACACATCTTCAATGGTGCATATTGGAGGGCTCCTCCTGTACGGTCCAGGCAGCGGAATCTTGTCTTCAGAAGACTGAATGTCCGCTCAACCACTCGCCTGGTCCTCCCATGTGCCTCATTGAAACGAACCTCAGCAGGGGTGACAGGGTTCTGGAGTGGTGTCAGAAACCACGGCAGGTTGGGGTATCCAGAGTCTCATACATTGAACACAGAAAATACTTCAGTTGTTTGAAAACAGGGTACAACCTGACATACAAGCAACACACAACAGAGACAAACAACATGACCTACCAACAAGCCAGGCACGCTCATGTTGCAGCTGAGACATCAACTGGGGGATCCCACTATTTCTCATTATATATGCATCGTGTGCTGATCCCGGGAAACGTGCACAGACATGTGAGATCGTCATGCCAGACAGACATATCACCAGGGCATTTATGGAT
Source organism: Calotriton arnoldi (assembly GCA_963921515.1). Classification (NCBI taxonomy): domain Eukaryota; kingdom Metazoa; phylum Chordata; class Amphibia; order Caudata; family Salamandridae; genus Calotriton; species Calotriton arnoldi. The sequence goes on along the minus strand of CAWUFW010006266.1, from coordinate 601,223 downwards.
TGGTAATGCTTACGATTCCTGGATGTCTGTTCATTGGTTTGTGGTGGGATCAAAGCCACATGTGTTCCATCAATGGCCCCAGTGACATGTGGCATCTGCCCCAATGCATAAAAGTCCCCCTTTATGTCTGTCAACTGTCCTGGTGTTGAGAACTTGATGTAGAGGTTCAGAAATTTCAACAATGCCTCCAACACATCCCGCAGCACATGGCTGAACATTGTCTGGGACATCCCACCAGCAGTAGTCAGAGTATAATTGAAGGATCCTGTGGCAAAGAAATGTAGGTCCGCCATCACCTTCACCTTGGGGGTCAGCGCAAAGGGATATGGGTGTGCAGGCTGCAAATGTGGGGCCAACTGGTCTGCCAACTCCACAATGAATGGTCTGGTGAAGCGGTATCGCCTGATGCTATCTCGTTCTTCCATGGTCTGGAGGTAGGGGAAGGGCCTGTGGACTGCAGGTCTCCTGCGGTACCTAGGTTACAAGTACAAACATAGTTGAGGTCACTTTCAAATGTACGAAGGAACATGCAATTACATACACACACCATTCAATCAAGGCACAATGAAGTTAGAGGCCGAAGGTTGAGCCTAGATACAGAGCACAGCTATGTGACCCTTACCAGACATGTTACCAACATATGGTTAGGCACCAATTACAGTGCTGTACTGTAACTAGTCACTGGTGTCTGTCACTGTCCATGTGATCAAACATCACATATTCCACACCCATCAACAAACTATCCAAGATATAGGTTGGTGACAACTATCCCATGGTTGAAAGGTACACAGAACAGGGTCATGTGATGCCAGCTATGTGGGACACTAGATACAGACAGCGGGTCACCATGCACACCACTGTCACAGGGTGGACAGTGTCATGATATCATGTCTGACAAACATGTACAATCACATACACAGAAGTTTGAGAAAGTGAGGCACGCTTTTATTTGACAAGCATCTATGTATGTCTGTGACACACTGACACAACAGCAACTCACATGACAAGCACAAGCTGATGTGGCAGCTAAATATCATGCAAACAAAATTATGAAGTGGCTGCGTTGTACAAGACTCAGACACAGTAGATTTACAAACATCAAATTACCACAATGCACTTTCTGACACACAGTCAAACAAGGCAATGAATATGTGTGTCCAAGCCTAGGAGGGTGATCTATGAAGTGGGCTCACAATGTTGTGATGGGCCTCACAAACAGTGTG